>CM071860.1:27141697-27213287 GCA_036759665.1 Gynandropsis gynandra
ATACATTGGCACTGTATTTTGCTTTTACACGAGCAATCAATTCTTTTGCTGGAGGTGTTTCATAACTTCCGGTAAATTCCTCTTTCAAATAATCCTTAACCATTTGTGTTGTACCCTTTGTAGCTTCGGTCCGTTTAGATACAAGTGAACAATTATGAATGGGATGATGTGTTCTCACACTAAACCGTTTGGAATTCGGGATTGCCGCCACGCGTAATTTCCATTTACAACCATTTCCGGCAAACTTGCATCGTACTTCCCACAGCTTCGTATCAAATCTCAATTTTGTATATCTAAACGAAGCTTCAATTGAACCCTTCCTTACAAATGCTTGTACATCCTTCTTGCTATTAACTCTTGCCCAATTTTAATATCCAATCCATCTTCGAACTCGAAGATATTATTTTTGCTATTGTGAACTACCATTTGCGAGTTGTTCTCACCATCACCATTTTTATGCTCTGTTGGCACATCAGAATCAACTTTATTACCGCCACAAACAACTCCATCAACTACCACATTCATGGCACACCCACCATCTTCTCTTAACCCGCTTGTATGTTCACTATCAGAATCATCCGAATCCAAAATATCTATTGTCTCCGGATTACTCTCAACTCTACTTTTGTTATCTGGACCTACAATAACACAGTCATCATAATCTACAACACCTCGATCCTCACCTTCCTTAGCAATGCTTCCAAAAGCAGGAATTAGAGGCTCAATTTCCCTTTCAATTTCGATTTCACAATTCACACCTGCCGATTCTATCTCCACATATAGCAGTGGTCGAATTCCTCTTATGTGATCGAACAGATAACAAATAAGATGTTTGTTCATTATATATGTTGGCTTCCTATTTTCATAAATATTGGGCAAATAGCTTAATTTCAACTTCGTTGTATTATTTTCCACCATCATCTCTGCGCATAACTCATCAATCAGTTGCTGGTATGTCAGACTAACCTGAAGACATAAGAAAAATACTCTCTGGTTTTCCTGAACTCTACCAACCCATTCAGATTCTCCATTTGGGTTTTTTTCCCATTAACCATCATACAAAAAATAAATCAGTGTGATTTTCTCATCCACCATATCCATTACACTTGTAACAAAAATATATAAAGAGGGGTAAATTCTATGACCCACAGCGACCGTGCGACCCTTGGACCCCTGCGATCCTTTCAACCCTTTGCGATCCTTGTACCCCTGCGACCCTTTCAACCCTTTGCAACCCTTTCAACCCTTTGCGACCCCTTTCCCATGCGACCCCTTTACCTCTGCGACCCTTGGACCCCTGCGACCCTTGGACCCCTGCGACCGTTGCGACCCTTGGACCCCTGCGACCCTTGCGACCCTTGGGACCCCTTTACTTACCTCTGTGACCCTTTGAACCCTTTGCGACCCCTTTACCATGCGACCCTTGGACCTATGCGACCCTTTGAACCCTTTGCGACCGCTTTACCATGCGACCCTTGGACCCATGCGACCCTTTGAACCCTTTGCGACCCCTTTCCCATCCGACCCTTGGACCCCTGCGACCCTTTGACCTTTTGCGACCTCTTTACCCTTGGACCCCTGCGACGACCTTTGATCCCTTTGACCCCTCGATGAGACTCTGTGACCCAGTGCGACCGTACGACTCTGTGACCCACTCTGTCACCTTTGACATTGCAATAAATATGACTCGTTTAGACTCGTTTTCAATCATTGCAATAAACACAAGAGAAACACGGAAAAAACACTATACACACCTAGTTTTTCTGTGGAACGTGCTTAATTGCAAGCTTCTTTGTTGACAACAAAGGATTTCAACCTATTGGCAGCGAATCTGATGCCGATTTAAAGCTACTCTCGCCGAATCTATAGTGGTGTGGGGGAACAGTAATTTCTTGCGCCACAAGAGAAAGAGAATTAGAGGTGCTCTAGAGGAGAGAGAAAAATTATGGTCAAAGGTAATATAAGATTATCAATATTTTAAAGGTAGATTTGAAGTTGAAATTCTTTTTTTCAACCAAGGATATTTTTGAAACACTTTACCCTATAAAAATATTTTTGAAGTTTCCCCGGTTGAGCGCCTTCCACGGAATTTAGCATCCAATTCCTCCATCTTCATATTTTTCTTTTCTTCAAAATTTCGGATCAATCAGGACTAATTGATTCAAACCGGGTACTTGAGTTTTGAGTAATTAGGATTATTGATGTTATTGGAGGAACTAAGAAAAGAACGTCGAAATTGATTTCTTTAGGACCAATAGAATAATGGGTAAATTGTAAGAGTTTAAGATAAGAAATAAACCGGCTTAAACAAAACAAAACACATTAAAAATATGTCTGAATTTAAAATATATTTTTATTTTATTTTAGAAAGCAATTTGTTTAGTATCCTAAAAAATTATTAAAATATAACTATCCTACATTTGTTTTCCATATTTTAAATCCTCAATTGATTGAAAGTCTATACCGATTCACTTCCGGTTATTATCAAAGAATCGAACATAAAAGATACCAAAAAAATTGGATGATTTGGTTTATTGGAAGCCTCAAACACAAATTGTATTCTCGGATGGTTATTTTCAGTAGAATGTCAGATCATAAATCAATTTTAATATGACTCGTTTTTTAATTGAATTGAATATTTTCAGTTCGTTTAAAAAAAATATTAGATTAGTTTGTGAACCCACGCATCAACTTTGCGAGTTGAAAAAATCTTTTTAACTTTATTTATTTTAAAAAGAATGTGTTCTAATATACATTTTATTTATTTTATTCATTGTCGTATATATTTTAAATGTGATGAAAGCATATATATTTAAAAGGAGTTTTTCTATTCCCATTCTCCTTCCGTCACATCATATCAATTATTCTTTTTGAAGAATAATGTTAAGTTTAATTATCAGTTTACCACTTTCCTCTCTTCCCTCCTTATTTTTCTTTCTTCTTGGCGAGTCGCAAGAGCCTAAAACCGAAAAAATGCATCGAGGGCGAATGGAACCAAATACTACATTGTAGACGCAGAACACATCGAGGGCGAAAGGAATCCAAAGAGCCTTAGATCCCATTGGAGCCACCACCTTCGGCCTCACTCGGAAATTCGCATCACCACCTCTGTTATACCGACCTCCTGCGGCAAATCTAGCAGGCTACCGAAGATCTCGCCCAAGGCTGAACAACCAAAGACTACTTCGAATCGGTGGGCATGAATTGGCATCTCCAAATTCATCTTCCAGGTACCTTTTGGCTTCCCTGTAACATAAAAGGTATGACACTTTTAAGGTGTTGAGATCCTTTGCAAGATACTATGTGAATTTCATAAACCATGTTCCTTTAATCGGTGAATCACCTCTTCCTTTTCGAAATCGATCTCAATTTTAACAAACCTCTTCGTTTTTGTTACCGGATATGCAATTACGGGATTTATTCAGATCCTATTCTGGTGGAAAGTTGTTTCCATATTTCCTATTCCGGTGGAAAGTTGTTTTCCTCTTCATGTATATATGTAAACTTAGATCTTCGATGAATACAAGAACAGAAAATCCTTTTCCACACAATCAAATTGTTTCATGGTATCAGAGCTTGAACTTAAGCTCTGACTCGTTTTTTGAACCCGAATCCAATTTTCGAAACCGATCCCGATCACGACCCTGTTCCAGCTCTGTTTTCTGATATGAAAACAGAGTACTCTCACTGAAATTCTTTGGCCTTTCCTGATCATTTGTTTCGATCCGTATCCGATGACGTCCCGAACCTCAGTAGAGAAGTGACCTGAGCGGGCAATGACGTGTGGAAACACGAGGTTTAATTATTCCTAGACCACTTCACCGCAAGTATACGGATCGTGTAGTACCAGGGTCGATCTCTAGGGACTAATGCAGCCAAACTAAGAACGAAACTAAACTAAGATGGGAAAAGATAGTAGGAGAGGTGATCCTAAAATTCCTAAAACTAATCCTAATGGTGACAACGAAACTAGGTTGGGGATAAAACTAGATATGGCAAACACTACGGGTGTACGGGATACCGGAATTCACATGGATGAAAAAACTAAGGATCATAGATTTATCAACTATTCTTGACAACGGGAAATTCATGCCCTAGGGTGAGGAGTGATTCTTCCGAGCCTAAACCTCCTAACCATGGATACGTGCAACCCTACCTTCCAGCAGTGATTAACACGTACCATGGCAGCATTATGAACGCAATCATTATCCCTAAGATGACTAACCGACCGGTCAGATTCTCATTAGCCACACTTAATCTACAACTTAGCAAGTCCGGATTCGTTCCTTAACCTTCCAGCAAGGTTCGAAATCCTATGTCGCTGAGCGGTCAGCACTAGCGTAAGAATGATAATACTAAGTGTTGAACCGTAAATCAAGAATAAATTGATAAAACTAAGCATTAACGCAATTCATTGTTCATACACACAAATCCGATATCCCTACCCGCAGTAGGGACTCTACTCACTCATGGAAGAAGCAAAAGAGGAAGATAACAAAGTCCTATACATGATAAACTCCAAGGAACTCGAAGCCTCGACCTTCCCTATTGTGTTACCGGTGCAAGGATTGATGCTTCTCTTCTTCTCCGATGCCTCCCGAGCCTTCCCAGATATTTTTCCAGCCTTTCCTTGCCCTGTTCGTCGCCCCTTTTGCCCTAGATCTATTCTATTCTTTAAATCCGCTCGTTTTAAAGTTAGATCTAGATTGTTGCGGATTACACGGCCCGCTCGGGCACATGTGTTACCCGGTCGTGCAGAGGCTCGCCCGGTCGTGTTGCTTCATAGTGCCCGATCGGGTGGATGTCACCCGATCGCTTGGTTGAGCGGCCCGAGTCGTGCAAACTCTCGGGGCAAACTGGATGGATCACCGCCCGAGCGGGTATTGTCTTGCGCCCGATCGGGTAAGGCTACCCGATCTCGTTGCCTTTGTGCCCGGGTCGTGCTGGGTGTGCGGATAAAACCCCGTAGGTTTTACCCGAGCGGGTGGATGAATAGTGCCCGACCGGGCACCCTTGTCTCCTTGAAATTTCTCTTTTCCGCTCGTTGCTCGGGTGTTCCTTTGGGTTCTGGAGCTCGTTCTTGGCTCTGAGTAGATATGTCTTCAATTCAGGTGGTTTTGAACAGGAATCCTTCATTTTATGCTCATTTAGGTCTTGTCGCCTAAAAACCTGAAAACCAACAAAACGGGTGTGTGAAGCTCGAAATCATATCGGATAAGTAAATTTATACATAGAATATAAGCGAAAATGACTCTAAAACCTATCCTAATATTGATACACTTTCTGTGTTATCAGGCAACATACTCCACCCGCGTAGGCAGCATCAATTTTAGGAGACCCGGTCGGGCAGCCTCATAGCCCGACTCGGGTAGTACATACTGTTAGAATTTTAGTGTTTAAGAAGAGAATACGATGTTTGTAGAACTAAGAGAATAGAAAGAAGAATTAGGAATAAACTTGAATTCATTCCATGAGTTTAAGCATTACATAAGTGGTTCTATATATAGAGACCATGAGCTGAATTTAAACTACAATTAGAAGTAAACAAGTACAACATAATTAATGAATTTATCCTCCATTCTTCATCACAACATCCATCTCCATAGAGCCCTCTTTGTTAGAATTTGAGTGTTTAAGAAGAGAATCAGATGTTTGTAGAACTAAGAGAATAGAAAGAAGAATTAGGAATAAACTTTAATTCATTCCATGAGTTTAAGCATTACATAAGTGGTTCTATATATAGAGACCATGAGCTTAATTTAAACTACAAGTACAACATAATTAATGAATTTGTCCTCATCTTTCACGGTTATAGAGGAGAAAGGGACAGCTCCTTGTTGCTTGGTTTCTTGAGTTGCACATGTGATTCTAATTACTCAAAAATAGCAATATTCTTTTCCTTCCTTCCAACGGCCACTTTGACTACCAACTATAGTTGTGTGTGTTTTATTTAATCCTTAGGAGATTATTAAGAACTAATCTATCCATATATGATTAATCTCATATATGTAGAATTAATTCTTAACACTCCCCCTCAAGCTTAACTATAGTGTACTACTATTGATAAGCTTGACCCATGGCTCCTTGCCTCATTAAAACCTAAGTGGGAAAACCCAATGGGACAAAATCACACTTAGGAGAAAGAGTACAATTCATTGCCATGTTAGACATATCATGTCCGAATGTTTGTGAGTCCAAGCCGAGGGAATATGGACTCACAAATTTTCTTGCTTGTAGCCTTGGTGAAAATGTCGGCCAATTGATCTTCACTTCTTGTATAGCACGGTAGAATTACTCCTTGTTCAATCATTTGTCTAACCTTGTGACAATCCACTTCATTGTGCTTTGTCCTCTCATGAAACACCGGATTGGACGCAATGTGGATGGCGGCTTGGTTATCACAATGCATTGTAATGGGAGATGATGTCTCAATGCCCAAGTCCGTGAGAACATTTCTAATCCATACTAACTCATTGGTTAACTTCCTCATTGCTCGGTACTCGGCTTCTGCACTTGAACATGAAACCACCTTTTGCTTCTTGCTCTTCCAAGTAACTAGATTGCCTCCTATAAATGTGCAATAGCCCGTGGTTGACTTCCTATCCACTCGGTCCCCGGCCCAATCCGCATCACAATATCCTACAATCTCCGTGTTTTTGTTGCATCCCATCCATACTCCTTGATCCTTTGTTCCACTTAAATATCTTAGGATCCGTTCAACCATCTTCCAATGATAAGTTGTTGGATCTTGCATATATTGGCTCACTTGGTTCACCGCAAAACAAATGTCCGGCCTTGTTATGGTGAGATAGATCAATTTCCCAACCATTCTCCTATAGAGTTTAGGGTCTTCAAATGGCTCATCATCTATCTCCCCCTTACGCATCACTTTGTATCCATCTTCTAGTGGAGTTCTTGCTATTCTTCCTTCCATTGTACCTAGCTCATTCAACATATCAAGGGTGTACTTTCTTTGGGATAGAAATAGTCCTTCCTTAGAACGACATATTTCTATTCCTAGAAAGTACTTTAGTTCTCCTAAATCCTTAATATCAAACATAGTTTTAAGATATACCTTAGTGGCTTCCACGCCTTCTATGTCACTTCCCGTGATGATTATATCATCAACATAGACAAGCACCACCACCCTTCCCTTTGAGCTTGGCAATGTGAATAGAGTATGATCGGCCTCGGATCTTCTAAAGCCATGTCCATTTAGTGTTGTGCTAAGCTTGTGGTACCACGCCCTTGGGGATTGTTTAAGACCATAGATCGCCTTTCTAAGTCTTAAAACATTTCCCGGTTTCACTATGTGTTCTAGCCCCGGAGGTGGATACATGTAGACCTCATCTTCTAATTCCCCTTGTAGAAATGCATTTTTGACATCCATTTGCCAAAGATTCCACTCAAGGTTCACGGCAAGGGAGAGTATGATCCGAATAGTATGGAGCTTTGCAACGGGAGCAAATGTATCTACATAGTCTTCTCCATACACTTGTGTGAATCCTCTTGCCACGAGTCTTGCTTTGTGCCTTTCTATGGACCCATCACTATTGTATTTGATCGTGAACACCCATTTGCTTGAGACGGCTTTCTTTCCCTTAGGTAATTCCGACTCAAACCAAGTTCCATTTATCTCCATTGCTTTGTGCTCATTCCCCACGGCATCTCTCCACACTTTATGCTCTTTGGCTTCTTCATATGTCTTCGGGATGTACTCCTCATCCAAGTTGGCCATGAAGACTTGATGTTCATGAGGGTACACGGCTAGAGAGCATGTTGCTTGAATTGGATGAGCTACCGCTTCACAATTGTAATACACTCTTTTTACCTTCCTTAGCCTTGCGCTTCTTCTCAATCCTTGTACCACTTCTTGTGTTTCAACCCTCGGCTCCTCTTGTACCTCGGCCTCATTTACATCTTGTACTTCTTGTACCTCGGCAATTCCTTGATCATGAGCTTGATGTTCTTCCTCTTGAAATTTCATCTCATCCATGGCATTTATGTCAGCCTCGGACTGTCCATTTTCATTTCCCCCTTCATGATCAACGGTATTGCGTTCTTGTGATCTTTCTTCCTCAAGTCTGGCTCTTTCTTCCTCAAGTCCGGCGCTTCTTGGTGTTAGATGGATGGTTGCGTTCCTTCTTGGTAGTTCAACGGTTCCTAACCCAAGTGTCTCCAAAATTTTCTTGAGGTTGTTAGCTCGGTCCGAAGGTGAACTAGCCAAGTCCTTTATACTTTCCCAATTTTTCTCATCATAGAACCCTTTGTCTTCCATGAACTTGACATCTTTGGATACTAGAACTCGCCGTGTAGAGGGATCATAACACTTATACCCCTTTTGGGTAGTAGAATATCCAATGAACATAGCCTTTGTGCTTCTCGCCTCTAGTTTGTTTCTTTGTTCCCCGGGTACTAATACAAAACATACACAACCAAAAACTCGTAAGTGGTTAATAAGAGGTTTAGTTTTGTTTAATACCTCAAATGGGGAGAGATCTTGTAGGACTTTTGTAGGGGTTCGGTTTATAAGATAGCATGCGGTTAAAACCACATCTCCCCTAAACCTTTTTGGTACACTTGTATGGAACATCATAGACCTTGCCACCTCCATTAGATGTCTATTTTTCCTCTCGGCTACACCATTTTGTTGGGGAGTATATGGACAGCTTGTTTGGTGGATTATGCCATGCTTAGATAGATGTAATTTGAAGGTTGTGCTCATATATTCTCCACCATTATCCGATCTAAAAATTTTAATCTTGGCATTAAAATGGTTAGTAACATAGTTTTGAAAATTTATAAATGCTTTTAGCACCCTATCCTTAGATTGTAACAAAGTAATCCATGTATACTTTGATTTTTCATCTATAAAAGTGACAAAATATTTATGGTTTTCTCTAGATAGGCATGGGGCTGTCCACACATCCGAATGCACAAGATCAAAACAATTTTCATATTTTGTGAGAGATTTAGAAAAAACAGTTCGACAATGTTTTCCTAGAATGCAAGCCTCACATTCATCCGATTTAAAAGAAACATTAGGTAACATTAAGTTTAAGGCACGAACATGTGGATGTCCTAATCTAGCATGCCAAATAACATCATCGTAAGAGACTGAAAAAGTTTTGAAAATATTAGAAGCATTAGAAACATTCGAAATTTTAAAAACATCCGAAAAAGACTTGGTGTCTTCAAGCATGTATAAATCATCCTTGGTGACTCCTTTGCCAAATATTTTCCTTGTCTTAATATCCTGAAAAGAAAACTCATTAGGACTAAAAATCACATTACAATTTAAATCATTTGTGGTTCTTTTAACCGATAACAAATTTGATGTAAACTTAGGCAAGTATAATGCTTTTGTATCTTTTTCAAATAAATTAAGAATTCCTTCACCTTCTGTTGGAACCTTGTAACCATTTGCTACTATATCACTACCTAAGGCCGGTTTAATATTTCTTAAGAGATTAGCATCACTAATCATATGATGAGAAGCTCCAGAATCAATTAATAACGATTTAGTATTTTTAGATGCAAGAAAACCTTTACCCTCTTTATTACCGGAATTCTCTTTCAAGGCTTTGATGAGTGCTTCAATGTCGGACTTCTTGACCATCTCAGCTTGAGCATTCATCATGTAGGCGACCATAGTCTTGAATTCATCCCCATGATTTTGAGAAGAAGATGCACCGGTCGGCTCTCCTTGTGTTTTGTTGGAGGGTGAAGAGGAGACTAAAGACTTTATCTTGTTCTTTCCTCTCATTGAGAACTTTTGGATCAATGGAGCTCGGCCTTAAGATGTCTAGCTCCGCCCATGAGGACCTAAACCTCCCAAAATGTTTGTTGAAGGTCAACCATTCTTGTGTGAGATTGTTGATTTTGTCTTTTCACTTCATAAATCCGGCTTATATTGGAGATGTTGCCAAAAACCTTCTTGAGGATGTCCCATAATTCCTTTGCACTTTCACAATAGGAATAGGCTTCAAGGATTGATGGCTCAAGGGAGTTTTGAAGGAAAGATAGGACGGCTTGATCTTCTTCTGTCCACTTTTCCGAGTCCATGGTGATAATTTCTTTTCCATCTTTACCGTGAGATGTTACCTTTGGAGCTTCATTTTCTTCAATTAACTTCCAAAGTCCTTTGCCTCCTAGGGCTGATTTGATTAATCTTGACCATGATAGGTAGTTTGCACCTTTGAGGATTATTGGAACAACCATTTTTGTGCCTTCCATATCCATTTTGCTTGTAAAGAGATTTTAGTGATATGAAGAAGAAGAAGAAGAAGAAGAGAGATCGAGAGTTTGAGCTTAGAAACAAAAGAGAATGATGAGAGAATAAATTAAAACCGCTCGAATACCATGTTAGAATTTTAGTATTTAAGAAGAGAATAAGATGTTGGTAGAACCAAGAGAATAGAAAGAAGAATTAGGAATAAACTTGAATTCATTCCATGGATTTAAGCATTACATAAGTGGTTCTATATATAGAGACCATGAGCTGAATTTAAACTACAATTAGAAGTAAACAAGTACAACATAATTAATGAATTTGTCCCTCATCTTTCACGGTTAAAGAGGAAAAAGGGACAACTCCTTGTTGCTTGGTTTCTTGAGTTGCACATGTGATTCTAATTACTCAAAAATAGCAATATTCCTTTCCTTCCTTCCAACGGCCACTTTGACTACCAAATATAGTTGTGTGTGTTTTATTTAATCTTTAGGAGATTAATAAGAACTAATCTATCCATATATGATTAATCTCATATATGTAGAATTAATTCTCAACACATACGGGGGTAAATGCTGCAATTGGCCACCTGAGCGGGTGGATGCATGAGCCCGATCGGGCAGAAGGACTGGATAGGAACCCGCCCGGGCGACCTCACAGCCCGACTCGTGCACCACTCACGGGGTAAGTGATTCATTTAAGGACCCGAGCGGGGCACAGAAGGAGCCCGATCGGGCACTTGAGAAGAACCAATATTCGCACGGTTCAACCGAGATCTCAACGCGGGCAACGATTCTACGGCCACACGCATCATCTCCCACACCCTCGATGACCCGAATACACTCTTATCCAACATGGAATACCGAGGAAACGCTCAATCAAAACCGAGTCCGAAGGAGTTACGAAGGAGTCGCGGGATCGAACGAGAAGAACCGAGGATCGCAAGTCAAAAGCCCTCTAGGGTTTGAGCCACGTCATGCTGATCAGCTAGAGGACGGAAGAGGCATACCTCCTCTTTCCGACATTACATGCGTATGAAGACGTTAGGGTCGAGCTAAAGACCGAAAACAAGCGCTTCTCGGGAGACAACCCGAGCCACATATCCTTTTTCATCATCTTCATTTCATTTCTTTTTTCGAACTTTTTTTTAGACATGGACTATTTTTTAGGACTTAGGGTTTTAGTAGACTTATGATCTTTGCTGCATGGTTTTCCTCGTTTTCTTTTTCAGTTTTGCAGCAAACGCCCGTTCAGGCAGACGATATCACCCGCGCGGACTAGGTCAAATTCAAAAAGACACGATCGGGCGATTTTATGAGGCCCGCACGGGCACAGTGCGGATGTGTCACAAATTCGAGAAAGCTAAACACACCAGATGTATTCGCTCTTATTCTCTCTTATATTTTCTCGAATTTTGGCGTGCGGGTATCCCTCATAGATCTTGAACACCGGGACTGTGTTCCGTTCAGGTCTGGGGGGTACTCTTCGTTTAGAGTGATACGATTTTTTTAGAGTGACATATTTGCGATTAGGATTAGGATTAGGAATAAGAGATGGATACCTAGTAAATATTTTTCGAGCCTTAGTCAATCTTTGCGACCTTGTCGAATCGTGAACAATAGTCTAGGTTTGCTTAGAAGCCTTTTGGATACCGATTAATCGAGTAGTTGTGTTTGAAGCCTTTATCTATAGCTGAATTCACCCTTAGATTTCGGTACCAAGTAGCCATATCTCCGTGTATACCGTCAAGCATTGCTTAGTTGATATATCTATATCGTTCATAGTCATTAGATACCACACGCTTATACTCCGTTGTCATCTAGGATAAGATTATGACTATTCCGAGTTAGGATTGACATGAGTACATCGATGATTGATGGTTCGGGTCTAAGTGGTGGGTTGAGGCGCTGTTCTACGTCCTAAGGGTTAGAGTGATGTGTAATTTAAAAAAGAAAAAAATATAAAAAGCGAAAGAAAGAAAAAAAAGGATCTTCAATAACGCACCTCTTCACTCCACTAAGGTCACACGACCTTATGAGTGTGCCATAGGCAGCCTGGGTCTAAGTAGAAAGCCATCCCTCTTCGACTTTGACGTCCTAGGAACAAAGCGTGGATCTAAGTATCGAAAAAAATGAATAAGAACGAGAGAAATGAGTTTAATGATATCAAAAGCTTAGGGGAGTTGGTATGGAGATCGTTTGGACGTTATCTAGGGTTGTGAAATAGACTTAGATTTTTTGTAGGATTTCATGCCTCATAACTTTCGGTAGATATAAGGCTATACTCGGTACGCTTAGACTTATGTTCATGTGACGCGTTGATTTGCGGAATGACTAATTCTTCGAACTTCTTGTGCTAGTATCCATCGTTATTAGATTTTTCCTACACTTGTCTCTAGTTTTGTTTGAGGACAAACAAAGGTTCAGGTCTGGGGAAGTTTGATAACACGTAAAGTGTATCAGTTTTAGGTTAAGTATTAGTATCATTTTCGCATATATTTCTTAGTTAGAGTTACATTTCCGATACGATTCTTCTTTATATACGCCCATTTTGTTGGTTTTCAAGTTTTAAGGCGACAAGGCCTAAACGAGCGTAAAAAGGCGAATTCCTGAATCAAACCACTCAATTTGAAGATACAATTCACTCGGAGCCAAAATCAAGCCACAGAACTCAATGGAACACCCGAGCAACGAGCGGAAAAGAGCAAAATCATGGATTGAAGAGTGCTCGCTCGGGCACTGAGGTCTACCCGCTCGGACAAAACCTACGGGGTTTAATTGCAACACCTTGCACGACTCGGGCACGAAGACAACATGATCGGGTGATCATACCCGATCGGGCGAAACAAGGTACCCGCTTGAAGTCCAAGAGCGAGAAGGCCAAGAAATGTCGATACGATAAGAAGGTTTCCAGGGAAGGTTTGCATCGTCACCATACTTTGGGATCGAAATCATTCCAGAAATGACAAAATATTAGGTAAATTTTTTATTCATTATTTAATTTTTATTGTTATATAAATATCTATATAATTATATTACTATTATGTAACAGATACAGAGGTTGGAAAGAGAATCGACTCTTCTTGAGCTGGTTATAGAAACCCACGCCAAGAAGAAGTCTGTCGTAAGGGAAGAGAGCGACAAACCTGAACTCGTCAACCCTCGGGTGGAATGGACCTTGAAATATGTGACGAAAGAGATCACACAACAATCACAAGCATGCGGTTCAACTCCCGACGATCTCAGTCCTTTACAAAAGGAAAAAATTCATTTAGAGGTAAATAATAAGATTATTGTTTGTAATCGTTATTTAAATAAAATATTTTTAACAATGCTAACTTTAACATTTTTTATTTTGTAGTCTGTTAGATCGTATAAAGGGTGTCTATACGGTCTTGATTCGTTTCAAAAGGATATTGTCGAGGATGCCACGACGGTACCCCTATATTTCAAGAGAGTTATACTCAAGAACGGTGTATCGAGCATTTCGAAACCACACTTCGAGAAACTCGAGCACATATACGTCACATGGAGAGCATTATCGAATTGTTAACCGACCGAGAGTATCAACTACCAGAACCGACGGGGAAACAACACCGAGACAAGATACGATAATCGATTCTGATGCAACCCCTTCACGAGGTGTTAGCGATCACGTGAATAAAAACGATACTACTAATTTAGATGATTTGTAACAAATTATGTTTTTAATTTATATAAATTTTTTTTATTAATTATTATTTTAAATCTTTTTTATGTTTTATTTTTTCCTAGAGGTTTTAACAGACGCCCATTGATATTTTTTGAAAACTTCTACGGACATACGTTGGAATGAAAAATTCTCGCCCTTTTTGCAATGGAAATCCGTTGACAGTTCCCGCCATTCTGCCAACGGGTATCCATTGAACCCCTTTAATTCCCGCCATTTTTATGTTTCAACGGACGTACCAACATATATCAATTACAAATATGCAACATGTATCTATTGCATTCTTTGTAACGAGCATCCATTGCTACAGTCCAACAGATATATCCGTTACACACCCGTTGAAAGATGTCAACAGATATTATCTATTGCACGCACGTTACAAATCGAAATGGATATCATCATCTTTTGTTTTTTTTTATTTACTTTTTCTTTTAATCCTTGTAGATTATGGTTATTCTGGAATGTCTTCGTCCTCATGTTCGACGGTTTGGGTTTTAAGAAAGTTATACCTATTTTTATTGAATTCATACGGTGAAATGTGTTGTTCCCTGTTAGAAAAATGAAAAGATTATGATGGGTTTTCCAGGAATCTGAGCTTCACTTAGGTAACATATTTTGGCTTTGAATTGGAAGAACTTGAAAATCTTGAAGTTTTGTAAGTAGTTTCACTACTAGAAACTAACAATTTAGAGACGGGTCGTGATCGTCCCTAAACTTTGCGACGTTTTCCCGACGACTCTTTTGTCTGCATGTTGGTCGCCTTTCCATCGATTTGTGAATGACCATGTGGTCCAGAATTACGGACGAGTTATGGAATAATTTTTCCGTCTGTATTTATGGACGAATTACATACGGTATTTACTTGGCAACGCTCGTTTACGGACTACTGTTTTTTGTCCCTAATTCGTCCCTAAATATTGAAAGCCATAGATCTTTCGCCTTACCAACAGTTCGAATAATTCAAAAACATATATGTGGAACATCTAGTACTTGATATGAAAATGCCACATCAGCATTAAAACATCTGTCTGTATTTCTACTTCGTGTTTGAACATGTGGCTCGAAGTTATAAGAAGTGAAGAACGATTGATTTTTGTTTCTGAATTGGAAGACCTTGACAATCTTGAAATTGTGTAAGTAGTTTCACTATTAGAAATTAACAATTTAGGGACGGGTCACGATCGTCCACATTTTTTCCAGTCGATTTGCGAACGACCCTATGATCCAGAATTACAGACGAGTTATGGACTGAGGTTTCTGTCCGTATTTGCAGACGGATTACGGACGATATTTACTTGGCAATGCTCATTAACAAAATATTGTTTTATGTGCCTAAAGTGTTAGCCATAGATCTTTCGCCTTACCAGTAGTTCGACCAATTCCGCAAAATATATGTGGAACATCTATTTCTTCAGATGAAACATAAATCTCTCGAATGGATACATGTAACGAAATTGAACTAGACCTCCTAATGCGGATTCGTACGGTAGATGAACTGTTCGATGCTCCATAACATCGGAGAATGATAGTGGAAAAATCTTCTCCAAGTTATATAGTATAGTAACTATGTTACTTTCTAATCTACGAATCACATCTACACTCAAATTTCTCGTATATAAATCTCGAAAAAATATGTCAATAACTGAAACATGAAAGTATTAGTCTATTTAACAATTAATATATTTGAATTATTAATCATTATACTATTAACAAAATCAACGATATCTCCAATTTCTTCGTGTGCATTATTGTCTATCAATTAAAAAAAACATATGGGAAGTAGTTTTTGCATGTAACTCCTTCCATGAGCACTGCTCTTCTAAATCCTTGCGTGATTTAATGTTATCTTTCGTTTTTCCTATGATTTTCAGTACCATGTTGATGATATTATCGAAAACATTTTTCTCTATGTGCATGACATCAAGATTGTGTTGAAGCTTCAGATTTTTCCAATACGACAGATCCCAAAATATGATATTCTTGTACCAATTATGAGTAATTCCATAACCACCAATTCTTGAATGATTATTCCCTATGCAATCTGTAGAAGTACTCAATGCAAGAAGTCGTTCATACAAAATCTCTTCGTCGGTCAAAATTGGAGGAGGAGATTTCCGTACAACTATATTCCTTTTAAAATTTCTTTTGTTGCACCGTAATGTATCATCAACAGGAAGAAAATGACGATTACAATCAAATCGACTCGTCTTTCGTCCATATTTCAACTGAAAAAGCATATGTTTCCCCATGCAATATGGACAAGCCAAATGACCATGCGTTGTCCATCCAGATAACATACCATAAGCTAGAAATTCACTTATTGTCCACATAAATGCACCTCATAATACCAAATTTTGTCGCCTCCAGACGTCGTACATTTGAACTCCCTTCCACAATTCTTTAATCAGTGGTTGAAAAAAATATATCCAAACTTATTTTCTGATGATTAGGCCCGAGAATCAATATTGTTAAGAACAAAAACTCTCTTTTCATGCACATATCAGGTGGTAAATTATACGATGTCATAATAACGAGCCACAATGAATAATTCATCCCAGACATCCCACATGGATTAAAACTATCAGTACAAAGTCCTAAATAAACATTTCGACTCTCAGCTGCAAAATCAGGATATATCTTGTTATAGTGCTTCCACATCTCACAATCTGAGAGATGACACATTTCTCCTTCACGACTTGAATGTTCAACATGTCATCTCATATCGCTTGCGATCTTCTCAAATTAATACAATCTTATTATTATGTCTGTAATTGTTAAATACTATATACGATGATATAAAATCGATTTCTCATTCCTTGTCAGATATAGGGATGTCGATTTAAAGCCCGATTTGAAAGCCGATCCGAACCCGATCCGCAAAACTGTGGATTTGGGCCGAAAATTACAGACCCGTTTACAATTGGATTGGGTTTTGGCTTGGAAAATTTTGGCCCGCAAAAATTTGGGTCAGGACAAACTCAGCCCGCGGGCTGCCTGAGCCCAAAAATGGCCCGTATATTTGGTGTATTATTTATATATAAATCAAAATTAGATTAATGAAATAAACATTACCTACAAAATAAATATAGATCGTACATATATTTAAAAAAAATAGATAGGAACAATAAATTAAATTTTTATATATACTTTCTAAATAGTTACTTATTGTGTTTTAAACTTTAGATGACATCGTAATTGTATGTATTTGATCTAGCAATTTAAAATTTTTTTTGGTCAAAATCTTTTATGTTTTTAATCCAAGAAATAGAACATAATCATCTGTACAAATAAAAGATAAAATAATTTAAAATGATATATAAAATTATGAATTTCTCTTTTGATGTGAGAAAGTACTCTCGTATCAGTTTCCAATTAATTTTTTTTTATCAAAACTGAAATTGAAATTGCAAAATTTAAAGAAATTTCTTAATCTTTTTAGAAATAATAAACATAATCAATTACCTTTATTTATATTGTGTTTTTTATAATTATATTCTATCTATGCATTTATAATTTTATATAGAGATATTACATGAAAACAATACACGTTAATTTAATCCCCGATAATCACATCTAACATTCTAACTATCAAAACTAAACGAAAAAATTACATTCTAAAGCATATATGTGGATATAATTTGTTGAATTAGTTCGAATAAACCATCTTTTACAATAATCTACGTTTCTTTTTCAGTTATATTAAATTTTAAATAAATATTATATTCTTGATAAGATTAGCAATATTATTTAACTTCAACTAATTTATTTAAAACTTAAAAATTTAAACACACCAATTAAGATATTTAGGTTGATTTATCTAAGAATAGAGACATTTTAATAGAATTAATATAAAAGTATAGGGATTTAAGGTCAATTATATGGTGAACTAACACTTATGTCACCGATAAGATCTCTCCACGTGTCTTGCGGGGCCACTTTAGTCCCCGATACCACCCGTTACAAGAATCCCACATGCAGCATTTTACACTACGTGGCTTTATAAAAGAGGACGAGCTAGATTATTAGACTTCTACTTATTTGTTTAGCATTTCGGATTTTGTTGACATTAATTTTGGATTTGTATGGATTAATTTAGCGTTTTAGACTTGTTTAAATTTTTAAATTTTTTCTTTTTAGGCCCGAGGCCCGGCCCGAGCCCACCCAAAGCCCGTCGGACTGGGTTCTGGGCCGTATATTCTAGGCTCGATCTGCAAAAATTCGGGTTTTTCGAGTTCGGGCTGGCCCGGCCCATATCGTACCCCTAGTCAGATAAAACCGATATTTTCTACAAAATCGACAATTACTCAAATCTGATATCTCTTTTCAAAAAGTCATGCAGTTGTCTTAACAAACATCAATCTTTTGATATGAAAATAAACTCAATGATCTCATCATCTTCTTTGTCTCGTAATATGACTCTACCGCAATATTATATTCAGGTAAATAATCTCTTACTAATTGCGATATAGAATCCATGCAATTCTTAGAACGATTATTTTCAGTCTTCAAATTCATCAAACGTGCAGATAGAGACAACTGTGAAAGACCCATTCTACAACCATCATAAAATGGATACCTAGCACTTTCTAACATTTCAAAAAAAACTTTTCGTTTTTTCATTCGAATCTTCTTCAATATTTTCTTTATTTCTTTCAGTGAATATATTTTACACCATTTTTACATAAAAGTTCATTTCTATATCTTGAGAAGTCTCAAACACTTATCCCCTACTAAAATCTTCCACACCATTACTAGGTCGTGGTGTAAAATTCTCTCTATGAGATAACCACATGAAATAATTCGGAGTAAAACCTCTTAAATAAAGATGATTCCGAACGGTTCTCTCATTAATAAATTTTTCATTTTTGCATTTGACGCATGGACAAACCAATTTAAAGGTTTGTTTATAATCTTGTTAATTTGCCGCCATCATCATAAAATGTGTAACACCTACTATAAACTCCTTCGATACACTTTGAGTTTCTGGATCAATTCATTTGTATATCCATTGTCTAGAAACAAAAATATTTGATCTCGACGATGATACCATTATATAGAAACAATAAGAAGGTATATAGCGAAATATATGAAAATTGTGTGTGAGAAACAAATGAAAGTAGGATGGGGTTAAATAGATAATTTCTGGACCGATTAATAACGAATTACGAACTAAGACAAATATTTGCCGACGAACCGTCTCGAAAACGTCCCTAAATCCAAACAATCACTTCTTCCATCCGCAAATTTGCAGTCGAACATTTTTTTCTGTCCATAATCCGCAATGACCTTACATCCGGTCTCCAATTCGTCCGTAAATATGGATGACTTGTGGACTGATGTTCCGTTTGGAAATTTTCGGATGGATTACGGACGAAATTATCTTGTCGTCGGTATTCCATTCGTAATCCATCCGCAAAATTCCGGATGGATTAGTCTGTTCACAAACTCCGTTTAGAATTTTAAAATGGCTAGTATAATTCAATTATAAATCTACTGGAATTATGAATTTATGTTTTAATCCAACCTCTCTTTGGTATAATGATTCATATTTTTGTTTTTTTCTTATGGGAACTACTTTCTCTACCATGCACGAGGTGCAGAAGCAGTTGAAACACTTGAACAAATTAATCGTTACAAGCATTTAGGTTTGCAATTTTTATTTTCATTCTCATAATTTTGTCATTCTCTTTGATTATTTTTTTATTTGTTTCGTTTCTAAGAAAGTGAAAACGCATAGAATTTTGGTGGTTTCGTTCAAATTCATTTTAACAAATAATCATTTTGAAAATAGTAGCTTTATTGTTGTGCATGAGAGCTTATGGAATCAACCAACTATTTGCAACAAGCTATAGGCAGTCATACCTCTTCTATATCCATCATTCATTTAGGCTTCCTAATCAGAGTTCAATCTTTTTTATCCATGATCTTATAGGTCTATTTAGTGGTAAACGATGAAAAACTGGACAAGTTTGTAGCATCTCCCCTAGTTATAGTGTATTACTACGGGATTGATTATGCTCAAATGTGGTATACCAATTTATGCTAGAGGAGATCAAGTGGAAGGTCTTTGTTTGTACTTGTCTTATATATGTTCTGAACCACTAGCTAGATTTTATGTACTGGTGTTTCTTTGGTATCATTGAAAGGAAAGAAAACTAACCATCAAAGTCACTAAGACCTCCGAAAAAAGAAAAAGCTTCTCAAGAGAACATGAAGTGTCATTAGTAGTTTGGAGAGTCTCGGTCTTTGAAGAGCACTTCAGGTAACCTTTTAGGTCTTAACAAATATTTAGATTCTGTTGTTGCGTTATCGGTTTTTTCTTTCATTTTGTTTGTTTACTTTCCTGTTTGTAGTGAGTGTTGATTATCGTTTTGGTATGTGATTTTGATCCTCAAACACTAAAAATTTTGTCGGTATGGAATGCCCAAACACTGAATACATGTCTATTGGACCCGTCACATGGAATGCTCAACTTCCTTTAAAAAATGAAGCTATTTTGATACCAAGTCAGGTCAAAGAGATATACAACATTGATTATGAGCTTGATAAAAGTGCTTTTTTTATATCAAATCATATTAGTCATATATGGTTATGGGATCGTGTTCGTGTAAGTGACGGTGCTTATGGAGGTTTTTGTGATTTTGATTCTCAGTCAGGTAAAACGTTTTTTATGATTAGAAAAATTTCAATGTTTTCTATTTCTTTTGCACTTAATTTTTGGATTTTTTTCATAGGAATTTTCTTTCTCATTATATCGGGATCTTTAGTTCTTACATACTCATTAGAGATTTCTTACATTGGCTTGATGTGGACAAAGATACCCTTACCAAAGCAATTATCGGAACCTTCAGAGGTGTTGCTTCCTACCAGCTTCTCGATGCAAACGGTGATAGCATGTATGGAATATTTATTGTATATGTCAACAGGGACACATAATGAATATTGAATTAAAGTTATTAACTATTTCACCAGTATCGAACTAAGAGAGGCGTGGAGAGATATTAACAATAAGGTAAGCATCATGTTGTTCTCATTTCTACTTTCATAAATGTCAGCAAGATCATTTTTTTTAAATTTCTATTGGCACTCGCCTAAGAGATTTTCAAAACATGGGGAATCAATCTTTTATTCTAAATTTGAGCTTTAATATATCATTAGAACTTGGTAGTTTTGCCTTGAATTTGCTATGTATCTAAAAAAATATTTCGATCTCCAAGAAGATTAAAGTCCTTTTTATCTTCCTTTACAATCACAGTTTGAAGGATTTCAAAGATTTTGCAGAAGCCATAGATGAAAGTATTGCAGTGGTCATGACAACTCCTGAAAACGAACATTTGGATTTTTATAGGTGAAGAAAAAACTCTATGAAACACATAAAAATATTCTTACACTCATTAAGCTTTATAATAAATATAACTGTATTTGTCGATCCATTTATATAATTTTAAGGAAAAATAAAAAGTCAAATTCTTACACTCATTAAGCTTTATAATAAATATAACTGTATTTGTCGATCCATTTATATAATTTTAAGGAAAAATAAAAAGTCAAATACACACATTTCTGCATTAATTTTAATTCATATTCTTTTGATTTTTTATAAATCCAAATATAATCTTTCAAATTATAAATTTAATTAACATTTAATCTCATATTTTTATCACTTATTATTAGAATATTATCATATCAAAAGAAAATTGGAATTTTATTTTTAAAACTTGTAATGTTAAAATCAATTATATTTACGTTGTCTACTACGTCTTCATTTATAATGCAAAATTAATGTTGTCTTCTTTTTTAAAATGTTTGTCTTCTTTTGTTTGTTGTTTTTTCTTTTACCCTTTATGTTCTTCTTTTCACATCTTTCAATGATGTCAACGTCAATGACAATGAACTAACTATATTAACAGCTATGCATCAATATATATTAATAAACATGGTAATGAAAATATTGACTAATTTGGTTTAATAAATTATATATTAATAATTATGATCTATAAATATTTACTAGCAAGTTTTTTTTATGAAATTAACATCATATGATATGTTACGTAGAATATGTCTTCTTATCATATTTTATGTTAAAAAACAAAATTTTATAATATAATACTATTTTTATTAAAAACATATGCAAACAATCTTTACTAAGGTAATTTTCATTACATAGAAATATCATAAATCCGCACATGAAGATAAAAAAATGTTATGTAAATAGTTACATCGAAATTTAATGTTGATTTTGTTATCTTTTCACCTTGAAATTTAAATATTTATGATTTTGTATTATATTTAATATTTTAATATTTGATAATCTTATATTCGAATTGACATTTTAATATTATAGTTATTTTATTTGATTTATTTATATAATATATTTTAAAATTATTTCATTAAATATTTTAGTTCGGGAATGAAATTTTTAGGGAAAAAAAGCCTCTACCACCCCCAACTATCTACCTTTACACCAATTTTCTCCTGAATTATCCGATTCAGTCAATTCCCCCTCATCTTACAAAATTCAGCTGATTACCCCCTCAACTTTGTCAATTCAACTGATTCTCCCCTCCGTTATATAAACCGTGTAATGACGTTAACCGACCCGATTTTGACATGTTTTGATCCGGATTTGACCCAATTCGAATACCCAATTTTGACCAAATTTTGAGCCGACTTTGACCCGGATTTGACCCAATTCGAATACCCGATTTTGACCCATATTATACCCGATTTAAACCCGATTTCGATCCAATTTTAACCCAATTTCATCCAAATTTAATCAGATTTCACCTATTTTAATCCAATTTCACATAATTTTTACTCCATTTTAACGAATTTCAACCCGATTTTACCCAATTTTACTCTATTCCATTCAAATTAATCCGATTTCACCATACTTTAATCAAATTTCACCAAAATTTAACCCGATTTTACCCAATTTTTAATCGATTTCACCAAATTTCAACCCGAATTAACCGAATTCTAATTCTATTTCACTCAAACTTACCCGATTTCACCCAATTTTAACCCAAATTCCGCCAAATCTAACTCGATTTTACCGTATTTCAACTCGATTTAACCGAATTCTAACTCTATTTCACTCAAATTAAACCCAATTTCACCCAATTTTAACCCAGATTTAACCCAATTTTACTTATTTTAATGCGAAATATTTTAATCCGATTTCGCCCATTTTTACTCGATTTTATGGAATTCTAACTCTATTTCACTCAAATTAAATCGATTACACCCATATTTAACCCAATTTCACCGAAATTTAACCCAATTTCACCCAAATTTAACCCATTTTCACCCAAATTTAACCCATTTCATCCAAAATTTACTCGATTTTACCGAATTTCAAGCCGATTCAACCCAATTAACTCCATTTCACTCACATTTAACTCGATTTTACCCAATTTTAACCCAATTTCACCCAAATTTAACTCGATTTACCCTATTTTAATTCGATTCCGCGCAATTTTTACTCAATTTTATCAAATTTTAACTCTATTTCACTCAAATTTAACCCGATTTCACACAATTTTAACCCAATTTCACTCAAATTTAACCCGATTTCGCCTAGTTTTAATTTCATTTCACCTAATTTAATCTGATTTCACCAAATTTTTACCCGATTTTACCAAATTTAATTCTATTTCACTCAAATTTATCCATGATGATAAAATTGGGTGAACACAGATTAAAATTAGGTGAAATCGGGTTAAAATTGAGTGAAATCGGGTTACATTTGAGTGAAATAGAGTTAAAATTGATAAAATCGGAGTGAAATCGGGTTACATTTGAGTGAAATAGAGTTAAAATTCGATAAAATCGAGTAAACATTGGGCGAAATCGGATTAAAATAAGGTAAATTGGGTTAAATTTGGGTGAAATTGGGTTAAATCGGGTTAAATTTGAGTGAAATGGAGTTAAAATTCGGTTGAATCGGCTTGAAATTCGGTAAAATCGAGTAACATTTGGATGAAATGGATTAAAATAGGTAAAATCGGGTTAAATATGGGTGAAATTGGGTAAAAATTGGGTGAAATCGGGGTTAATGTGAGTGAAATAGAGTTAGAATTCAGTTAAATCGGTTTGAAATTAGGTGAAATTGAGTAAAAATTGAGTGAAATCGTGTTAAATTTTGGTGAAATTGGATTAAAATAGGGTGAAATCGGGTTAATTTGAGTGAAATAGAGTAAAAATTGGGTAAAATCGGGTTGAAATTTAGTGAAACCGAGTAAAAATTATGTGAAATCGGATTAAATGGGTGAAATCGGGTTAATTTGAGTGAAATAGAGTAAAAATTGGGTAAAATCGGGTTGAAATTTAGTGAAACCGAGTAAAAATTATGTGAAATCGGATTAAATAGGTGAAATCGGGTTAAATTTGGATGAAATTGGGTTAAAATTGGATCGAAATCGGGTTTAAAATCGGGTATAATATGGATCAAAATCGGATCGGTTAATGCCATTATGCGATTTATATAAAGAGGGGGAACCGGCTGTATTGACAAAGTTAAAGAGGAAATCGACTGAATTTTATAAGATAGAGGGGAATTGGTTGAATCAAATAGTTGAAGAGAAATTGACTTAAAACAAGATACTTAGAGTGTTAGAGACTTTTTCCCTTTTTTTTAATTTCCTTTTTTTTAAGATGACTGAATAAATTAAAATTTTTCCAACTCACTGTCTTACACCACTAAATTTCACGGTTTTACTTAGAATTGTGGAGACGACCAATTGAAAACGATTAGATGTTTTTTATTCAATCTTAACGAAAAGTCAATGCGTTTTGTGAAAACTATGAGCAAAACACAGTATCAGTAGAGGGAAAAAGGTTAAATGGCGATTACAGTAACAAATAAAGCCAAGATTAATTAATTAATAAAACATAAGGGAGGGAAACCAAAACAAAGTCGTAGCTTCTCTCGTATAACATATCTCTGGCTTTTGTAGACGCACATACAGATAAACAAAACGGCTCCAAGCCTGTATCATTTTACTAATCCTCTCACGAGTCTATCATACGATAAAAGAATCGAGACATTATAGTGAAGATGTAAGTCCATCTTACTGGGGAAAGACAAGATGTGGGTGTGGGTGGCTCAACTAGATGCAACCGGCTTCAATATCGCCTTCTTTATGGCTTCTGAATATGTACGATGTTGGTACGTCAGTGTCGACTCAAGCAGGTCCCATAGAGATGTCTTCGGGTTCCATCCTGTTCTCAGTTAATAGAACACAACATCATTACAACACATTCCACTCGCCGCAATGCCTAGCAGAGGAAAGCAATCTTACCGAGTTGATGGTTAATAATGTTCATATCAGGAATTCTCTTGTCGCTGTCGTCATACCCTTCACCATAGAATTCTTTGGAGCTGACGTCTACTGTTGGGCTCTCTATCGGAGGCTTTCCACTCACTTTGGAATATACCTGTTAAATGAGGAGAACCCGATTTACAAAACCTGAAAGCTCGGAGTGAAAAGAGTGTGATACTTGTGGGTGAGTAATCGGACAGCCATCCACCTCTGTCATCATTTCAGCAAGTTGTCTCACAGTCACTTCATTATTCGGGTTGCCCACGTTAAAAATATGACCGTTTGCTCGGTCTGGGTTTTCCTGTTATGCATTTAACTGCGGGTTATATCACTTGTTGAATTAAGGAACACTTGCAGCAAAGTGGAAAAGGAAAAAAGGATACGAACAATCATGAGCAAAACAGCTTCTATGGCATCCTTGATATAGATAAAAGTTCTCTGCGATTGTCCACCGTCCACAAGCTTAAGGGGTTCACCACGCAAAAGACTCTAAGCAGGTAAGACAGGAACAGGGTAAATGGAAGTATATGGAGATTTGAGATTATTACTTGGTTAAAAATCAGTAGCGGAGAGTCAACTCACATTACTGAAACACGCAAGGACCCTCGGGACACCTTCACTTGGACCGTCAATGCCAGGAATGAAATCCATCCTTGGTCCAATCCAGTTGAAAGGTCTCACAATCGTGAACTGAAGTCCATTCTCAGCGCCTTCAGCTATAAAAGGAAACACATTTTGGTAAGAAAAATCAGTCTTTGATATCATATTCAGTCTTCAATATTCAGAATTCACTCACCATAAATAAGCCTCTCAATGAGTTGCTTCGCACATGCATATGACCACCGCTGCTTCTCAATAGAACCAAAAATACATGGGGAGGTATCCTCTTTGAGAACATAGTAAGCAGGATCCTGTAACAAGCCAACAGATTAATTTTACACAATAGCATAATCTACCCCCTAATATTAACACACTGACAAATTGAGATGTATATGCCAATATTCCATATAGGCAGCTACCTCTTTGTCGGTTAACTTTTTAGTTTCAATAAATGCTACATACATAAAACAATTTCCAAACAATGAAACCCGAAGGGGACAATATAGTACATCCAGCAACCCGTAATTCAATATCTTCAACCATCTCATCCAGAGCACATAAAACAAACCTCAAATTCTGAACAAGTAATGCATATATTCATAGAACTGAACGGTTTTCATTAATCTTTTTCAAGGACGTTCGTAACAATAATCGCCGCCTACTAAGAAGACCAATATCAGCAACAAGTTTTTTAAAAAGATTCACCAGCAAATTTGATTTATACCGGACAGCTCATCTACTCTCATATCAGCAACAAGTTTTAAAGGCAGAAGCTATGAAGATCAAAACAGAAAAAAGGTGACAGTGAAAGCTTACCTGACGGAGAGGACTATCTTTGGGAAGAAAGCTTCCAATAGTTTTCCCATACACTTCACACGTAGAGAAGTGGATAAGACGCTTATTATTTTCTGAACAGTATTTCACCTACAAGTTTTGATTAGCCCATATCACAAATCACTAACAATCACACCAGTGTGCATCAATCTCAATACACAACAAGTACACCACAAAAGAGTCTTCTACTAATTCCACAAACACTGGAAGTACAATTGCTTACCACAGGGAGCGCATCAATGAAATTGCTGTAAATGGTATCGAGCGGACGAGTATTGTAGTCCGCAGGAGTGCATATCGCTGCAAGATTTATAGTCTACACCACAAAATCGAACAGATCGAATCAGATAAAACAATCATACAAGATGAACAAAAAGAAGAACCGACACCAAATATATCACTCTCCCACAGGGGAAAGAGCACAAATACATAATGCCACATGAATATAATCAATAAATTGGACGAACACCTAGAATAAGCCAAATGAACTACACAATTTCGCACAGATTTGCTAACAAATGAATCAGATCTCCAACATACGGAGCAATAATCTGATCCAAACTGAGGCATCCCTGATTTCACATAGAACGAAAGCAGAAAGCGATCCGAGGGAAGAAACACACACACACACACACACAGAGAGAGAGAGAGGGGACCCTACCAGATCGGCCATCTTGATGAGACCCTCGAGGCGAGAATCGTGCTTGATATTGAGGCGGTGGAACTGGATCCGACCGTTCCAAGGGAGAGAATCCGGTTCAAGCAGGTGCTTGATCTTGTCACTATAGACGTCGAGAGCGAGAACCAAGTGCGGCGTCTCCGCCATAAGCTTCTCGCAGAGGTGAGAGCCGATGAATCCTCCGGCTCCAATCATGCAAATCGTCATCGGTTTTATCGGCTTCCCGTCCAGATTCAATCTACCAGCTGCGGCAGCCATTTCGCGGGGGTTTCCTTTTCCTAGTGATTTGATCGTCAAAGCTATCTGGTTTCGCCTGAGATGGAGGCACAGTGAGAGTGACAAAAAATTCTGGATCGGGAAATGAAAGACGGTGACGATTATATTAAGGGACAAAAGGATGCATGATGTCCGCTTGAGCTACGATTCTCACGCGCGCGTATAGAATGTTTTAGAACCAATTGTTTTGTGCCACGTATAAGTTAAAATTTAAATAGTAAATTTAAAAGGCAAATCTGGATTGGATGTGCCTATGTGTCAATTCTATCATCTGTCAACTTATATTAAAATTCCATTTCTTCCCTTATATATTTATTTTTTTCATATTCTATTAGCGATTCAAAAATATTATATAGAAATTTTATTTGAAAAAAAGAAAAAAAGTCTAACAATTCCAAATTTAATTACTTTTAAAATATCGAAAATATATTTAGTTGAAAGAGACAAAAATTATATATTTTAAAATTAATTTGTCATGCTCTTCTCAATGCCCTCTTTATTTCATATATATATATATATATCCTTGAAAACTAAATGAAAAATATAGAAAAAAGATAAATGTTTTTTTATTTTTTATTTGTGAAAATATATACGATTTCGAAGTTAAGAGTTAAGATTTTGAAGTTGAGAGAAAAGATTTCGAGCGATTTCAAAGTTGAGAACATGAATTTCGAGTGATTTCGAAAGATTTTCGAGCGATTTTGAGCAATATTCGAGGGTCGCATGAGTCGCTTAGGTTATAAGGGTCGTATGGATCGAAAGGCGATTTCGAAATCGAAAGCAAGAATTTCGAGCGAGTTCGAAGTTGAGATAAAAGATTTCGAGCGAGTTTCGAGTTATTTTCGAGAGTCGCATGTAAGGTTCGTAAGGATCACAAGGATTGAATGGATCGCATAGGTCGCACAAATAATAAGGGCAATATAGAAATATCAGTATTATAAAAATAAAATTGAATTAATTTTTTTCAATTAAAAGTAAAATTGAAACCTAATATTATATCAAATATATTTTTTATTTAAACTCGATTCAATTAAACCCCTTGTTGGCATCTTTGTTTTTCTAGCTTATTATGTTTCTTATTATTGTACTTTTTGCATGGATGTATAATTAATAATATATTTATTATATTTGCTTCGGATACGGATATTAAACACATATATAGTTTATTTTCCTCTTATAAACATATATAATTATATGTATAATAAGGCATGACAAACATCGTCGTTCTATCAGAGAGATTCCCGATTAATAAAATTCTATCATGTAGATTCAATCATAGTTAAAAGTTACCTAAGATGCAAATGATTGTTTTGGGTTTCATATAAGGTCCAAATATAATTATCCAATATGTATGGGTCTTTTCGCTTAAAAAAGTACGACCAATTCATATCATATACGAATCATCATATATATATATATATGTAAGTTATTAAAAATATTACATTCTCTTTGACCTATCTCATCATCAATTTTTAAAAATAAATGTTTTAAAAGTTAATTAAAAAATTCTAACTACATTTATTGACATCATCGTTCATTCGTAATGTTAATTAAACCCACTATCTCACTTTCTTTAGAAAAGTGCAATACCTTTCGTCTTTTTTACGTGTTTTATATTTTTTTTTTCAAATTCATATATCGAAGTATTCCAAATGATGGATATGGCGAAGGGAGGTAAGCTTGATGAAGAAAGGATACTGAAGACGTTCGCCTTATTCGCGCTCATGGTCATCCTATATAATTCTGATTTCATTTTTTTTATATGGGTTTTTGGTAAACGATCTATATATGAATCTCATAATCCACTACAACCCTATATTCTCAAAATCTACCCCAAGTGGCTACGGTGACAAGGGCACGACGGGTCGGCAAGAAGCGGCGAGCAACATTAGGATTTTTTTTAAAGCCGACTAAATGGACAAGTGGTCGTGATTGACACGAATGTCACTGAGGACTATGGTTTTCTTTCAGTGGGTCGGCGACATAACACTACAAAAAAACATGCGTTTTTCAACGGACGATAACGGATCCACGGTTGTTGGGAATTGCTCATAACTGCCCGAGCAGTTGGTCCGTAACCGCTCACGTAGTTGGTTTTGTAACCGCCCAGGCAGTTGGGGGCGTGTCCCTGCCGTGTAAATAGACCTTGTAATATCCTTGTTGCGGACAAAATGAACTGTATGTTGTACTGACTTGCGAAATCAATACAAGTCCCGAGTATTTTCACAAAAAGACTCTTGTGTGTGTTCGTTTACGGAAAGGCTGAGTAAGTGGTCGCCCTTACTGCCAGTCGCGGTCCGTAATGATTTATAGTACCATGACAGTAGGCATCATTACACTTTGCAACGATCACCCGTTGCAAATTGTAACAGACGCTCGTTGCAAAACTTCGAATGGGCATCCGTTTACCTTTCGTAACGGATGCCTGTTAGTATAATTGTAACAGGTGTCCGTTACAATTTCCCAACGGATGCCCGTTAGAATTGTGGAAAACTTAGAAATTTTTCTAAGTGTCGGAGGCGATTTAACGTCTATATCAGTTCTTGCGAGAATCTCCTCGCGATATTTATCAATTAAACGAATCGGCTGCGGATGATCGGGTTGCAACAGATCTTCTTTATCATCTGAGCTTATGATTCCTCGTGGCATAATCTTTACCACGACCCACCACTCTTCTCTTCGACGTTTCAATTTTGTTGGATATTGCACATAACATACTTGATATGCTTGATCTATTGTGATGAATGGATCATACTTACCATATTGTTGTGCCGGATTGATGTCAATTTCCTCCCCATCGATTTTTTTCGTATTCCACATCCTACAGTTGGATCGAACCACTGACATTTAAAAAACATTACTTTAACCCAACGAGACCGAGATATTCAACTTGTAGGATTTGGTGCAAAATGACGTAGAAGTTTTCACCTTCTATTTCACTATTAACGCAAACTCCATAATTGTATATGCTTCTATGTTTTCCGTGTTCGGACGTGTGGAACGTGTAGCCGTGAGTATATTCATTTGATCACTAAAAAGTGATTCTTTCAATTTCTAATCGAAATCAAAGAATGTCGTGCATACCGGTTCCATAGAAGGTAGAGCGGGAAAGCAAGATCTTTGCATCAAGGTTTTGATTCGACATAGCTGATAGGTGAGTTTTTCATCTCCTCAAGTTTTTATGACTACAATTCTTTTATCTTTTCTTTGTGTGAAATTTTTTGTTTTATTTGTTTGGTTGCAAGAGAAGTTGAAATATGTCATGGTTTGACATCCTGGTGGTCTATTGGATTGCGCCATGGTTTGTTGATGAGGATGACATTGTTTCAAAAACCAATAACAGCTAAAGCTAAGAAGATGTATAAATTATTTGTTCAAATGGTGGCAGAAGAACTTACAAAGGCACTACAAGGGCATTAAAAGATCGAGATGAGTAAGGCGCTAGAGGAGGTAAAGGCACTCGGCCTGAGAGAACTCTTTGGACAAATGAACCCCGAGGCGCTCGGCCCAAGTAATGACTTATTCAACCCAAGTGAATTCTCAAGTCAATTAAAGCTTGAAGAGGATTGGAACGCTCGACCCGAGCTTCACATACTCGATCGAGCATAAGCGTTGCTTTACAGAATGTACTTTAAGTTTTAACGGAATCAAGGTTTAAGACTTATGTCGCGCTCGACGGAGCAGTTGCACCGCTCGATCGAGCACTTTTTCAGGTTTAATTAAGTTGTTTTATTTTATTTAATTTCTATTTATTTTTGGTTAATTGATATTTCTTTTTTTTCTTGCTAATTCTTGATATTTAATTACTAAACTCTTGGAGGGATTTTGATTGTTCACCGACTTATCAACACTGGATAACAAATGTTGCTGCATCGTTCGCTGAGTCTTGGATTTTCTACTTTATTTTTCATTAGGATTTAGGAGGTTCTTTCTTCGAGAAAAAAGTTTTAAAGGTTCTATTATCGGGTCGGTAGGAGATTTTGGTCTATTTCCATCCATTTAACAAAAGAACGTCGAGTTAAGTTCATATCAAGTGGGATCAGAGCTTAGTTCTTTTGAAAGTTTATTTTTATATCATTTTATTTTTATTATAATTAGTTTTTCATTCGTTTGCTTCAATAGTAGTTTCATTTAGTTAGTTTTCTCATTTTACAATAAAAAAGAAAGAAAAGAAAAACCGTAGAAAGGAAAAACCAAAAAAAAAGAAAAGAAAAAAACAAAAAAACAAAAAAAGGAAAACCACATATAAAAAAGAAAAGAAAAAGAAGATAAAAATGAAAAAACTAAAAAATGAAAGAGTAAAAAACAAGGCCAAAGAGTCCTTAGATCAAATTAGAAGTATCATAGATCAGAAAATTTAACTTAGTGTCGAAATTACACACTTGTAGTGTCAAGATTTAGTTTGAATTTGAGAATTCACTTCGAGTCATTCTTGAGTTTTAAAATAAATCGACGAGAAAAAGACAAATGTGTGAGTGAGGAAAATTTAGCAAACACTTTTTCTGAGAGATTGTGAGATTCGTTCATCTTCTTTTCTTTCATCTTTTCTGTTCTTAACTTTCTGTCTAGTATTGGGAACCATCGTGACGAAACACCATACAATGAAGAAGCCACTTAGACGCAACCACCATGGCAACTATTGATGGACCAATTCGGATGCATGAAAATAGTGTCAACCAACGGCTTGGTCGGGTGGAAGCATTATCACATGAGGAACCAAAAATGAGAAGACCAACTGTAAGTGGTAATCAATACATTCTAGACATGGATAAAGCGAGTATGTTGAGGTTCTTGATGAATAGTATGACCGTCCCATTAGGCATAGCCGACGTGCATGAGATCAACTCGACGAAGCAACATCAAGATGGAGATTCCTACATTAGTTGGAAGAGTGGTTGAGAATCTATTTTGGAGTGGGATCAAAAGACATAGACGGTTTTCAAATGTCATCAATAATCCAAACTTAGGAAGCTGAAACTGGTAGCAACCATGTTCAGTGACTAAGCATTGGCGTGGTGGGATTAACTCGCGCTTTCTCAAGGGCGTATAGGAGATCATGATGTCACCACTTGGACCAAGATACATACCATCATATCGTGTCAAATTTATACTTTATCACTGATGAATGCGAACTATCATGCAAATAAAATGCCTAATATTCACTTACCGCAAGAATACGGATCGGTGTAATACTAGGGTCGAATTCTAGGGACTAATGCAGCCTAAGCTAAGAATATAACTAAACTAAGACGGATGAAAGTAATGGTGATGTGGGTTAAAATTAGAGAATACTAAATTGAAATATGACAGCAATGAAGAAACGGGAAAAACTTGATAATTAAGAACACTTCGGGCTTCGAGTTACTAAAATTGCAATGGCGCAACCAACAAAAGATCATAAATCAATCAAAGTTTCTTGATAACGGGGAATTCATGCTCGTAAGTAGAGAATAGTTCTCTCGACACCTAAACTCTCAAACCATAATAACATGCAATTCTACCCCCGAATAACGATTAACACGTAACTACATTACTATTAAGCATGCAATCGTAATTCTTGAATCGATTAATCAACCGGTCAGATTCTCATTAATCAAACTAAATCAACAATCAATATTTACGGATTCATAATCTATCCTCCCATACTTAAACGGAACACAGTCTCAGTGTTCAAAATCTGTGAGAAGAACTCTAATGCCAAAACTCGTGAGAGGATAAGGAAAATGAGAATGTGTACACCTGGTGTATTCTACTTTTCTGAGTTTGTGGTATAACTGAATGTTGTACGTGTCTACTCTATTGTGGGTGATATCAAAGTGGAGAACCTGTGAAAAGAGTTACACAACCCAAAATGAAAAGAAAACAATACATCACAATACCTAGTAGAGTACACATACATGCGAAAAGAGAAAGATTTAAGTTCTGGAAATCAATAGAGATAGAAAATAAATACGAAGGAAAAAATAAAGGACGAAGGTCGGGTTGTCTCTCGAGAAGTCCCTGTTTACGGTCTTTAGCTTGACCCTCACACTTTAGACGTGTATGGGATCGGAAAAAGAAAGTATGTTTTTTCCGTCCTCTACGCGATCAACATAGTATGGCTTTAACCTCTGAGCTTTTGCCATGAACGATTCCCTATTTCTCTTGTCTAAGTCTACGGATCCATGTGGTGCTGAGACACCTTTGATGGTGAAACGCCCTGACCATGGCGACTTGCACTTCCATGGAAACAATTTCAAGTCGGAATTAGAGAGTACTACCTGGTCATCTACCTTAAATGAGCGCTGGAGGATATGCTTGCCACACCATTTTTTTTGTGCGCTCCTTATAGATCATAGGTGGAGGATGTGATATGCAAATCTGACACACCTTAGCCTGCTCGTGCCCGACACTACGCTCGCTTGGACTAGATTTCAAATATGCAGCACGTGCATGCTCTTCCTCCACCCAGCGTGGGCTTTGTAAAGCGTCAATTATCTCCGAGAGTTTTGCACAAGGTGGGGCATCTATCTGCATGTGTGGGGTGCTTGATGATCAATGACCCCGCACGGGTTCCTTTGAGTAGCCCGCTCGGGCTTCGCAATTCTGAGAGAACCGCCCGTGGCGGGGCGCAATCCAACCTGCATGGGTCATGCAACTCAGGTATAGCCCGCGCGGGTTGAAGCGTGCGTACGCACGAGTTAGTGCTCGTCTCAAGTGCTATCAGCTCCTCCATGAGTTGCATGCGTACTCGACGTCTTGGGGTGACTCAAATATGGTCCTGATGCGTTCTGATAGTGCTATCTCCATGGGCTGGATGTCTTGGTGTTCATATTGAACTTCCTTAGATAGTTCATCCACAGTGTTAATGTGCATCATGGGTTCAGTCATGTATGGCTTCTTAAGCGTATCTTTGAGCTTGAACTCAAGGGACTCATCTCCGAACTTCATGACTCATCTACCTTCAACGTAATATATAAACATGTTCGTTGTGTTGAGGGGTGGTATTCCCAAAATGATGGAAATCTTCGGGTTCATCTCCATGTCCACTACTACGAAGTCCGTTGGGAACCAAAATATTCCTACTTGTATCCCGACATTCATCAATATGCCTACGGGACTTCGTACGGACTAATCGGCCAAGATAAATAGCATATGTGTGGGCTGTAGATCTCCTACTCGATTGAGTTTCTTAACAAGTGATAGTGGTAGCAAGCTTACACTCGCTTCGATGTCGATTAATGCATGCTCGATCTCGTAATCATAAATCTTGCAAGGGATGACGAAATTACTTGGATCGGGCATCTTCTTTGTCATGGTGGGCTGTTGCATGAGAGAGTTATTGACCATCACTACTTCATTGTCTATGATCCTCTTTCTTGTTATTATCTCCTTGAGGAATTTGGCATAAGAGGGCATCTCCATGAGTGCATCAAGGAATGGGATGGTGACTTGTAGCTTCCTTAGGAGTTCCATGAATGTGGCGAATTCATCATCGTTTTTCTGTTTCCAATAGCGTTGGGGGAATGGTAGGGGTGGTGGCCTCGAGGTAGGTTTCATGTAGGCCGACTCCTTCTTATCTTCCTTGTCGGTCTCCTCCTCTTCCACGCCTTGAGCAGCGAGTCATTCATTTGTATTATTTAGAGGCTCTTCTATCATGGCTATGGAATGCATAGGTTTCTCCACCGTCTTGCCATTCCTCAAATAGATGGCGTTGATTTCTTCCCGGGGATTTGTCTCAAGCTTGCAAGGGAGCAGTCCAGACTATCGGTTGGACCTTTACGCCAGCTGTGCCACTTGCATATCCAGGTGTTTCAGGTGTGTTTGGAATATCTCTACTTGCTTCCTCATGTCATCTTACTCAGCCTTGATTTCTCAAAGCATGTAGTTCTAATTTTTCCGTTCTTGCAGCAACAATTGTAACATATGAAGAACGTTAAAGTCACCTGAGTGTTATGTGCATTGCTGATAGCCTTGGTCCTCGCCACTCCCCCCTCTGTTGGAAACCTTGGTTCTGGTTTCTTGTCATCATCCGCGGTTGAAAGTCCTGCGGGTTCGCTATGTTACTTGTATTGCCATAAGAGAGGTTGGGATGGCTCTTGATGTAGTTGTGTTGGTAAAGCCAGTTATTGTTGTAGTTGACTTCCTCTATCCCCCAGCCTATAAAAGTTTCATATCGCTCTACATGTAGATCCGCCATCATCTTGTAAATCTTCCCAACTTGTTGCTTTATATCAGTTAGTTTTGGGTTGGCGATACCTAACTACTTTACATCAGCTTTGAATAGGAGATCACAGTTGGATGCCATTCCTCAAATAGATGGCGTTGACTTCTTCTCTGGGGTTTGTCTCGGGCTTCTTGGGGAGTTGTTCAGGCTGTTGGTTGGACCCTTATGCCAGGTGTGCCACTTGCATATCCAGGTGTTTAGGTGTGCTTGGAAGCTCTCCATTTGCTTCCTCGTGTCATCTTGCTCAGCCTTGATTTCTTGAAGCGTGTAGTTTTGATTTTTCTGTTCTTGCTGCAACAATTGTAACATATGAAGAATGTCGGAGTCACCTGAGTGTTGTGTGTGTTGCTTACAGCCTTGGTCCTCGCCACTCGCCACTCCCCCTCTGATAGAAATCGTGGTTCTGGTTTCTTGTCATCATCCGCGGTTGAAAGTCATGTGGGTTCGCTACGTTACTTGTATTGCCATAAGAGAGGTTGGGATAACTCTTGATGTAACTGTGTTGGTAAAGCCGATTATTGACGTAGTAGACTTCCTCTATCCTCGACCTATAAACGTGTCCTATCGCTCTATATGTAGATCTACCATCATCCTGTAGACTTCTGCAACTTGTTGCTTTATATCAGTTAGATTTGGGTTGACGATACCTAACTCCTTTACATCAACTTTGAATGGGAGATCACACTTGTATTCTCCCACATTCTTGCCTCCCTCCCTTGCTATGTTCTCGATCAGATTCTCGAGTTGTTGTAAAGTGAGGTTGCTGAGGGAGCCATCACCCGCAACTACAATCATGAAGTGTGTGGTCTCTTGGAGTCCTTGCATGAAGCTAGTGATGAGGTACTTCTTGTCCATCGCATGATGTGGACAAATGCGCTATATCTTTTGAATCGCTCTCATGCATCATGTAGGCTCTCACCTCTTTCTTGAAGAAACGAGTTGATTAGGCTCTTGGCTAGCAACGTCCTATGATCTAGGAAGAACTTTTGCATGAATCGTTGCTCTAGCTCATTCCATGAGGTGATGGAATCGATGGGTAGGTTGAACAACCAACTTTATGTTGTGTCCTTGGTGGGTTGAACAACCAACTTTGTGTTGTGTCCTTGAGTGAGAATGGGAATGCAGATAGGTATAGGTCTTCGCGTGTGACTCCATTGCCGACTTTAGTAGTGCCGCAGAGCATCTTGAAGTCGGTAAAGTGTACATTCGGGTCCTTATTCTCCATTCCTCTGAAAGTAGAATTACTGAGCATCTGGATTAAAGCCGGTTGCAGCTCAACTTGGTTTGCCTTCGGACGGGCAATGCATGATAGCAAATAGGTATGCTTTGGAGATGTGAAGCTCTATAGGTTTCTTTGGCAGTGTCACTTTCTCTGCTGCTTGTGTTGGATCTTCTAATGGTACATGCACAAGAATAGACGAGCAACCAAAGGCAAGGTACAAATCCAATGTAGATAGAAAAGAATTGATAAAGGAAAAACAAAAATGCGAAAAAATAATTAAGACTCCGGAAAGGACTAAATCTTAATCTAAAAAATTCTTAATCTAGGCTGTAACTAGTCCGCTGCAACGGTGCCAAAAACTTGATGAGTGTGAACTATCAAGCAAATAAAATGCCTAATATTCACTTACGCAAGAATACGAATCGGTGTAATACCAAGGTCGAACTTTAGGGACTAATGCAGTCTAAGCTAAGAATATAACTAAACTAAGACGGATGAAAGTAATGGTGATGTGGGGTAAAATTTGAGAATACTAAATTAAAATATGACAGCAGTGAGGAAACACGAAAGATTAGATAGTTAAGAACACTATGGATTCGGGTTACCAGAATTGTAAGTGTGCAACCAACAAAAGATCATAAATCAACCAAACTTTCTTGATAACGGGAAATTCATGCTCGTAAGTAGAGAATAGTTCTTTCGACACCTAAACTCCATAACCATAATAATATGCAATCCTACCTCCCAACAACGACTAACACATAATTACAGTAGCATTAAGTATGCATTCCTAATTCCAGAGTCGATTAACCGACCAGTCGGTTCTTATTAATCAAACTTAATAAACAATCAATATTTCCGGATTCATAACCTAACCTCCCAGTTAAACATGAAATCATAATTTAATGAGCGGCCAACACAAGTATAGAACGTTCATAGCATTGATCGTAAAACAGAAATACAAGAACTTTGAAAAATCTAAGCATTAATGCATAAACATAAGTATCCCTTACTCCCGGTTGATAACTCAAAAGTACTTGCTGCGAAGCGATTAAGAAGAGCTTATTATGTAAGAGTTTGAATCCGGCATCAAGAGTGGAAAGACTCAGATGTGAGGTTTGTTACCATAGTCTGAGGAGGCGAGAGCAAACCCGGTGTCCCTAACCCATAACTAAAAGCTTACTCACTCATGGACTTTGCTGTAACACAAGAGAAAACAACAATAAACATGATAAATAGCAAGGAATATGATGCCTCGGACTTCTTTATCTCGTCATTGACGTTACAATGTTGTTTTTTCTTGCTTCCCAACTCCTCCCAAGCTCTCCTCTATGTCTTTTTCGTCCTCCCTAAGTCTAAACCGCTTCTTGGTATTTATTGGCGGTGTTCTTCCTTTTTCTCTCGTTTTAGTCCCTTTAGGGTTGTTGTCACGACACGTGTCCCGCTCGGGCTAGGAGCCAGCGCACGCGGGCTCCTCAAACATATGTAACCCCGAGTGGGCCTGGTAATTGCACGAGTCGTGCAAATTCTGCTGGATGGTGCAGCCCGTGCGGGCTAAGGGACATCCCATGCGAGTTCATGTCTTTTCATTGGCACGATCGTGTTTTTACTCCTTTCCCTCGATGCTCGGGTATTTCGTGTTGTTCCTTGGCCTGAATCTACTCGGAGTAGTTTGTAGCTCCAATTATGTGTAGTTGACTCGAAGAATCAACATCCTTAAGCTTGATTATATCTTGTCGTCTTAAAACCTGAAAATCAACAAAAGGACTAGATAAGGGACATTCATGTCGGTTTTGTAACTCGTGCTATGCAAACTACAAATAAATGATCTAAATACTTAGCCTAAAACTAAACCATACTACGTGTTATCACTTACCATCATTGAAAGGTCAATTAACGTTTGATGAGATTGGTGCAAAGTAATATGAGCATATAAGACAACTACAAAGAGATGGACTTTCTGATGATTCTAGCTAACATTGAGGAAGATCAGGAGGCAACAATGGATCGATTTTCTAAGCAGTCTCAACCCACACTTACAAGATTGTGTGGAGACTAACCATTACCTAGACATAGAGACTTGTTGCATCTCGCAAAAATCATATAGAGATAACTAAAGAGGAATGACAAAACGTTCTACAGGTATAAATCTTCAACTATAGACATGAAGCTAACCTGTTTGAAAAACTAAACATAGGATACAAAACTGAGTAGAAAGTGGAGGTACCATGACCTAAACCCCCAGTTTCCACTGAATCACCTTTATTAAACCGTGATAATCACTATTTCAAGTGTCAAGGTCGGGGTCATTTTGCTCATGACTGTCTAAACAAGAAGGCTATGATCATACATCTTTTAAAGATATGAGACTGCATCGAAAGATGATAAGCCATCAAATCAGAGCTATGTAGCTAACTCGAAAGATGAGTTCGAGCAGTACGTGGCCGTAAAATGTGTCTAGTGCATCTCTTGTTGCAAAGTTATGATTGGATACCATGAAGCATCCTAAACCATGCAGGTTGCAGCGGCTGAACGATAGTGTCGATACCAAAGTTCACCAAAAGGTAAAGGTTGAATTTAGTATTGGAAAGTATGAGGATGATATGCTATGTGATGTAGTTCCAATGCAATCAGGTCAGTACTTGTTGGAAAGTACAAGGATGAAGTGTTATGTGATGTAGTTCTAATGTAATCAGACCTCTTGTTGGGACACCCATCGCAGTTGATACTCGAGCACAACATGACAGGTTCAATAATTAAGCATTCTTTTGATTTCAAAAGACCCCACATTCACCTAGCTCCACTCACACCTAAGGAAGTATTTGAGGATCAAGTACTATGACTAAAGAATGAGAAGAAGGAAATTATTATGAGTGACCATGAGGTAGTTCACAAGAATAATGAGGTTTTGAGAGTGCGTGAACTCAAGAAGGCTTGGAATTTACCGTGTGTTGTACCAATGATAATCATGCCTAAGAATGATGACATAGGACATATGTATGTTAGACAAATTGGATGGTTCTTCTATATTTTCTAAGATATATTTGAAGAGTGGATACCACTAAATTCACAATAAGGAGGGCGATGAATGGAAGACGTCATTTAAGGAAAACTTAGGGCTGAATAGTTAGTAATGCCTTTTGGATTAACTAATTCACTTAGCACGTTTATGAATTTGATGAATCATGTTCTTATGAAATTTATAAGAAAATTCGTGGGTTTATATTTTGATGATATTTTAGTGTACAATAAGACGTTAAAAGAACATGTAGGGCACTTGAGGTTGGTTTGTACTAACAAACTCGCGTCCTTAGGATTTGTTGTAAGTGCACATGGAATAAATGTTAAAGAAAAAAAGATCGAGTCCATATGCAATTGGCTGAGTCCTAAGACGGTTGGAAAGGTCTGAAGCTTTCATGGATTAATCGGTTTCTAACGACAATTTGTAAAGGACTTCAGTGCCTTGGTTGCACCCTTGATCGGAGTGATCAAGAAGAACGTCACATTCCACTGGGATGAAGGTCAAAAGAAGGCTTTCCGTGTCTTAAAAGATAAATTAACACAAGCTCTTATATTGGTATTACTTGATTTTACTAAATTGTTTGAGATTAAATGTGATGCATGAGGTGTATGAATTAGAGCAATGTTGATGAAGCTCAATGGAACACAGTTAGACCACCAACATACGATAGAGACCTATACGTATTGGTGCTAGTGCTCCAGACATGCCAATATTATTTGTAGGCCAAAGAGTTCGTGATTCATACTAATCATGAGTCACTCAAGCATCTTAAAAGATAACAGAAGCTAAATTGCATGCAAGACAAGTGGATGGAGTTCATAGAGACCTTCTTGCATGTCATCAACTACAAACAAGATAAAGAGAATGATGTTGTTAATACATTAACTAGGCGCTATACTTTGCTTTTTACAGTAGACGCTAGAGTGCTTGGTTTCAAACATATTAAGAAACTCTATAAGACGAATCTACATTTTGGTGATATGTTTAATTCTTGTGAGAATACTGCCACATGTAAGTATGTCCACGTCAATGGCTACTTATCCATGAAAATAAATTGTGCGTACTCGAGTTCTATTAGAGAACTGATGTGTGAGGCACATGGGGGAGGACTAATGTGACACTTTGGAATGGTCAAAACGTTGTCCTCATTGTAGGAACATTTCTGCTGGCCTCGTTTACATAAAGATATCGACCATATCTATGGTAGGTGTGCAACTTGTAAAAAGACCAAATCCCGTTGTAACCACACAATATGTACTTACCTTTATCGATTTTTAGTACACCATGGACTGATGTCTCCATGGATTTCGTGTTAGGTGTCCTAGGTCCAAATCTGGATATGATTTTTTTTTTGTCGTAGTTGATCGATTTTCTAATGGCTCATTACATTGCATGTCATAAAACTGATGTTGCATCGCATGTAGCTGTCTTATTCCTTAGGGACATTGTACGGTTATATGGAAAGCCTGGAACTATAGTGTTTGATAAGTTTCTTAGTTATTTTTAGAAAACATTATGATCTAAGTTTGGAACCAAACAAACGAAAGTGGTCAATATGACTTTTTCTATCTTATTATATAGTGTCTACCCCATGTTAAATTTGCATACAATAATACAGTTTCATCGTGCTACAAATTTTTAACCTTTTGAAATAATGTACGAATTTAACCCACTTACACCATTAGACATGGCCCATTTATCATATCAGAGTTTACTAGCCTTGATGGAAAGAAAATATTCGAGTTTTTGAAATAGATACATGAGAAGGCACAAGCCAATATCAAAAGGAAGACAAAGTATACAACAAGGGACTAAAGAATGTGGTATTTCAACGTGGTGATCTCGTTATGCAAGGAAAATTTTCATCAGCAACGAAATACAAACTCATGCCCCACAGATATGGTCCGTTTAAAGTGTTGAAACACACCAGTGGAAACGCCTACAAAATTTAATTACCTGGTGAGTACAATGTTAGTTCAAATTTTAACATTGTTGACTTGACTCATTTTGATATAGACGATGATCCTGATTAGAGGTCAAATCCTTTTGAAAAAGGAGGGGATGATGAGAATAAGACTCTGTCCAAGTCATCAATAACACATAGATTGATCACAAGGACTAAAGCTAAGAAGATGCAGAACTTGTTCGCTCGAATGGTGGCCAAAGAAATTCCAAAGGCACCACAATGGTATCAAAAGGAGAAAATGGAAGCTTATGTGATATACCTACAAGTGAAAGAGGCTGAGAGGAACAAGAAGCAAGAGGAGCCATACACATTCGACTGGAGTAGAGATTCGTTCGACCCAACCACTATGGACAAATGACGCCCAAGACGCTCGACCCGAACAACAACTCGATTGACCCAAGCGAATTATCTTAACCAATGGAGAATGTTGAGGACTAATCGATCGACCAGATCAACATATAGCTCGACATGCAATATTGGAAATGCAATGAAGTTGTTGTCATAATGTAAAAGAATAGTTGTGTAGGCATGGTTGGTGATCCTATCTTCAAGTCTTTCATTGTATCTGAAGACATGCAATTAAATAAATGTAATGAAGCTAACATTTTGCATAATGATTGTGAATCTTGTCTCAAGATTTCCATTATTTGGGTCAGTGTGCATGTCATTGTACGTCGCAAGTGACTTTTGTAAATTGATTTTTGTTAGAAGGTAGTCTGAGCTAGTCGAAAATTCGTCTTGGGCGTCAATATCTTTTGTGTACTTATAGGCCATGCAGCGAGAATGAAACACGATTACACATTCTGGTTGTGATTTTGTGCAATGAGCATCGAAAAAAGTTGTTGCCACACAGGGTATTAATTGGTAGAAAGCATATTGATAAAATTTTTGCTTTTGAAAAGGTTTAAAGCTCAAAATTCCTTTATTAATCTTGTAATGTATCATTGGTTTATATTTGTTATTTTTCCTATGATTTTTGTGCTTTAAAACTTCAGAGGCACGTTTGAATTCGACATTATTGCAAATATATCTTGAAAAACTAAAGAGTAGATGGACAATGCAATTTGGTGGAGTTTTTAAACTCCAAAGAATTTTCTATTCGATTCAATCGATACACCAGGCACACCTGGAAACAGACTCAGACACACCTTGAGACTCTAACCCGCCTTGAACCCGAATTCTAAATCCCGAGCTTCACACACGCATGTGCGACAGCCTAAGGCTATTCTCTCAATGACCTTACAGAATGACTCGCAAACCACTCCCCCACAAATCCCGAGACGAACACTCTATGATTTGTGTAAACAAGAACACTTCGCAAAGTGTATACAAAAAACTTTAATTTTGTTTAACGTTTATCGGCTCTACTTCTCTCTTAGACATTGATGATCTTTCGAATAGATGGAGAAGTCTCTTCAATTGTTAAATCGGACCAGCACTCCTTAAATAGATCTCCTTGATGTGTTTGTTCCAATTTTGTGCTCCTTGTTTTTCTCCAACAACTTCCATGTTTTTAGCTCCTTGATTTTCTCTAACAAACTCCATGTTTTTAGCTCCTTTGATTTAACCAATTTTGACCTATTTAAATATGAAATTTCAGCAATCAAAATCAGATCAAAATACTCTAACAATCTCCCCCTTTTTGATCTTATACTTAAACAAACACATCATCGCATCATCCATATCTTTGAAGGACCAAGCACCAACTATCCACGATCATTGTTATCCACTTCTGCATGTCTTCAGGTTTTCCTGCATAACAATTACACCTGCACTAGTACATTTTTCTCCCCCTGTTTGTGTAAGTATAAGAACAAAAATTCTCCCCATGCATGAGACTCACATTAAAGCGAAATCGAGATTAGAAGGGAATGATCGGAAAAACAATATACTTGTAGTCCTTATCAGCAACTTGACTTCAACTCCTTATCATTCCTACAGAAGATTTATCTTTTCTTTTCGACGTTATTGGATTAGGGTTTCGTTCGTACAAAAAATTTCAACTTTCACATTCAAATGATAAACAATGCATGCAATCTCGAACTTAATTATCCTTTAAATCCTATCACGTTTTTATTTCCTTTAAACAATTTCTACTTGAAATGTGATACTTCACTTCAATTTAGCAGACATTTACCACAAAACCCTTCAAAAACACTTTCGTAAACATTTCTTTTTCAAATATACTCAATTGAAAAGAAATAGTCAGCACAAATATACTCAACACATCCACGAGGGTACACCTGACATATATGCAAATAGAATTTTGTACCTGATTAAGAACAAACACTCTAGACTTCTAGATCGTCGAAATTGACAGATTTCCCGACCACTTAGACTCAGGCTACCTTATAGGTATACTCTTATGATCAAATCATAGCGGAGTATGTAGGTTTCGTTCTTTTATTATCATTCATTTTTTCTTTTCGTTTATTCTTGCATAATGTATTCTTGTTTATTCTTTTTCTTTCTTCTTTTTCTTTTCATTTTTTTACTAACCTTATGCCCTTAAGACGTCGAAGTTGGAAATCTGTCTCACCACTTAGATCCGAGCCAATTCCATTGCACTCTTATCAAAATTATTGACAGCGGAGTGTAGGAGTGTTGTTCTCATCTGTGCACTAAAAAACTTTTTCAAACATGCCAAGTGCACCTTAATATCAGTGAAAGTATACTTCTTCTATCATATTTCTCAATCAATAAAGTACATTCATTACTCTTTTTACCTTTCAAAGCTCACACACACCCATTGCCTTTCTTAGATTCACAAAGCGGTTCATGTCAAGAGGTTTGGTGAAAATATCAGCCAATTGTCGTTTCGTAGGCACATATTCAATTATCAATTGCTTTTTCTCAACAAGCTCTCTAAGGAAATGATGCCTAATCTCTATATGCTTTGTTTTAGAATGTAGTACTGGATTCTTTAAGATGTTAATGGCACTTGTATTGTCACAGTGAGCAATAAAAGAGTTAGAACCCATACCATAATCCGATAGCATTTGGTTCATCCAAATGAGTTGTGTGCTACAACTTCCCAATGCTATATATTCCGCATCCGCTGTAGATAAAGATGTAGAATTTTGTTTCTTACTGTGCCATGAAATACGGTAATTTCCAAGAAAGAAACATCCTCCAGAGGTGCTTTTCCGATCGTCAACATTACCACTCCAATCTGCATCACAAAAGCCTACCAATTCGCAATTAGTATCTTTAGTATAGTATATACCAAACTCACTAGTTCCCTTCACGTATTTGATTATCCTTTTTAATGCGTGAAGATGTGAGCTCTTTGGATTGGCTTGGTAACGTGCACAAATTCCTACACTAGCAGCGATATCAGGTCTACTTGCGGTTAAGTAGAGTAAACTTCCTATCATGCTCCGGTACAGCTTTTGTTCTACATCTTCTCCTTCAGAATCCTTTCACAATTTTGTTGTTGTAGACATTGGCGTAAGTACAGTTTTGCTGTTGTTCATATCAAATTTCTTCACTAAGTCTCGTGCATACTTGCTTTGCGATATAAAAGATTCCATCATCTAATTGCTTTACCCTCGGTTGTATCCCTTGTTGATGAGAAATGTGGCCAGCCTGTCATACCACGCCCTTGGTGCTTGTTTCAATCCATACAGCGCCTTCTTAAGTCGATAAACATGATCTGGATGTTTATGATCCTCAAAGCCTTGAGGTTGTTCAACGTATACCTCTTCTTGTATGATTCCATTCAAGAATGCGCTCTTCACGTCCATTTGATATAACCTGAAACCAAGAACATAAGAGACTCCAAGTAGCAATCGTATAGATTCTAACCTAGCAACTGGTGCGAAGGTTTCATCAAAATCTACCCCTTCAACCTAGGTATACCCCTAAGCTACAAGTTGTGCCTTATTCCTGGTAATTTGACCTTGCTCATTAGATTTATTTTTGAAGATCCATTTTGTTCCTATCACATTAGTCTCAGTAGATCGAGGTACTAGATACCACACATCATTACGCTCAAACTGTTCCAGTTCCCCTTGCATGGCTTTAATCCAAAACTCATCATTCAATACTTCTTTCACATTTTTTGGTTCATATTTGGATGTGAAACAAACAAACCTCACCAAATCATTATAATTTATACGTGGTTTGTTTCTCATTCTTCTTGACTCGTGAACATCCCCAATAACATCTGTTATAGAATGATTTTTATGCACTCGAGTTGAAGTGATTTCCTCTTCCATTTCGTGTGTCGAGTTCTCCTTGGAATTTCTTATTCCTTGACTGTCAGTTTGTTGCTTAGGTGAACCTTCTGCTTCGACAGGTGCACTTACTGTATCAGTTTGTAACTGTATCACAGTTTCATCAAAAGATTCTAAATTTTGACTATCTTCATCAAAGACAACGTTAGTGGATTGAATAACAGTCTTGGTACGAAAATTATATACTCGAAAAGATATTGAATTTGTACCATATCCAAGGAACATACCATCATCACTTTTTGAGTCGAACTTGCCAAGATACTCACGATCATTGAGTATGTAACACTTACACCCAAACACGTGAAAATAATTGATATTTGGTGTCTTACCTTTCCATATTTCGTATGGAGTTTTTTCTGTACCTGTTCGTGCATAAACTTTGTTGATGATATGACATGTTGTGTTAATCGCTTCTGCCCAGAATCGAGGTGCAACTCTCTTACCGTGCAGCATTGCCCTAGCCATTCCCTGCAAGGTTCTATTTTTTCTTTCCATAACTCTATTTTGTTGTGGAGTTTTTGGAGCAGAATATTCATGTGTAATACCAAGTTTATTACATAAATTTTCAAATGACTCATTCTCAAATTCGCGACCATGATCACTTCTAATTCTCTTAATTCTCCCTTTGGTATTTATCAAGTTCAAACACAAATAATGAAAGACTTCAAAAGTTTCACCTTTATCTCGCAGAAATCTAACCCATGTATATCTTGAAAAATCATCAACACATACAAAAACATACCTTTTCCACTTATGCTTTCAGTTTGCACTGGACCCATCAAATCATGTGGAGCAAATCTAGTATGTGCGTAGTCTTGATATGTGGCATCTTCTTGTGATGTATTCGAACTTGTTTCCCTTGTTTACATGGTTTGCAGATCACTTCCTTTGCCTTTGACATCCTAGGCATACCTCGAATCAAATCAGAGTTAGACAGTTTAGCAATGGTTCGATAATTTACGTGACCTAAACGTTGATGCCATAGATGAATTGGATCTTGTGAAACATGAAAGCACTTCACTTCTTCTGTCCAAATATAGCAGTTATTAGGTGCTCTTTTTCCTACATAAACATTTTTACCATCCTCATCTGTGACAATGCATTTTTCATGTGAAAAAAGAAACATGTACCCCTTGATCACAAAGTTGACTAATACTGATCAAGTTTGCTTGAAGTCCCTGCACAAAATGCACATTAATCAGCTTTGGTTGCCCCATTGTCATAATGTCTCCTTTTCCTTGTATGTTTCCTTTTCGTCCATCACCAAAAGTTACACTTCCTCCTTTGGTACTTTCTTTAAAATTTGACAGCAAGCTAATGTTACCTGTCATATGCCTTGAACAACCACTATCAAAGTATCACATACAATCTTTCTCATTTTGTATCGAAGTAAAAGCAACATTGCATTTTAAGTCCGATTTCCTAACCCAGATTTGTTTAATCGTAGATTTTCTTACTGTCGTATACATTTCATTTTTTTTAACCCAAATTTGTCTAATGTTAGGTGTAGATCAGTAAGGAAATTTACCTTGATATTGTCGCAACTTACTTCGAAGATTTGTTCTTCGTGATTTACCTTGGATACAATGTGATTGAAAGTGATTCAACCTTTTTCGTGTTGTCCTCTTGTTGAAAAATCTTTGAGATCTTTGTTCATGATGTTTCATTTGATAAAAATTCACTTGAATATGCCCATTTCTTCCACAATAGTAACATCTTCTCCGTTCTATATATTTGGAACTCATGGGCACTGCAGGTATACTTGGCGTATCTGAAGGTGTAACTGTCTCTGTCTGATCTTCACTTTTGAAGAATTTTCCTTCGTTGCGAGAACTTTCTCCTGTGTAGCCAAGTCCATAGTTATTTGTATCTCTTTTTCCTATCATCAACAAGTAGTCCAGCTTTTCTGTTCCATTTGACAACATCCTTAAATTTTTCTTGGTTTCCTTTAGTTGACTTGAAACTTGATTTATCTCTTCCTCCTTTTTTAAAAGTTGTTCCATAACAACCTTTAATTGTGACTCCACAACATTCTTTTCTCTAAGGATTTTAAAATTCCGTTGTCCCATCTCAATACATTTTTCGAATAACTCTTTCATGGTTATCTCATCATCATTACTTTCTTCATTTGATTGTTCATCTTCACTTCCTATAACACCGTAAAAAGAGATGTAATTTATCATGTCATCTTCTTCACTTTCATCCTCCGAATCTGTAGATTCTTCCTGAGTGATAAAAGACTTGTTCACCTTTTGAATGTTTAGACATTCACTCTTCATATGTCCAATACCTTGACACTTGAAGCATTTAGTTTCCTCCAAGGCTTTCAACGTTGCTTCTCGTTTTTTAACACTAGGACATTCATTCTTGATATGTCTGTATCCCTTACACTCATGGCATTGAACTTTTGATTTTCCTTCTTTCTCCGGGTATACCTTGCGTGTCTTGGGGTATCCTCATGGCCTTCTTTTTAAGAATTTATTGAATTTCTTTGCCAACAAGGATATGTCTCCGATAAGTCCCTCATCTTCTGAAGAATCTTCTTCAACTTTTAGTGCTATTCCTTTAGATATACTTTTGCTTACTGGTCCTTGTTCTAATTGCAACTCCATCTCATACGCGGACAAAATTCTCACTATCTCCTTGAAGCTTGTTGTATCGGTATTGAGTGACATGTTCATTGCCGCCTTTTGCGCTGAGAACTTCTTGGGTAAGCACCGAAAAAGTTTCTTAACAAGTTTCTTGTCTTCATAGGGTTGACCTAGAACATGTGCTTCGTTTGCCAAAGCATTCAATCTTCCACTAAACTCTTTTACACTTTCATTTTCTTCTCAATCTTCTCAAATTGATGCTCAATAATGTCCAATCTTGTTCTCTTCACACTAGAAGTTCCTTCGTGTATTGTTTCAAGTGTGTCCCAAGCTTCTTTAGCAGATTCGCAACCTTGTATTTGTTTGAATTCATCCATATCAACCGAAGATAATATTGCTGCTAATGCTTTTGCATTGTAAGTGGATGATCTTTTTTCGGCCGGTGTCCATTGATCAAGTGGTTTTCCCTTCTCGTTGCCTTTGTCGTCAATCATCATCGGAGGATTCCAACCATATTTCACGACTCCCCATGCATCTTCATCTATTACATGAATATTAGCTCTCATCTTAACCTTCTAATACCCATAATTAGAAGCGTTAAGTATTACGAGTTTGCAATACGAATATAAATCTCGTGTTCCTTCCATCTTATTCTTAAACCGAATCTAAAACGAATATGATTTTTCGTTTTCCAGCTCTGATACCAATTGAAAAACTAAAGATTAGATGGCCAATGCAATTTGGTGGAGTTTTAAAACTCCAAAGGATTTTCTATTCGATTCAATTGGTACACCAGGCACACCTGGAAACAGACTCAGACACACCCTGAGACTCTAACCCGCCTTGAACCCGAATTCTAAATCCTGAGCTTCACACACGCATGTGCGACAGCCTAAGGCTATTCTCTCAATAACCTTACAGAATGACTCGCAAGCCACTCCCCCACAAATCCCTAGACGAACACTCTATGATTTGTGTAAAAAAGAACACTTCTCAAAGTGTATACAAAAACTCTAATTTTGTTTAACGTTTATCGTCTCTACTTCTCTCTTAGACATTGATGATCTTTCGAATAGATGGAGAAGTCTCTTCAATTGTTAAATCGGACCAGCACTGCTTAAATAGATCTCCTTGATGTGTTTGTTCCAATTTTATGCTCCTTGTTTTTCTCCAACAACTTCCATGTTTTTAGCTTCTTGATTTTCTCTAACAAACTCCATGTTTTTAGCTCCTTTGATTTAACCAATTTTGACCTATTCAAATATGAAATTTCAGCAATCAAAATAAAATCAAAATACTCTAACATATCTTAATGATGATGTTCAAACGACGCATCATCCTTTCCCTTGAACCTCCCCAAATCGTTGTTTTAGTCATTTGTCTCTTTGGGCTCCTAATTTCTTACAAATATCTATTTTCCCTCTTTAGCCTCGATTTCTCTTCCTCTCATTACACTCCGAACCCAATGATTTCTTCAATTATTTCTTGAAACCTACTTTTTTTTACACATAATCGGTTTTCGACGTCTGGGAAGGGCATGCGACTGGCTTGTGCAAGCCCTAGACAAGGCAAAGTTGACTGTATTGTGTGATCGATGGAAGCTGAAGATTGATGAGTGTTGTTGGTCGAGGAAATGCAACCAGAGAAGCATTCTTCTTTTTCCTTTATTTCTATCTTGATTGTCCTACTATCTTTTATTTTAACCTGGTTTTGACTATGAGACGTTTTCCTTAAGGACTTTTAATGTTATGGTGGTTTCTAAACGTTTTTCTTTTCCAAACCGTTTCTATCACCAGAAGGTGAGTGGTCTTGCAAGAACTCAATGCCAACTAACGAAGACTACAAGTAAAACATATAATGTGGCAAAGAGATCAACAAAGATAGCGAGATTGAATTTTCAAAATAGATTGAATGTGGCGTTTTTCATGGGCTCTTAGCAAAATAAGAGACTATCTATTCAAACCTGATTGAAGTGATATGTTTATATATACACGTCTAAGTCTGGAAAGCGGTTCTCTAGCAGATCAACGTTTTAGTTCCTTCATTCGTATGGATGGATATGTTAACATGTGTGTGAGAAGCATTCAAAAGTGTGTTTCTGGTAAGTGTGCAATAACGAACACTAGAATATATTTCATTTTTTCCATAAAAATTCAAAGTGAGTGCTCTATAGCTCTTGTAAATGAAAAATTATGATTGCTTTTTTTTATTCCTCAAAGAATAAGGAAAATAAAGAGGAAAAATGAGAAGGGCGACAAACAACCACACAGAATATTGGAGGGATCAACGATGAGCTACACAGCAGAAAAAACCCTCAAGCTCTACCGGTTTGAGGGTTTATTGACTCGATTTAACAAATTGATTAACCAATGTCAATAAACAAATTTTGTGAGTCTTGGTTAACCAATGCCAATCAATATTCAAACATTACAAAATGATTTGAACATGTCTTAGTTCATATCAAAGGAAAGAAACAATCTCATTTGATTTTATACTTATGCAATCATTAATATAATATTTTGGAATTTAAAAAATCATTTTTCAAAAATAATGATTCATACAATATTAAAATTAATTGTTAGTTTTGATACAGTCATGTTTGGTTGAGAATGATAAATTAAATTCCAAATGAATATAATTTTTTTTAATAACAAACTTAATATACACGAAAAATCTATATATAAAAGGTTGCTAAATCTCTGAATCCTCATACTGTCACATCATCATTGTTTTGTTATTTTTTTAAGTTTTCTATAAAAATTAATAATATTTATTTCGTATATTTAATGACAACTTTAAAACCTCTTTCTTCAATTAATGTGGAGTATTCTAAAAATTAAAAAGACTAATATATTTCAATAAATAATTTATAATTAAAAATAAATTATATTTCAATATTTCAAAATTTAAATTACAGTTAAATAAAATATTTACGTAGTTATATGAATAAAAATTTATAGTATATTTACATGAATGTTTAGTTATAAAATATTGAAAACATGTTAGAAACTAATGAAAAAAGACATAAGTAAAATATAAACAAATAATTATATAAATTTTTTATATATACTTATAAGTTTTTTTATTCATGAGCTCTGCAAAATATTTCAAAATTTAAATTTCATGCATAATTATATAGCAGATTTATGTATTTATATGAATAAATAAATAAATATAGCATGTTTACATGAAAATTTATTATAAAAAATAACAAATATTAGAAACTAATGAAATGAAAAAAATAAATCAACTATAGACAAATTATAATAAAATTTGTTATATAAATCCATATAAAGCTTTTTATTCATGAACTATACAAAATCTATATATAAAAGGTTGCTAAATCTCTGAATCCTCATACTGCCACATCATCATTGTTTTGTTATTTTTTAAGTTTTCTATAAAAATTAATAATATTTATTTCGTATATTCAATGACAACTTTAAAACTATAGTATATTTACATGAATGTTTAGTTATAAAATATTGAAAACATGTTAGAAACTAATGAAAAAAGATTTAAATAAAATATAAACAAATAATCATATAAAATTTTTATATATACTTATAAGTTTTTTTTATTCATGAGCTCTGGAAAATATTTCAAAATTTAAATCTCATGCATAATTATATAGCAGATTTATGTATTTATATGAATAAATAAATAAATAAATATAGCATGTTTACATGAAAATTTATTATAAAAAAATAACGAATATTAGAAAGTAATGAAATGAGAAAAATAAATCAACTATAGACAAATAATCATAAAATCTTTTATATAAATCCATATAAAGTTTTTTATTCATGAACTATACAAAATATTTTAATATTGCAAAATTTAAATTTAATGTAATTTAATGAAATGGAGGATATGTTTGTCACACCATTACATGGATAAAAGAATATAGTATATTTACATGAAAGTTTGGTTATAAAAAAATGGAAAAACATTATTAGAAAGTAATGAAATAAATTAAATAAATAAAATATAGACATAATCATATAAATTTGTTATGTAAATTCGTATAAAGTTTTTTCATGAAATTTATGAAATATTTTAATATTTAAAAATTTTAATTTTATATGTAAATATATTAAAAAATTACATATTTATATGAATAATAATATACACTATATTACATAAATTTTGGGTTATAAAATAATTAAAAATTGTTAGAACTAATGAAATGAGATGAATAAATAACATATTGGTAAACAATCATATAAATATGTTATATAAAACTATATAAACTACAAAATATTGTAACATTTCAAATTTTAAATTTTACTTGTAAAATATAATAAATTTACGTATTTATGTGAATAAAAATTAATAGTATATATACATGAAAGCCTGATTATAAGAAATTTTTAGAAATATTTAAAATTAATGAAATGAGATAAATAAATAAAATAAAGATAGATAAACATAAATATACGTTGTATAAATCCATATACTTTTTCCTATTCACAAATTCTATGAAATATATTAATATTTCAAAATTTATATTTGGTGTGTAGTTATATGAATGTTTAGTTATAAAAATATTGGAAACATATTAGAAACTAATGAAAAGAGATATAAATAAAATATAAACAAATAATCATATAAATTTGTTATATAAATTTATATAAGTTTTTTATTCATGAGCTTTACAAAATATTTCAAAATTCAAATTTTTTACATAATTATGTAGCAGATTTATGTATTTATATGAATAAATAAATAAATATTGCATGTTTACATGAAAGTTTTTTATAAAAATAAAAAATATTGAAACTAATGAAATGAGAAAAATAAATAAACTATATACAAATAATCACTACCAAAAAAGAGGTGTTTTTCAACGGACAAATCCGTTGGAAAATGCATTTCCCAACGGACGGCAACGGATCTGCGGCCGTTGCAAAACGCGCGTTGTAAATCGGCATCCGTTGCAATTCGCAACGGCGTTGCAACGGATAATATCTGTTACAAAATTTAAACGGACGACCAACAAATAACGCCGTTGAAAATTGGTAACGGACGCCCGTTGAAAATTTTGTAACAGATGCCCATTAAGAGTTACAATGAACGGCCGTTGAAATTTGGTAACGAATGCCCGTTAACAAATTTTTACGGACGTCAGTTGTCATCCAGACGGGAAAAAATGAGCGGGATTTAAAATTTCCAACGGGCATCCGTTGGAAACTGGCGGGAAAGAGCAACGGACGTTCGTTGCAAATTGGCGGAAAAGGGCAACGGACGTCCGTTACCATTTGGCAGGAAAAGTCGCCAACGGATGCCCGTTAGAAATTGCAACGGGCATCCGTTGGAATGTTGGTTAAAAAATAAAAATATTTAAAAAAATAAAAATAAAATAAAAATATTTTTTAAAATAAAAAAATTTTTAATTTAAATATTAAAATTGTTTACAAAAACCATTAAAACTAAAACTAATCCTATTACATTTCATTTAGATCGGCTGGATCGATATCATCTCCCTGATCGCCACCACCTCTAGACGGTGTTGCATCCGAATCGGGACCCGGTTCTTGTCGCGACGTTGATCCCTCCCCTGGCCAGACAATAACTCGATGACGCTCTCCAAGTGCTGTACTTTGGCTCAAGTTTCTCGAAGTTATGATTCGAGATCTTCGATCTACCGTTGTTGCGTGTAACTCTCTTGGACTGCAGGAGGTACCGTTGTGGCGTCCTCGACGATATCTTTTTGAAGTACCCCGAGACCGTATAGACGCCCTTTATACGCTCTCATCGACTACAGGACAAACAAAATTAGAGTTAGATTTTTGCAAAATATTTTATTAATAATCGAAAAAAAAAGAAAGTTTTTACCTCTAAATAAATTTTGTCCTTTGTAAAGGACTCAGCTCGTCAGGAGTCGAACCGCAAGCTTGTGATTGTTGTGTAATCTTCTCCGTCACAGCTTTCACGGTTCTCTCTACTCGAGGATCGACGAGTTTGAGTTCGTCGACCTCTTCCCCGACGACCGGGTTCTTCTTGGCGTGGGTTTCCAATACCAGCTCAAGAAGAGTCGGTTCTCTTCATATCCGTTGCATCTGTAAGATAAAATAAAGTTAATTAGATAAATATTTAAAAAAAATTAAGTAATAATAAATTTTACCAATTCTTATTTTTTCTTCGAAAATGATTTTGATCCCGAAGTATGGCGATGCGGACCATCTCCGGGAACCTTCCCGCCGTACCGACATTTTTTGGTCTTCTCGCTCTTGACCTTGAAGTCTGGCGACTTCCAATGCTGAATCATTTGATTGAAGACCTCGTCCGTTTCCCATGTCGGTTTTCGATTTTGGTGTAGTAGTTGCGCTTGGCGTTGTTCATCATAAGGCGCATCCGAACCTGCATGTCGTGCACCCATGCTGTGTAGATGCACAACGTATCCTTTCTCCGCCATCTGTATGCATGCTGTAAAATAATTTATAATTTGTTAGTTTTATAACATATATAACTAATAATTTTAAATGAATTTAATTTAAAACTTATGATAAAAGTGCACCACCATCGGTGGCGCACGGCTTCTGGCGTAACTTGCAAGGAATAATATAATCGGTCCTGTAAGGACCCTTGGATGATGTCGTTGTTTGTGTGTTTGATCACATCATCCACGTCAAACCTTCAATATCAAATTAAAAAGTTAGATAATATTTATAACTTACAATAATATAAATACAAATAATGATTTTTTTACCATAAAGTCTCGGTAGAACGCTCGGGATCGATAATCGAAAGGATAGGACGCCCATCAAAATTATCGATCAAGGAATCGATATCTACCATATTGTCCTCTTCATCAAATATCGGCGGTGCCGATATTGGTGAAGGATGACGATATGGTGGTGGTGGAGGCGGGAGAAGAGCTCACATAGAATCAACCAATATTCCTCCCGATACTATAAATAGTCTAGCCCTCATGTTTTTGTTTAGTGTTTGTAAATGTGTTTGTGTGTGAAATGTAGTGTTTGAAAGGATTTTGAGGTTTTGATTTGTGTTGAAAATGAAACTATTCAATGGTTTATATACAGAAATTTCCAACGGGCATCTGTTGGAAATTCCAACGGATGTCCGTTGGAAAATACGTCATCTCAACGGACGTAGTTAATTGACACGATGTCTTGTCTTTCCAACGGATGCCCGTCTGAAATGCGTGTTCCCAAGGCAACGGACGACGAAATGGCGGCTCGTCTCCCTTTCCAACGGACATCCGTTACGATTTCTAGCGGATGCTCGTTGGAAAATATGTCATCCCAACGGACGCAGTTAATTGACACGACGTCATGTCTTTCCAACTGGCATCCGTTTGAAATTCCAACGGATGTCCGTTGGAAATGCGTGATCCCGAGGCAACAGACGGCGAGATGGCGGCTCGTCTCCCTTTGCAACAGGCATCCATTATAATTTCCAACGGATGATCGTTGGAATTTTTGCAGACTAGGGAAGGCATCATTACACTTTCCAACGGATGCCCGTTGGTATATTTGTAACGGGCATCCATTACAATTTTCTAACGGATGCCCATTAGAAATGTGGAAAACTTAGAAATTTTTTCTAAGTGTCGGAAGCGATTTCGTGCTTCAATGAGTAGGAAGATTTTATGATTTTGAAGTCTATTATCTTGGCATCAATGAGTGTTCAATTCTATAGACAACATCAAATTACTAATACATTGTAGATAATCCAACATCTTAAGAATATTTGTAATATTTAGAGAGTGACGTCAAGAAATCAATTTTCAAAAACTACATTTAAATCTAGATTGGTTATCAATTCACATGTCGGATCTAACATTCTTGAAATGATTAATTAGATAGAACAAAGTTAGAAGTTAAAGTACTCATTGGTTAGAAAATAATCTCAAGATTTAATTTTTGTAACCTCAACAAAATAATTTATGATTTGAATGAGATATATTATAAAAATTAAAATATATATGAGATTTTACTAGAATTAAACCGATGGCAATGGTCAATACCAAGAGAAAACTGAATTTGATTATAGGTGTGATCTAATCAACATAAAAAAAATAAATTGATCGGTCTCATGTTTATTGTTTGTTCTACAATTTTCAAGGACGATAATCGAAGTAAGATCTTATGAAATTTTTTCACACTTCAAATTCATAAATTTGGATTTTAGTACAAATAGGGGTTGAAAACAGTTTCATGTTTTGCATAAGCTTCTAAAAATATTCGCAGTTTATACTACTTAAGTTTACTTTTTGCACATTTTACTCAAAGTTTTATTATTGTATATTAAAATATATTTAAGGTGTTAAGAATGATGGTGTTGATGATGTCATGGTAATGATGGCTGATAAAGGTTTTATTATTGTATATTACAATATATTTAAGGTTTTAAGAATGACGAGGTGATCGAATCTTTCGGAAAATTCAAGTTAAACACCAAATTTAAAAACGGAATTATTTGTTGTAATTTTAGAATCCTATACAACCAATCAAGTTTAGTGAGATTTCAGAAAAATATATATTTCAAGTATTTTGAGTTTTTTTTCTTAATTTTGTTATTGGACCTGATTTCATGTCGAACTCAAGCGGTGAGCAAAAATCGAAACGACGCAAAATATGGGATCAAAAATTAAATTCAAAACTTTTATTTACTTAGATTATTTTTCCTTTTAAACTAAAATTTCATGAAGATCTCTCTCTCAATCACACTATTAATATAGGGTAACAATAAATAGAAAAGGAACTTCAACTTAGAGGCGAAGTGTCGGACTCGACTCGGATCCTCTCCGCCGGCTACCTCCGTCGCTGAAGAATCCTCTCCCGACGGTGAGACAGTTTATGAAGGTGGTTTTGGATTCAACAATGGAGACAAAGATGCTGGTAAAATTAAAATTAATTGGTGTGCCAATTTTTCTTGCAAACAATTTTTTGACTTTCATAAATGAAGACAAAGATGTTTAACAAACAATTTCTTGACTTCGATACTTTATGTTTTTGCATCTTTTGCATGGACATAACATTGTTCCGCTTTCTTGACACAAAGGTTGCATTGATGCAAAACTCATGAATTGCTCACATTCGTGTAAGAATTTTTGCGTAATCTCTTCGGTTATAGGATTTTTTCTTCTATACATCCACTCTCTCGATCTATATATATCTAGATTTGAAGAAGATGACATTTTGTTGAAAATATGTTTGTTATTGATGGTTTGATGCAATATTTGTTTTGATCTAAATAGTGAAATTTCCAATAGAAATCCGTTGGAAATTGCAACGGATGCCCTTTGCAAGATCCCGTGAATTTATTTTCACCGATGAACCTCGAAATTAACAATTTCAACGGGCATCCGTTGCCATTTATAACGGGCATCCGTTTCCATTTGTAACGGGCATCTGTTACAGTTAGCAACGGATGCCCGTTGAATTTTTTTTTCCAGACTTCTAACGGACTTCCAACGAAAATGGCCAACGGAAGAAATCCGTTGAAAATTGCGACGGAATGGATGGGGCAACAGACAGTATCCATTAAACCTCCATTGAAATTTGTTAGGAATTCCAACGGATTTGCATCCGTTGAAAGTACTCACAAATCCGTTACAATTCGTTGCCATTTCGTATCAACGTACGGATCCGTTGCCCCGTCTGTTGGAAATGGCGTGTTTTTTTGTATCATAAAATTTGTTATATAAATCCATATAATTTTTTTATTTATGAACTATACAAAATATTTTAATATTACAAAATTTAAATTTAATGTAACTATATAAGAAATTTACTTATTTATATGGATAAAAGAATATAATATATTTACATGAAAATTTGGTTATAAAAAATTGAAAAACAATATTAGAAAGTAATGAAATAAATTAAATAAATAAAATATAGATAAAATCATATAAATTTGTTATGTAAATTCATATAAGGTTTTTCTTCTTGAAATTTATGAAATATTTTAATATTTCAAAATTTGAATTTTATATGTAAATATATTAAAAATTACATATTTATATGAATAATAATATATACTATATTTACATGAAATTTGGGTTATAAATAATTGAAAACTATTAGAAACTAATGAAATGAGATAAATAAATAAAATATTGATAAATAATCATATAAATATGTTATATAAAACTATATAAACTACAAAATATTTTAATATTTCAAATTTTAAATTTTATATGTAAAATATAATAAATTTATATGTTTCTGTGAATAAAAATTAATAGTATATTTGCATGAAAGTCTGGTTTTAAGAAATTGAAAACATATTGGAAATTGATGAAATGAGACAAATAAATAAAATAAAGATAGATAAACATATACATACGTTGTAGAAATCCATATACTTTTTCTTATTCACGAATTATATGAAATATATTAATATTTCAAAATTTATATTTGATGTGTAGTTATATAACATATTCGCGTACTTTGATGAAAGTTTGGTTATAAAAATATGAAAAATATTAGAGACAATGAAATGAAACAAATGATAAAATTGATAATCGCCTGTTATATTATATATAAAAAACTTTGTTTTAAAAATCGCATATTTTTTTTATATAACATTAATATCACTATCATATATTATTGAGTTATAATATTAGATCCTACCAATTTTTTGATGATTTTAAACAAAAATTTAAATATATTATCTATTTTTTTGTAAAATGATATAGTAAATATATCATCACATTTAATTTTTTGTCTTTCTATATAATGATGTATTTGTGATATATAAATTCCAATTGTATAATTAAAAATTGATAAAACTCCGCGCTTCGTGAAATGATAGGAGAGGATGGAACAGGAAGATGAAGATAGAAGAAGAAACGATTCATTTATTTATTTGAATGATACGATAAATTCTTTGGAATTTCTTTGTCATTATTCATACAAAAAATATGATGGAGTTTTGATTTTATTTTTTTATTATATTTTATATTGTGAAATAAACATGAATAATAAAAGAAAATGCAAAGAAAATTTGAAAAAAAAACAATTGGAGAAAATAAAGATTGCAAAGTTAATAAAAATTCTAACCAATAAACACCAAATATTGTGTATCACCATATAATAATATATTATATATGTTACATGTTTTTAATTTTTTTTCATTCTAACTATGAGTGAGTTGATTCAATTATTTTAGTTTTTTCATATGATTTTAAGATATAGAAAAAAATATTATAACAATTAATTATATTTTAGACAAAAATATTCACATTCATAGTTCAATACAATATATTTTCACCACATTGATATTCTATTAGCTTCATATTTTTTAAACTATCATGTGTTATTAAAAGATTATTTAAAAAGTTATTTTTTCACTTAACTTTATTATTAAACTAGATCAATTTTATGTTATAACATTCTGATATTTTTATTAGCATTTATTACCAATTATTTTGATAAAATAATATATATGCAATGCCATGAACCAAAATTTTTAATATTTCTAATATATAGATTTATTTTTAATAGATTAATTTTTATTATATATTTTCAAATTTTTAACATGCCGCGCATTATACGGGTTCTTTTTCTAGAAAAAATAAAAACTTTTTATTGTTCTAATTAAATAAAATATCAATGATCAATTTTACCGGTTAGAATGAATAAGATTGAGATAATGAATATGTAAAAACAAATATAAGATTTAAATTTGTTTGTAATGAAAACTGTAATTAAATATATTTAATATTTTTTAGAAATACTATAAGATAATTGTAGTAATATAATATGAGAAAATTTGGAGAAAAATATTGTTTATTTTTTTGTATTAGTGATTTTCAAATGACAACTAGTTACCATTTGCACATTTAATGGTTTTACTAAACTTTTCTTAATTTAAAGCGTTGTAGGATGTTCTCAATTTACTAAATCACCCAATAACCTATTCTCTCTTTCAATAATTCCTTATAAGTTGAATGAAAAGAGTTGACAATTGGATTTTATGCCTATTTAATAGAAAACCATGTATATTTTAAATGGTTGGATTGGATTAACCCATCAATCCAAATTTACATTATTAATTTGAGGTATAACTTAATTTGATGACATAAGATACAAGAAATGTAAAATGTAGCAAATGTTAAAAGTATGAACACATACAATGAGAAAGTTCCACAATTTAGAAAAGGAAACAATTATAAAAAGTTTGAATGGTACACAAAGAAATGAGTGTGTAAACTCACAAAGGAATAAAGAAAATCATTTGTTATGTCTAGTAAATTTCAGAAACTGAAGAAAAATGATGTTGCATTACTAGAAATAATTGATCTGAAGACGATGCTATAAAAGAAGATCAAAGTGCACTTGAAATTATATCTAACAATGATGAGGAGGAGAACCTTAATATGGAAAGTTCGTATGCGACATGGAACAAATGATCCTAACTTTTTTTCCTCCTGCACTATATTAGCATACACGTTTTTAGCTTAACATAATAAAAAAAGTTTTGGTAATGAAATTACCTTTCAAACCCCTTTCCCTTTCCTTATATTGATTTCGTTTAAAAGATCGATAATATTTTTATCTAATTATTTTGAAATTTGACGTGAAGTATAATGGGTAAAATTTTGTACCGTTCTTTTGGATTTTTATTTTAAATAACTCGAATTTTATAAAATATTGAAGATATATTATCATGATATAAGAAAACTATAGATGCTCACATTCACATGTGACATATGACATGATCTAATCTTTTTCTGAAAAAACAAAAAGATAAATAACATAAAAAAATAGGGTATCAATGGTATGATTTTATGGTTGGACCAAAAGGGAGAGTGGGACGAAGTGTAAAATCTTGTAGTGTGTGCTGTGTGTTTTCCCTCAATGATTGAGATAACGATATTCGTCTTCTTGCATTAGCATCCCATTCCCTTACCGATTCTCTGCCCCTTCCACTCCCTACTAAATCCCTCAAATGCTTATACCCTAATCATAAATATATCATTAGTGTATTTGTTTTATCGTTTCTTGTAGAAATTACTAGATATTAATTGGCGATCATTCAATATTTAGCATTTAAAATGTTTAAAGATATTTAGATGGTATCTAAATGATTAAAGGTATACATAAAAAATTAAAAATATTTTATAAATATAGCATAGCAAGTATTATTTTTTAAACAATCATATTATATCTTCTTTAAAATAATTAATAATATTATATCATTATTTAGAAAATTTGATATAAAAACAAAACATAAAATATATAAAAAATAATACACGTATTTATTCAATTTTAATACAAAAATATTATTAAAATTAATATTTATTATTTAAAAGATCAAAAGTATTAATAAAGTAATTTTTAAAAACATTATACATTATTAAAAGTGTATATTAGTCTAAATGTTTGTCTAGAAATATTTAAATTATCTAAAAGAATGTGTAGATGTATAGACCGTCTAAATTTTTATAACGTTTATATCTTTCTTAATATGGCATACAAAATATATATCAATTAAAATTCAACATTTCAAACCAGTTTAAATTAAATAAAAAACTAATATTAAATTTAAAATAACCAAATCTTTAATCTTAACCATAATCATCATCGACATTTTTGTTTTCCGATCAATGATTGACGATGAAGACAATCGGTTAGTGATTAGGGTTAGAATTAGATTAGGGTTTGATTTTCGATTTTGTTAGTTTAATCCAATTTCGGGTTGTTTATAAATTTAATTTCTATTATCGTTTGATTAGATGATATAATAATATAGCATACGAGTTGAAATTTATTTGTAAGATTTACATCATTCATCCAAAAAGATCGTTAGAAACTCCATCCAACCGACATGTTCATTGAGAAAGATTAACTTTTTATTGTTGTAAATTTGTATTTTTAAGTAATAATAACTAGAACCATATCAGGAAATAGAGTAATTATGGAATATAGAAAAATTTAATGGCAACAAAATCAATTTAAATATTTTAAGAAATTTCCTCTAGGGATTAACCTCAGTCGATATTATATTATAATATATATATGTATATATATAATTCACCTTTTGGAATAAATAATTATATATATATATATATATATATATATTGGGTAAAAAATTATGATCGTGAACCACGAGGCACGAAGAAGTGTCTAACATCGAACACGTAGGCACACCGAGAAGCTGAGCTGGTCGAAAACCTCCAAACACGTCAATGGGGTTTTTTAATAATAAATATTAATTTCACACACAAAAATTCTCTTTTTAAATTCATCTTTTGACAACAAAAAAGTGCAGGAATCAAGACAAAAAATAAGCTAGGGAAAAAATAATATATTGAGATCAAACATATATTATTTAAATCATTAAAAACATAGAAACTTGATTAATTTTAATGATAATGTTTATAATATTTTCATACAAAAATTATAATGTTATGATTATATTTTTTATTTTAAATTTCGAATAATATAAATATTATTTGTAAGATAAATATCTGAATTTAAAATGAAAGATATTTTATATCATTATGTTAAATCTAAATGATATTTGAATATATATCTTCATATCTTCATATCTTCAATTTAAGACATACTAGGCCTTTGATATTTCCGCTCTTGATTGGAGTCTTTCACGTGTAATTCAAGAGCGACGATGCTATATATAACATATGTGTGATTGTGTGGAGAAAGTATTGTAAATAAACTGATTGTGTGGAGAAAGTATTATATATTAATTCGTAGAAATATATAAACTGATATATGTAAAATTCAGAAACAAAATTAATTTTAATTTTGAAATTTAATATTTCATTTGAATTTAATAATAAATTTATTCAAAAATCCGATAAAAAGGAACGAGATATCTATACGGTGCCTAATAAAATCTCATACGCAAAAATCGAATAATATACCATCTAATTTATAAAATAGATACTATAAATAAAAATAAGTTTTTCAATATATAGTCGAATTTTTATCTTAAAAACATATAAAAAAAACAGAGAAATGGTACGGTTGAAGAAAACTAAAAAAGTCGCGGTGCATGTAAAAAGGAAGACAAGTGTCCTAAAGCACACAACCAAACACTTGTTTTGTTTCTACTCGTAGAACTATCTTCATTACTTCACACACTTCTACACATCACCAGTAACCTCCCACCAACAAAAAAAAAACATATACAGACACAGAGAGAGAACATCAATTTTTTTTCCCTGTATCACACAGAACAACTTGAACGACGAAGAGCAGCAGTGAATCAGGCAAAACCCATATCTCTTCTTCATCTGTCTTCATCTGTCACATTTTTCTCCATCTATCTTCTTCTTCTTCTTCTTCCTTATATTTGGTCTACCACCATTCATGGCTTCCCATTGACCAACCATCAATCAAACCCATAGCTTTTCTTTAAGGGGTTTTTTAGATTCGAGGGCTTTCAACTTTCCCGTCATTTCCTAAGCTACTTTCCATAAATGCACGAACTCTATATTCTGAGTCATAAATTTCTAAATATTCTCAGTCCCCTGTGAAATCTTCTTCGCGATTCTCTCGAATTCTTTGAGGAATGAGCGAGAGAAGCTTCAGATTCAGACCCATTTCTACCTTCCATCTTAAATTCTTCATTTAATGCATACATTCACTCGTAATTGCATCTCCAGAACAACAACAACATGTTGATGCCTCCGATTCTACGGTTCCGAAAGCTGTACTTCTTCTCGCCTTCTAAAGAACCCTCTGTTTCACCCAAAGGATTCCATATTATTCCCGGTGATACACCCAAACGACCCTTTTCCTCATCCGTCGTCAATACCAAGAACCCTAAGGAAGGAACACCAAAACGTCGTCGTTCCAGGGAATGGAGGTGCGTCGACACGTGTTGTTGGGCCATTGGCTACTTCTGCACGGCTTGGTGGCTCCTCCTCTTCCTCTACCACTCCTTACCGGTTCCGGCTATGCTGCAGTCTCCGGAGCCGCCAGGTACGCGGCTGAGACGAGATGGCATCACGGCTGTTCATCCGGTGGTTATGGTTCCCGGAATCGTCACCGGAGGTCTCGAGCTCTGGGAAGGTCGTCCTTGCTCCGAAGGGCTTTTTCGTAAACGTCTCTGGGGAGGTTGCTTCACGGAGATCCTGAGACGGTAATTTAAACGCCTTTCAGCCGTTAGTTAACGGCTGTTATGTTTTCCTTGCGAAATTTAAACCGGTCCGGTCACGGTTCAGGTCCACTTTTGCTTTGGTCAGAACTTTACACGTGGTTAGGATTCTGACTTGGTCTATTCCGATTCACATTAATTTAGATACTTTCGTGATGCTTCTCGTCCGGTTGAGAACAATGTCGGTTCAGCTTTTGATTTTCTTTCAACAACTTTAATAATGGTTAGGAATCTGATTCGGTTTATTCCGGTTCTCAGTTTCATTTTGGTTTCCATGATCGGTTTAGATTAATTTTTCGGGTTATAGTTCTAAAGTTGTATATATATGCCATGGTTGAACACATTTGGAATGAACCATTGAGCTTTGTGTTTAGGCCGTTGTGCTGGTTGGACCACTTGTCTTTGGACAATGAGACCGGCCTGGACCCGCCGGGTATTCGGGTCCGAGCAGTCCCAGGGTTGGTCGCGGCAGACTACTTTGCACCCGGTTACTTCGTTTGGGCGGTCCTTATTGAGAATTTGGCGAAAATCGGATACGAAGGCAAGAATCTACATATGGCTGCTTATGATTGGAGACTCTCCTTTGATAACACCGAGGTATTCTAGCATTTTCATTGGTTGATATCGCATAGATTGTATCACTATAACACTACAAGAGCTGAAAACTGTTACATGAACCATTATCACAGTTTACGTTTTACAGTTATATAACTGTAGGCTATTTTGTTCAAATTAGATTTTGTTTATAGTAATGTAGATTACGATATTAGTAAACCACCTTGAGGGATGGAAGACTTGTGTTATAGAGCTGTATTCTTACTGTACGGGAATATTTTCCTGGTCAGTCATCTCATAGCAATCTCCTAAACGATTATCATTGTTTTGTATAACCACATTTGTATAAGTAATAGAATGACTGTTGTGTGGAATGGGTATTGTTTGAACTAATACATAGTTTTGAATGGGAAACGAGCAGATACGGGATCAAGCGCTTAGTAGACTGAAGAGTAAAATTGAGCTTATGTATGTAACGAATGGGTATAAGAAAGTGGTGGTGGTTCCCCATTCCATGGGTTCTATCTATTTCCTTCACTTCCTTAAATGGGTTGAAACACCTGCTCCCGATGGGGGCGGTGGTGGTTCAGGTTGGTGCGCCAAGCACATCAAAGCCGTTGTCAACATTGGCCCCACCTTTCTCGGTGTCCCCAAAGCTGTCAGTAATTTGTTCTCTGCCGAGGGCCGAGACATTGCTTACGCCAGGTTCGTTCGCTCGTTTTTGTTGCAAACGGAGCAAGATCTTTGAAGTAAGTGGTGTTGCAATGTTTTGTCTTTCAGGGCTTTGGCTCCTGGTCTCTTGGACTCGGAGATTCTCAAGCTGCAGACGCTGGAACATGTTATGCGTGTGTCCCGTAGCTGGGACTCGATAGTTTCTTTATTGCCTAAGGGTGGTGAGGCAATCTGGGGAGATCTAGATTGGTCACCAGAAGAAGGACACACTTGCACTTTCTCTAGGAAGAAATATCCACAGCCGTCTCAAACAGATTTCAATGCTCAGAACAATACTGTCAAACCGGTTTCCGTGGCGAAAGAGCCTACAAAGTATGGAAGAATCATTGCTTTCGGTAAATCGGCGTCTGAAATGCCTTCCTCGCAGATGCCCGGTCTTAACATCAATGTAATACCATCTTCCTTTTCTCTCTCTCTCTCTCTCTCTCTCTCTCCTTTTTTTTTTCTTCTCTCTGCATGTGATTGAGCTTGATCCTGAACTTGACCACATTTCAGCGAAACTGTACTTTTCATATGCACTCTTTTAACAGGAAATTTCGAGATCAAGTGGAACTTCAAATGTCAACTCGTCGTGTGGAGAAGTCTGGACAGAGTATAATGAGGTGAGCCGAGAAGACATCGTCAAAGTAGCCGAAAAGACTGCTTACACGGCAACCACCGTTCTTGATCTCCTCCGATATGTCGCCCCAAAGATGATGAGAAGAGCCGAGGCTCATTTCTCTCATGGCATTGCTGATGATCTTGATGACCCTAAGTATCGCCATAGCAAGTACTGGTCTAATCCTCTCGAAACCAAGTAAGTGCAAAACAAAGTTCATTTTTCTTGTCTTATACTTCAGCTAAAAGATTAGATAGACATGATGAAAACACAAAATGCACAAAGCTTTAACATCAAAACTCGGAAACAAACTCAACCCAGGAAAAGTATAGCAAAATCGAGGACGCCCGTTACATAGAGATCGTAAGCATAAATGCAACCGACAGAACAAATGAATCAACATGAGACGATGATCGACAGAACAAATGAATCAAACATGAAACGATGATCGACAGAACAAATGAATCAAACATGAGACGATGATCAACAGAATTTGCATATGATCCAGAATGCTTTTTTCTTTATTCTTTTTGTCAGATTGCCTAATGCACCAGACATGGAGATGTACTGTCTTTACGGTGTGGGAATTCCAACTGAAAGATCCTACATCTACAAGCTTTCGTCATCCTCGACCTCTGGAAAATGCAAGACCAGTATTCCTTTCCGGATCGACAGTGCGGTTGATGGGGACAGAGAAGATAGCTGTCTGAAGGGCGGTGTCCATTTTGTAGATGGGGATGAAAGTGTGCCTGTAATAAGTGCGGGGTACATGTGTGCCAAGGGCTGGCGAGGCAAGACGCGGTTCAACCCATCGGGAATGGCAACATACGTGAGAGAATACAAGCACAAGCCGCCGGGAAGTTTTTTTGAGGGGCGAGGAACGGAAAGTGGAGCTCACGTCGATATAATGGGGAACATGGGGCTCATCGAGGACATTCTGAGGATCGCGGCGGGAGCAACAGGGCAAGACATCGGCGGCGACCAGGTTTACTCGGATGTGATGAAGTTTTCGGAGAGGATTGACATCAGGTTGTGAGGAAATCAGACCAAAAAGGGTTGGTGAGAATTGATGTTACTCTTCTGAAAAATAACAAGTCCGAGGGTTTTGGGTTATGTGTTGTGTAGAATCTCCATGGAATAAACAATTTTGAGGTTTTCGTTGAGTAGCAGCTCGAATGTCATTTGTGTACAGGGAGCTCTTACGGGTTTTGCTATTTCATTGATCTTTTTGTTCTAACTCAACGAATCGTCATCAAGATCAACGGCAATAACTTGAAAAAGAAAAGATGCAATGATGGGAATGTTTTGGTAATGGGACACATAAGTGTTCCTCGTCGTCCCAGGTTCTAAGTCCAAAACGAGGAAGATATTTGTATTGAGTTGGGTCACAGAATGTATTCGAGGGGAGAGTAGTTTCGGGATTTTACCTATATATCCTCGTAAAAATAATTATTAAATAGAAAAAAGAAAAATTTATGTTTAATTTTCGCATGTGAAAAATACGCTTTTCTTACGTGAAAAATACGCTCTGACAATTTTTCGAAACTATTTTAGAAAAATTGTTTTAAAGTTGAGAGCAAAAGAGCAAGCGGAGATTTTTTTAGTTGAGAACAAGGATCGAGTTAGAAGTACGTAAGATGAAAAATTCAAGTTGAGGCCAAAGAAATTTTGAAGTGAGAAAGAAATGACAAGAATTAGTAGTGAAGAAGAGAGCATGAGTCAATCTTCAATAGCGTTTGTAAGTGGATCGATTTCTAAGGTTTTACGTTGCAAGGCTGTTGAAAGCAAAATTGTTTGTTGATTTGAAATGGGTATGAGTCTGAGTGAGTCGTTTGAGTCTCAGTGAGTCGCTTGAGTCTCAGTGAGTCGCACGATCGTAGTGGGTCACAAATTATCATCGAGTCGCACGGTCACATTGGGTCATTAGGTCTCAAAAGGTCGCTTGAGTTGCAAGGATCGCTTGAATCGCATGGATCGTTTGTGTCACAAGGGTTGCTTGAGCCTCATTGCATCGCTTGAGTCGAAGAGGGTCAGGAGTCTCAGTGATTCGCTTGAGACTCATGACCCTCTTCGACTCAAGCGACTCATTGGGTCTCAAAGGTCGCTTGAGTCGCTAGGGTCGCTTGAGTCGCATAGGTCGTTTGAGTCGTATGGGTCGCTTGGATCGCTTGGGTCACTTGGATCACATGAGTCACTTGGGTCGCTTAAGTCGCAAGGGTCAATTGAGCCGCAAGGGTTGCTTGAGTCGGTAGAAGTCTAATGTATTCTTAATGGTCATTTTATAGGTTGCCAAACCCGAAGTTTGTTTATGAATTCAAGCACATAGACAAAATGCCAAAGATCACCACCAAGTGTTATTCTCACGAGACAATAAATAAGTTGAAAAGAATCTTAGATGAATATGAGTTGCATTACTTCAACAAGAAGTCACTATTTAGGCATTTATTCCATGTCCAATGTGAATCCACATTGACGAAGATTCAAATGTCTGTCCTACTAAATCACTCTGTGATTGTACGAGACAAGAATGAGTTGTGGTTCATCGTAAACAGTATTCTCATTCGGTACTCTATAATGGAGCACGCACTAATTACCAGATTGAACTGCAAACCCTATCCCAGACTATGGGAGTCTAAAAGGGGTGATACCACGATCTTTCCAACAATAGGTGCCCAAATTGTATCATTACAACATCACATAGAATATTATCTTTATAGTTTCCAATACTAAATGAAATATTTAGCTGATGATGTACCTTAGTCTCTCGACTGTCGTTTAGCTATTGAAGCTTGTATGACTTTGGATGCGTTATGGTGATGAGCCCTAACTTATCAACAAGCACAACACTTGCCACGTTTGTGCAACATCCAACATCTATGATGATGCTACACACCTTCTCTTTCATAAGTTTCCGTGTATAGAAGATGTTTTCCCGATGCTTCGTCCCCTCTTCTACAACATGGAGGTTAAAGACTCACCGCACAACCATCATTTTATCCGTTACAGCTTCATAATCCTCAACACTTTCATCTGACTTCGCAACTTTAGGTTCCACATCCTCATCCAATGATGTCTCATATCCTCTGTCTGCACGACGATCATAGTTCCTTGTTAGGACAAGCATTGGCGTAATTTCCATATCCTTGGCACTTCAAGCATTGAATGTCTCGATTACGCGTAGGTGTTTCATGGGCACCTTGCATTTTCGATTTTGATACCTTGGGTTTTGGATCGATTTTGCTGCTAGTGTATGACCTCTCATGCTCATGAGTCGTCTTTCCTTTGTGTTAGAGTTGCCTTTTGATCTTAGTAGCCAAGTGAAGAAGATCCTCCATGCTCACGTAGTGATGGGTTTCCACGCGGTCTTGGATATCGAGATTAAATCCACCTATGAAATGATCCAAGGAGGCCTCGTGATCTTTAATGATATTGGTGCGTATCATGAAGAAGTCTATATCCTTGTAATAGTCTTCCACACTCCTACTATCTTATACCAATCGCCTCAAACGTTGACCGACCTTTCGAATGATGGGAGAAGGTACAAATCAATGTCTCATGATGGTACACATCTTGTACCAAGGGTGATTGCACGCTCTCTAAGATACCTTCGCGAATATGCGAGTTGATTCCACCACACTAATGCGTAGTTGCTGAACTTAGTTGCTGCCAGTTTCACCTTTTTTTAGTTCGGAGTACCGATGACATTCAAACATCATCTCAGTCTTTTATTCCTATTCCAAATACGTTTCAAAATCGCTTCACCCAACGAACGTAGGAATTTCCATCTTGATGATATTCATATCATCATGTAATGGATCTTCTACACGTTGATTATTTCTCACAGTGTGGTCATACCCTTCGTCAAGCACCCCAAAATACTTGTCTTCATCCATGTCTAGAGAGTATGGATGACTAGCTATATTTGGCCTTCTACATGGTTGATCTAGTCGATTCCCATGTGTTGCTTCCTCCATCTGAACAACTTTATTGATAAAAACTCGAGTGATAATATTATTCAAAGAGTCATCTATTTATAGAGACCAAACAAAAATAATTTGTTAATAAAATAAGACAACTTAACTAAACCCGACGAAAATGTTCGGTCGAGCAATATAACTGCTTGGTTGAGCATCATTTAAGTCTCAACCCTAAATCTGCAAAAACTAAAGTACGTCCGGTCGAGCAAAAAAAATGCTCGATCAAGCTCTCCAATGCTCGATTGAGTCTCTTAACACTCGAGCTAAGTGGTGTATCCTTGCACATGCTCCATTGGTCCAATGGGTTCGCTCGGGTCGAGCGCTCCTTTGTTCAGGCCGAGCACATTAGTTGTCTCTATTCCAGTGGATTTGCTCGGGCCGAGCGCATCCCTGCTTGAGCCGAGTGCCTTTATCTTGTCTAGCTTCTTGCTCTTCTTGGCCTTTTTCCTTGTAGGTAGATGATGTGCGTTATATCAAGTGATAAAACCTAGACTAACGCTTCCGCAAGAATACGGATCGTGTAGTAACTAGGGTCGAACACAAAGAATTGATGCGACTTATAAGCTATTGAACTAATGGAATAGACGTGTAGGGTGACTAAAGATGGAATTGTGATTAAGCTAAACTAAACTAAATCGAAGAGATAAAATTATGGCTAAGCACCATGGGTGTCGAGAGTTTGCATAATGATGTAACGAAGTTCTAAAAGGATAATTGGTCTAAGGTA
>CM071860.1:27225515-27238601 GCA_036759665.1 Gynandropsis gynandra
CGCGGCCTCGTTAAAAACCCGTCGTCGGAAAACCCGGTGGGACAAAACCGACGAGGGGAAAAGAGTACACGCGGGTCACTTAACCTAATCAATGACCGTAGCGGGTCGAGCTTCGGCTTTGATGACGTTCTTGAAATTCGTGACATCGCGTGAACTAGCATACTCCTCGTGGGCGTGGACGGTCGTGAGAATCCCGATAATAGCTTCCTTGAGCTTTGCGGCCTTGGCTCGGGTCATGGGACCAGCGGATATGATCAAGGCATCTTCTTCTAGAGCTCGGGCTCGGGTCACGGGACCGACGTATTTTGACCTAATGGCGTCTCGGGCCACGGGATTGGCGTCTCGGGTCGCAGAGATCCCCTCTTCTTCCTTTCTGCGGGTCGCGTCCTCCTCGCTGTTGATGGTCGCGTCTTCAGCGTCCTCCGGGATCATATCATAGACTAAAGGTCGGATGGATAGGCCTTGCTGCAATATGTCGCACAAGGTGGGTGGAGCGATTGGTCACACAAGAGTTGAGGAAAGACTCTCGATTCACCGGCTCGTCTTCGAAGGATATTACGCACCAACTAAGAACGAACAAAGGTTGGATATAACGCACCAACGGATTTGCTGGATGTAACGCACCAACAAAGAAATATTGCACAAAGGAAAATCAAGTTTAATTTCAAAAATAAAAAGTTGTCTCCATTCCTTCACCATGGCCGGCCCTATGAATAAGAAAATGGCCATGTTACTCATAAACACATCATTAAATGTGATGTGCGTTATATCAAGTTATAAAACCTAGACTAACGCTTCCGCAAGAATACGGATCGTGTAGTAACCAGGGGCGAACACGAGGAATTGATGCGACTTATAAGCTATTGAACTAATGGAATAGACGTGTAGGGTGACTAAAGATGCAATTGTGATTGAGCTAAACTAAACTAAATCGAAGAGATAAACTTATGGCTAAGCACCATGGTGTCGAGAGTTTGCATAATGATGTAACGAAGTTCTAAAAGGATAATTGGTCTAAGGTACTATCATGAGTTCAGGGAATTCAAGCTCTCCTATAGGAACTGACTGGCGTAGACTTGTCCACTATCTAGCATGCATATACCAATGTATCCATTGCGCATCTTACATGCATAGACGCATTACGACCGCTATCCTAATCCCTAGATTTAACCGATTGACCTGGCGTAGATTCTAAACCGATTAAACCCTAAATCATGGCTAAGTTCCAAAGTCTAATCCCCTAGCGTTGGTTTATTAGGCTCCTAACATCATTCATTCGAGTGGCGTACAAGTAATGAAAGCATTAAGTTCCACCATTCATTAAGCGTAAGACTTCGTTACAACATAGCAATACTCTCTAACCCATGGCAAAGGATCTACTCAGACATGAATACAGTAAAGGAAACACAAGAGAATTCTAAGTTCGACATAGATAGAGAAAGAGATGACTCCCTATTCATAAACCAATGTCTTTGGTAGATTCTCCTTGCTCCCGATCCGTAGATCCGTCTTTTCTTCCTTCTTCCTTTTGCCCTAATGTCTATGAATCTCCTCTGATCCAATCTGGTTCGAAAACTCCTTTTTCCGATCTGATTTCCCCTCAATTTGGTCGTTCCAAAAGTTAGGAATTAGTTGAGAGAAACAAGGACCCGAGCGGGCATGTCCCCTACCCGCTCGTGCAGGTCACTTGCCCGATCGTGCACACACAATTGAGCCCGAGCGGGCACCATGCCCGACCGTGTGCTTCATCCACCCGAGTCGTGCAAACCTACGGCTATTGCTGGATGGTAATTGGCCGGGACACCACCACCACATCCACCCGAGCGGGCACACCTCCCTGGTCGTGTTCCTTGAGTGCCCGAGTCGTGCAAAGCTACGGGGATATTTGGTAGCAATTAGCCCGACCGGGCACTCCCAATCCACCCGAGTGTGCATGAGTTGAGGTGTTGTTTCCGCTCCTTTCGCTCGGTGTTTGAGTGCTCACTTCCAATCCATGGTCTTGCACAAGTCGAACCTTGTTACTCAACTACGTTTTCGGGGTTAGATTGCTATAATCACTCGTGTTTCTCCTCAAGTCTTCGTTTCCTATGCAAAACACGAAATGTAGATAAAGTCCTCGAATAAACTCGGTAAATGAATGAAATCTAAGCAATCTACTTAAAACTAGACCTAAGAATGATATAAAAACTACAACGGATTACGTGTTATCAGTGGACTTTGTAGTCTTGGCTCAGCTCCTCTTTATGTCTTCGTCCACCCACAGGTTGTTCTTTCACGTCCACTTGAGTGTGTGCATCCCTCACCTACTTTGCCCTCATCGTGACTGACCCTTGTGTGATACATGGTGGAGCCACAACCAGGTGCTCATCTCATTGTTAACATTGTCTTAACTCCATTATAATGCAAGTGTATCGTCGATATTGCGTATGAAATTGCGTCGAAGTTTACCAATCAATGGTAACATCGGTGAAACGTAAGGCTAATGTGGAGGATTATGTGACAACAACGTTACAACTTGTTACACGGTTTAATCCCATTGTAATGCAGATCGTGCAACGAAAATTGCATTGATATGTCATTTGAAAAAATAACACGGAAAACATAAGTTATAGTAACGTAATTACATTATGCCAATGACACAAAGTTGGAACACCTAACAGTTCACAAACACCAAAATAGTCAATGCAATTTCATTGGTAATTTGGGCAAAGTAATGCTAAAGGGCAACACCATGCTTTGAAAACTATGGATATATACATGTTGCACTGGATCTTATAAACTCACTCATATCTAAAACTACAACTTAATATAAATTCTCTCATTCACTATATATAATATCTTTGAGCAGTTCAAATATTTAGTCACTCTGAAGGTGGATGTATGAGACTTTCACTCAGAGACAAACAATGTTTCTATCGAATTTTGAAAGTGGGTTATATAATTTTTTTACAAATCAAGTTGGATATGCAAAGAGCGATAAGTTATTTTTGTCCATGTTGTAGGTGTAAGAATGAAAAAAATGCTTAGTGCGGATGTTGCGTTGAAACACATATACAAGAAATATTTTGTGAAAAAAAACTATATTTTAGTTTATCATAGCAATGATATGAGAATAATGCAAACTTAAATGCAAATTATTGAACAACCAGATAATGTTTATATTAATTACGTATCGATTACAAATAAAATAATTTTAATGATCGTACTCGTCATGATAGATCTATGGAAATGATTGAGGATATTTATTCCGGTAATCTGATTACGTATACTAGAAACATGAATGAATAAATATCAAACGCTAAAACTAATAAGTTTTACTTGCACCTAGATAGATGGGAGTGAAAGAAATTGCACCACCACAAAATATTTTATAAATTAAATTTGTAACATGTTGTATTATGTGGTAAAGGTAACACACCACCTAAGCTTTTTAATGATATGTTAAAGTTCTTTGGAACTCTCGACGTGTGATATGAAAAGATTGATGTATGTGAAAATAATTGTATGATCTTTTGGATTGGCGATCTAAATAATTAGAGTTTTCATTTTTATGACGTTGAAGATTTAAACAAAAAAATCAAAGGAAAAAAATTTCCTACAAAAGAATATTCCACATGCCAATTGCATACAGATTAAAAAGATTATACGAATCACAACATACGATATCACACATGATATGGCTTGCGAAAAAAAAAACATTATGTAGATGAAAAAAATGCAACATCCATAAGACGAAAAAGCATGAAAATGTTTTCTCGAGGTATATCTTGAAATTGCTTTTGAAAAAAAGAAATGTTTATGTTATGCACAAATGTTTTGCTCATTATGATGCATTTGGCAAAGAATTTTTATTGTGGTTTGTAATTGTATCACCATATAATTTTCCACTAATGTTATGTTTTAAAGTGGAATTTTTAGTTTTGAGTATTCTCATACTTGATCTAGATCATCCGAAAAAATATTTTGATATGTTTTTACAATCCTTGATTAATGAACTGATTATCATGTAAATGTAACATTCAATATAATGATTAATTTTTTTATCTAAGTTAAATTTAGTAACACAATTGCGTTAACAATTACTTCTAATTCACTCGAATTGGACATGGTAACGACGTTTTTATGCAATCGTGTTAAAAATGTGCGTATCGACACTTAATGCTCTCATGGCGCTCGTCAAACCTATTGCATTCGAAATATAAAACTGATGTTTATAACACATTTGCGTTAGAAAAGGTAATGTCCTCGCAAAAATAGCGTTGGTATTCAGGACGTGGCGTCTCATCATGATTGCACTTAATTTATTGTCACAATAGCATTACTCTGGGTAACGCTGGAGTAACATAATTATGTAGAAAATTTCATAAACTCGAATTGATGATTATTTTCTCTACCATTTTCGTAATTTCTCAGTTTGTGATATTCTCACAACAAATTTTGCATGTCTCTCACAGATTATCAATAGATTTTTCCGTTTATTAATATTTTTCACCCAAATACACAATTCGCTACATAACTTAACATTGATTATGTTCTTTTTAGTTTCCTTTTTTTATGTATATCTGAGTTTAGGATATACTTAGGTTTAGTGTAAGCTGGATTTAGTAGTTTTAATAGAAATTATCATATTTTAAAGTATATATTTAGGTGTATTAAGGCGGTTTAGGTGGATTCAAGGTAGGTTTAGTACGATTTAAACCAGATTTATAGGTGGGTTTAGCTATAAATGATTTGAGTTTAATTTAGGAAACGTTTGAGTTTTGGTTTAGATCATTTAAGTTTTAGTTGGTTTAGGATTGGAATAGAGTTGGAATGTTTGGTTTAGGGTTGAAGTAGAGTTGAAAATTGGGTTGGTGTATGATTGATTTAGGGTTTATAGAATTTTAATATTGGAAAAACAACCTATTCTCCCTTAAAAATCATGTTTTAGTCCTATTCCCTCTTTGATTTTGACCCTCATCCTATTCCCCCTCGATTTTCAGTTTTCATCATATCCCCCTTGAAAGTCATGTTTTAATCCTATTCCTCCCTCGATTTTGATATCATCATATTCCCCCCTCAATTATAAAAAATCTACCTAAAACCCCCTCCGATTTTGACCCAATTTTAAACAAATTTTGATTTTAATTTTGACCCAATTTTGATTTTAATTTTGACTCAATTTTGACCCAATTTTGATTTTGATTTTAATTTTGATTTTAATTTTAGTTTCGATTTTAATTTTAATTTTGATTTTAATAAATCAAGTTAATTATTCAATTTAATCGACTTACTTGATTTGATTTCGAATAAAATCAAGTACATAATAAATCAAGTTAATTATTCAATTTAATTGACTTACTTGATTTGATTTCGAATAAAATTAAATATAGTTTTTTAGTTAAAACCAATTTTAACCCAACATCGAATCCAATTTTGACTCAATTTTAACCCAAAACCGATCCAATTTTGACCCAAATTAAGATATCAATTTTGACTCGATTTAATCCGAATTTTTACTTAATTTTGACCCGATAAAATTAAGTATGGTTTTTACTTAATCCGTAATTTTAACCCAAATCGACCTTAGTTTTGACTCAATTTTACTTAATTTTAATCCAATTTGTAATTAATTTTAACCCAAAATTTTACTTAATTTTAACCCAAAGTCGACCCCAATTTTGACTCAATTTTAACCCAAAACCGATCCAATTTTAACCCAAATTATAATCTCAATTTTGACTCGATTTAATCCGAATTGATTTTGGGTTAAAATTGGTCTCAAGTAAAAAAAACCAGTATTTAATTTTATTTGAATCAATTAAATCAAGTAAGTTGATTAAATTGAATAATTAACTTGATTTATTGTTAAAATTCGAGTTAAAAATAAGTACGAATTTTGGTCAAAATTAAGTATAAATTAGAATTAAATCGAGTCAAAATTGAGTCAAAACTAGGTCAAAATTGAGTCATATTTGGATCAAAATTAAAATTAAATTTGGTTAAAATTAAAATCAAATTTGACATAGTTTTGACTCAATTTGGACTCGATTTATCCCAAATTTATACTTGATTTGGATTAAATCGAATTTTCAATTTATACTTAATTCGGATTAAATCGGATTTCCAATTTATACTTAATTCAGATTAAATCGAGTCAAAATTGAGATCATAATTTGGGTTAAAATTGGATCGGTTTTGGGTTAAAATTGAGTCAAAATTAGGGTCGATTTTGGGTTAAAATTAAGTAAAATTTTGGGTATAAAATTAAGTACAAATTAGGTCAAAATTAAGTATAAATTGGGTCAAAATTAAAATCAAAATCAAAATTAAAATCAAAATTAAAATTAAAATCAATATTAAAATCAAAATTGGGTTAAAATTACGGATTAAGTAAAAACAGTACTTAATTTTATTGTGTCAAAATTAAGTAAAAATTCGGATTAAATCGAGTCAAAATTGATATCTTAATTTGGGTCAAAATTGGATCGGATTTGAGTTAAAATTGAGTCAAAATTGGATTCGATTTTGGGTTAAAAATTAGTTAAAATTGAGTCAAAATTGGATTCGATTTTGGGTTAATTTCAATTTCAAGTAAAAAATCGTACTTAATTTTATTCGAAATCAAATCAAGTAAGTCGATTAAATTGAATAATTAACTCGATTTATTAAAATTAAAATCAAAATTAAATTCGAAATCAAAATGAAAATCAAAAATAAATTAAAATCAAAATTAAAATCAAAATTAAAATCAAAATTAAAATGAAAATTAAGTCAAAATTGGGTCAAAATTAAAATTAAAATTGGTTCAAATTGGGTCAAAACTAAAATCAAAATTTGGTCAAGATTGAGTCAAAATTGGAAGGAGTTTTAGGCAGATTTTTGATAATTAAGAAGGAAATAGGATGAGGTCAAAATCGAGGGAAAAATAGGACTAAAACATGATTTTCAAGGGAAAAATAAGGTGAAAACTGAAAATCGAAGAGGGAATAGGATGAGAATCAAAATCGAAAGAAAAATAGAACTAAAACATTATTTTCAAGGGGGAATAGACTGTTTTTTATAAATATTTTATTTTGTAGGATGTTTTAGAGATATTATAGATGTGGGTCCATGAATCCATTCTTTTTTCAAACTTCGAGCCCTAGAGGGACTCTAGACATGCCAATTGGGAGCTCACAGTCACGTGGGTACCGTCGGTCACATCTCTCACACCATTCTTCGACGTATCAATATTCTTAATGCCATCATCAAAGTCACATTTAACAGCGAATCGATTATATATATATATATATTTGAAGATTGTACATATAATATAAATTTAAAAATATAATAATTTAATGGCATACCTGTCAATGAATTCTTTGATCGTGTCACAATAATCTTTAAAATAAAATTTAGCAACGGATGTGAAATTAGGATACAATTGACATAATTTATAAAATGAAATGTAAGTTTAAAATATCACACAACAATATACGACAAAATACAGGAAACACAATTTCATCCCTCCAACAAATTTGGGGTTCAAATTTGTCGCTAAACAACATGTGTGTCCTCTAAAGACCTCTACTTGGTCCGATACAATATAATAGCAATATTTATCCAATTAACACATTTAAAAAATTATGAAAAAGTGTTTTAAAAGCACAAAACCTTATTTATATAACACAATACTTAGATAATTGAAACAGCATTTTGTGTGTCAATGAAATGTTTTCATGGTGTGGATATTTGACAACTCGAAGCATCAAATAACATAAAAAATAATGTCCAAAAGATAATATTTATAAGAGAAAAAATAGAATGCAAAATATATATTTAACATGGTGGAGTTTACAACTAAAACGTGAAAGTTCAACATTTAGGTTGGTCAATACAACAAATCATTATGTCTTAAAACTAAATATTTCCTTAACAATTGGTACATTACTTTTACCAATTTCGATCAATTTAGTTGAGATGGTGAATCAAATTACAAAATTTGAATCTATCAATTTGAAATTATCGTTGTTTCTGATAATATCAAATTCATTAACCATGAAAATTTAACCTCTTTCAGTAAATATGCGAATGAAACTCAAATATTGTAACTTATGAAGGTTTGAATCATAGTTGATTGAAATATGAACATAAACGAATATTTAAATAAAAGAAAATGGTTATAGGGTCAACATTAGAAGTGTTAAGTGGGTTGGTTTAGTCTAATCCAATTTACAATGGATCCAGTTATTTTTAGATTAATCTAATACAACCTAAGTTTATATGAGCTATTTTTTTTAAATCCATCTAATCCACCAAAACCCGTAAAAACAATTATATAATAAATAATTCTTAAAAACATCTAAAAATTTATACAAGATCTCAATAAATATTTAAAATCAAATAAAAACATCTGAAATATTTGAAACTTCAAAACATTCAAATAATTCATCAAAACATATATAATCCAAATAAAAATCTATAATTTTAAATAAAAATAATATTTAACTAAATATTTGAAAGTTCAAACTTCAAAACATAATTTTTATTTTTATAGATGATTTGCAAAAACATTTTGTGTTCCATAAAAAAAATAGTTATATGTTATTAATGTTATGTATATAAATTATATATATATACTAAATATATAGTTTTAATCTTACCCATAAGTTGACCGGTAGCCTATATACACTAACTTGTATAGGATCGACTAATAATGATGATCCAATGCATAAATCCAATTTTTGTATAGATTGAAAAACATTCAAACTAGTATCCACTGAAACGGGTTAAATCGGGACGTACCCGCCGGTTAACGATTCATTTAATACCTCTTATCAACGTATATATACTTTTATTGTATAACTATCTAAAAATTTAATTAAAAATATGTAAAAGTTTAACAGTTTCCGTAATATATAAATGTACATCTATAAGTTTATTGCATAACTATGCATAAATTATTTATTATAAGCGTATATTATGTTTATTAACAATGTAAATTAACCAATATAGAATAATATTATAAATTATTATATGGATATGCAATATATATGTATGACTTCTATTCAACAATATGCATTAAAAATGTTAATTATATTTGGTGATCTAAAAACCATTAACATATTATAGTAAAAATAAATAATTTAATTATACAACTTTAATCCTATTCCTCCCTGAATTTTCCTGTTCATTCTATTCCCCCTAAACTATCATTACTCATCCTATTCCCCTGAACTTTAAAAATTCATCATATTCCCTCATCCGTTAGCTTTCTGTTAATTTTTCTGTTAAATATTTTTAAAACATCCTATTCCCCTCCAAACTATATGATTTCCAATTTATTTCCTCCTAAACTCTATGGATTCCAGCATATTCCCCCTCCCAAATTTTACTCGATTTCACCGAATTTCAACTCTATTTAATCGAATTTTAACTCTATTTCACTCATATTTAATCGATTTCACCCAACGAATTTTAACTCTATTTCACTCATATTTAATCCGATTTCACCCAGTTTCACCAAAATTTAACTCAATTTCTCATAGATTTTACTCGATTTCACCGAATTTTGACATAATTTCACCCAAATTTTACTTGATTTCACTAAATTTCAATCCGATTTAACCGAATTTTAACTCTATTTCACTCATATTTAATCCGATTTCACTCAATTTCACTTAAATTTAACTCGATTTCACCTAATTTTTACTCGATTTCACCGAATTTCAACCCGATTTAACCAAATTTTAAATATATTTCACTCAAATTTAACTCGATTTCACCCAATTTTAACCCAATTTCACCCAATTTCACCGAAGTTTAACTCTATTTCACTCATATTTAATTCGATTTCACCCAATATCACCAAAATTTCACTCGATTTCACCTAATTTTTACTCGATTTCACCGAATTTCAACCCGATTTAACCAAATTTTAAATATATTTGCTCAATTTTAACCCGATTAAAATTCGCTCAATTAAAATATATTTAAAATTTGGTTAAATTGGGTTAAAATTTGGTGAAATCGAGTAAAAATTAGGTGAAATCAGGTTAAATTTTGGTGAAATTGGGTGAAATCGGATTAAATATAGTTAAATGAAGTTAAAATTCGGTTAAATCATATTAAAATTCGGTGAAATCGAGTAATCTAGGTGAAATCGAATTAAATTTTGGTGAAAATGGGTGAAATCGGATTGAATATGAGTGAAATAGAGATAAAATTCGGTTAAAATAGGGTTGAAATTCGGTGAAATCGAGTAAAATTCGGGTGAAATTGGGTCAAAATTCGGTGAAATCGTGTTAAATTTGAGTGAAATGGCGTGAAAATTCGGTTAAGTCGGGTTGAAATTCGGTGAAATTGAATAAAAATTGGGTGAAAACGTGTTAAATTTGAGTGAAATAGAGTGAAAATTCGGTTAAATCGGGTTGAAATTCGGTGAAATCGAGTAAAAATTGGGTGAAATATGGTTATGTTAAAATTATGTTACTATTAGAGAAATCATATATAATTTAAAGTATTTTTAATATTTTGTAATATAAAAAATTTAATAATATATTAAAATTAAAGAAAATATGTTACTTTTAGAGAAATCATATAGTTCGGGGGAATAAGTTAGAGTTTATATAGTTGGGGGAAATAGGCTATAGTTTATATAGTTTGGGGGGAATAGGCTAGAACGCGGGTGGGGGATAGGATGGAATTCATATAATTCGGGATGAGAATAGGCTGGAATTCATAGAGTTCGGGGAGAATATGCTGAAAATCATATAGTTTGGGAGGAAATAGGCTATTTTAAAAATATTTAACAGAAAAATTAACAGAAAATTAACGAAAGAAAAATATGATGAATTTTTAAAGTTCAGGGGAATAAAATGAGTAATGATAGTTTAGGAAGAATAGGATGAGCAGGAAAATTCAGGGGAAATAAAATTAAAGTGATAAGTTATGGAGAATAAACTATTTTCCCTATAATCTATAATAATTAAACATTCTCAATATATATAACAATAAACTATTTTCCCTATAATCTATAATAATTAAAAATTCTCAATATATATAGCAATAAACATATATATTTTTTAATATATATATATATACACACACACGATTATAATTTAACAGTAAACATATAATACGTTTTACAAATTGCAATATATATATATATACATATATATATATTAAGAACAGTAAAATATAACATGATTAATAACAATGTAAATTAGAAATTGCACCGAATTAAATATATATGATTTATATTAATCAATATGCATTAGGAAGTGTGAGTTATATTTGGTTATTTGTTGATGTTAAAACAATTAATCTATTACATTAAAACATAGTTTAATTATATAACTCTCCAAATATAAAATATATTTAAAATAAAAAATCCACCTATTATATAATATGTAAAAATTAAGACCATGTAAATACACAGTAAACATAAACTACAAATATTAAAAATGCAACATGATTATAAATTAACAGTTTACATATAATACGTTTACCAACTAACAATAACCATATATTAAAAGCATTAAACATATAGGAAAATTAATAATAATGTAAATTAGAAAAAAATAAAAAATAATATTGAATTTGCACTATAAAATATAGACTATCTGTAATAAAAAAATATAATTATTTAAAACCAAATGTTTTGCACATATTGTCAACACGTTATAACTGTCCAAACATGTAACATATAACAAATAAACTTGGCTAACCTCAAAAATACTCTCGTAGGATTAAAACACTTCAAAAATATCGTTCCCGAAAAAAAAATTGAACTTCAAAAATACCTTTATAAATGTTGATATTCCCAAAATACCTCTACGACCTTACGATCCAGTTCGACCCAGCGACCCAGTTTGATCCTACGACCCTTGTTCCTCTGCGACCATTGTTCCTCTACAACCCTTGGACCCCTGCGACCCTTGTCCCTCTTCGACCCTTGTTCCTCTGCGACCCTTGGACCCCTGCGACCCTTGTTCCTCTTCGACCCTTGTTCCTCTGCGACCCTTGGACCCTGCGACCCTTGTCCCTCGGTGACCCTTGTTCCTCTACGACCCTTGGATCCCTGCGACCCTTGTCCTTCTGCGACCCTTGGACCCCTGCGATATTAATTTATTGTTTACAAATAATATGAATAAAATTTTGAAAATACAGCTCAAATCAAAATATGTTGGACACGTGCGACCCTTCTGACCATTACGACCCTTCCGATCATTGCGACCCTTCCGACCATTGCGACCCTTCCGACTAGTCTTTTTAATGTCAGACTACTACTTTTTCCAGATTCTAGCTATGCTTTTTATTTTACCAATGCCACATTGAAGACCTATATTAAAGGTTCTTTAATGTGTCAATACATGCACCTTGGTCATTCTTTGTAATTTATTGTCTTTCTGGATTTTAGGAGTCCATTTATTTTTCGTTATAAATAGAGGAGGAAAAACCGTAAAACTACAACAAGTACCAAATCATCTCTTGTTTCGAGTCTTTCACTCTCTCAAAAGGGCGATTTCTAACATCTAACCCTAAATTCTCTGAAAAATCCTTATTACCTTTGTGACTGTTAAGGTCACATGGTCGACCCAGGGCATCGTGCTGTCTATTTGTTACTCAATGTCTTGGTAATCGTCGGACTCAGTCTGTATGCAGATACACACAAGTACTTACAACTTGGATGGAGGACTTTGTGATGTATCTGCACTACATAAGGTCTTGGTAATCGGCGGACTCAGACATCAAGCTGTATCCGCGTTACCTAAGGTCACGGTTGGAGATCATTTGCTACCGTGGAACTCACCATACATGACTCAAAGCCCGAAATGTCAATAGAGCATTTCTTGCGGGGAAGGAGTCATTAATCTTCAGCAAATTTGACCTTTTTTTCTTTCCTTTTTTTTCTCGAACTTCTTTTTGCCTTTTTCTTTTGCTTCAACTTTTTTCTTTCCTTGTTTTAACCGTTGTGACCTTTGAGACCTTATGTAACCTTATGTAACTCTTGTGACCTTTGAGACCTTATGTAACCTTATGTAACTCTTGTGACCTTTGAGACCTTATGTAACCTTATGTAACTCTTGTGACCTTTGAGACCTTATGTAACCTTATGTAACT
>CM071860.1:27273804-27288118 GCA_036759665.1 Gynandropsis gynandra
AACCAACATGGGCAACGGATGCGGTCTTCAACAAAATGATCCAACATTGGGAGTCCGCTGAATTCAAGGCCAAGAGCGAAAAGGCCAAAAAATGTCGCTACGGTGAGAAAGTTCCCGGAGATGGTCCGCATCGCCATACTTCGGGATCAAAATCCTTCCCGAAACGAAAGAAAGAGTTGGTAAGAATATAAATTTATTTCTTTATTTTTTTGTTATTTAAAATATTAATCTAACTAAATTTATTTTATATTGCAGATGCAACGGATAGGAAGAGAGCCGACTCTTCTTGAGCTGGAAATGTAATAGGTTAATTAGTAGCGTAGTATAATTTGGAATGGTTTTGTAAAATATTAAAACTTTTAAATTTTAAATGTTTTGTTAATTATTTTATTTTTTTTATTTTTTTATTTTTTTTCAAATATCCCAACGGACGTCCGTTAGAATTTCTAACGGGCTTCCGTTGGAATTTTTTCCCGCCAAACGGTGACGGACATCCGTTGCGCGTTGCCGCCAATTAGCAACGGACGTCCGTTGTTCCTTCCCGCCAATTTGCAACGGAAGCCCGTTGCAACCTACAATTCCCGCTCTTTTTCGATTTCCCTTTCCAACGGATGTCCGTTAACGTCTGCAACGGACGTCCGTCGGTATACGGCAACGGACGTCCGTTGCAAATTGCGACGGGCATCCGTCACCAATACTGGCAACGGGCTTCCGTTACAATTTTTGCAACGGATTTGTCCGTTGGAACATCCGTCACCACTTTGCAACGGAATTTATCCGTCGCTCATCCGTTGCGAATTGCGACGGATCCGAATTTCTAACGCGATGTTCGCAACGGACTGAAATCCGTTACAGTCCGTTGCAAAATGCCCTTCCCAACGGATTTTTGGCCTTTTCCAACGGATATGTCCGTTGGAAAAGGCCTCTTTTTTTGTAGTGTAACTTGACTTCCCATCTTCTGTTAGACCCATTCGATTTAAGCGTTGCCATGTTGTTGTCCCTGGTTTTCCCGTAAATATAATCATCGAAGAATATCTTCAGGATGTCCTGTAACAAAAAACGAAAAAACAAGTCAAATCTTTACATTCTCTACATGTAACATACTGACAGAGAGACTGATGAAGAAGATTACAATGTAGTTCTCTTCCAGATAGCGCGGAAAAATATCTCTGAAGAAAGAAGGGAAATGTAATATTTTCGGAAAAATTGATGGAATGAGAGTTAGAGAGAGAGAGTGTGTGTTTCGTTATTGTAAAAAAGGAAACGAATGTAATTCGAAAAGACATGATCTGGATATCGAATCGCCGTCAGATGGAATTCGAAAAGACATGACTGCAGAAGGTCAAGGGTCGCATATGTTATTTTTTAAAAAAATTTCAAATATGATGAAAAGTTCGGCGGGAATTTTGGTGACTGAATTTGCGGTAGGTCGCATGGGTGACATGGTCACATATAAGGATCAATACATGCGAAATAGATGAATTTACGGGTTTATAATGATAAAATGTCAAACTAATTAATGCCAATTAAGGTCGCATGGGTCGCATGGTCGCATATAAGGATCAATATATGCGAAATCGACGAATTTAAAGATTAACAATGATAAAATGTCAAAAAACAATCAAAACAATACATTTAAAACATGAAAATAATTAATACCAATTGAGGGTCACATGGATCGCATGGTCTCATATAAGGATCAATATATGCGAAATCGACGAATTTAGGGATTAACAATGATAAAATGTCAAAAAACAATCAAAACAATACATTTAAAACGTCAAACTAATTAATGCCAATTGAGGGTCGCATGTGTCGCATTGGTCGCACGGTCACATATAAGGATCAATAAATGCGAAATCGACGAATTTACGGGTTTATAATGATAAAATGTCAAAAACCAATCAAAACAATACATTTACAATGTCAATCAATGGTTAAAACAGATTATGACCCATGTTTCCCTAGTTGAGTTGTGTATAACCAATGCATGTGCTTCAAAAGCGATAGTAGTGTTTTAAGAACTCGTCGGATGAGTCTGACAAAATTTCAAAAAATACATTCAACATTGTTTTCAAATGTCGATATTATTTATATTATTATCTATATTGATTCTAAATTAGACGTATACAACTCAAATATATTGATAATGGCATATTGATAATGGCATGGGTCGTATGGTCGCATATAAGGATCAATACATACGAAATCGACGAATTTACGAATTAACAATGATAAAATGTCGGATAGGTTATAATTTAATCCAATTGAGGGTCGCATTGGTTGCATGAGTCATATTTGTTCGCATGAGGTCATATTTGTTCGCATGAGGTCGCATTGGTCGCATGAGTCATATTTGTTCGCATGAGGTCGCATGAATCAGATGGGTTCTAATTTAATCCAATTGAGGGTCGCATGGGTCGAATTATAATGAAGAATTTATCGAATAATAATGATTCTGAATTAAACATGGGTCGGAAGGGTCACATGGGTCGGAAGGGTCGCATTGGTCGCATGAGTCATATTTGTTCGCATGAGGTCGCATGAGTTGGATGGGTTCTAATTTCATCCAATTGAGAGTCGCATGGATCGAATTATAATGAAGAATTTATCGAATTATAATGATTCTAAAGTAGACATGGGTCGGAAGGGTCACATGGGTCGGAAGAGTCACATTGGTCGCATGAGTCATATTTGTTCGCATGAGGTCGCATGATTCGGATGGGTTCTAATTTGATCCAATTGAGGGTCGCATGGGTCGAATTTTAGTGAAGAATTTATCGAATTATAATAATTCTAAATTAGACATGGGTTGGAAGGGTCGCATTGGTCGCATGAGTCATATTTGTTCGCATGAGGTCGCATGAGTCGGATGGGTTCTAATTTAATCCAATTGAGGGTCACATGGGTCAAATTATAATGAAGAATTTATCGAATTATAACGATGAAAGTCACAAAAGGTTTAATAAAAATAATACAAATAATATAGTATTACACAATTACTAACTAAGAAACCTTTCTTTTTTGAAGTCGGCATTGTCTCGGTTGTCACGTTCCAAACACTGTGAGTGATGCTGGATTTTGAAGATGGGGTTTGTATCGACGAAGAACACGGGGTTTGTCTCGACAATGGGCTTTGTATCGACGAAGAAGATGGGGTTTGTCTCGACAAAAATGGGTTTTGTATCGACGAAGAAGACGGGGTTTGTCTCGACAAAGATGGAGTTTGTCTTGACGAAGTAGATGAGGTTTGTCTCGAAGAAGATGGGGTACTTCTCCGAGCCTCACCGGGTCCAGAATAACGATTCTCTTTAGGCCTCCCGCTTTTCCTTTTCTCAGCCAGCATAGGAGATAGAACCGTAACTTCAGTAAGTTGAGGAGGAATGTCCCAATCACTGCAATCAGGAACCGAATACACGGTTTCTTGGTAAGCCGAACGCCATGTCTCCCGAAGGTAGTAGTTTGAACATAGATCTGGTATCTTGTGACCTTTACCAACCTTATGTGATGCCGCAATTGCGTGACTGCATGAATACTTATCCACATCACACATTTTGCATTCGCACGTTCTTTTGTGAAGACTCACTACAAATCTTCTACCCATCTCATTTCTCACCTCATACTCATCACTGAGACTGTTCAATTCAATAACATCATACTTGGATGTCTGTCCAAACTGTTCATGTAAAGTTTTCTCAACATAAGGTGTTAACTTTTGAGAATCATCACCGGTAGCTGCTTCCAACCTATACCTATTGAACCATTTCACTGTCTTTCCCAAACAAATATCTAAAAGCCCTAGGATCGTAATTTTTTTTAGTTCTTCAACGTTGAATTTATTGACTCGGTGCCATTAGTGGTTAATAAGTTGTACATTTCCCTCTTAAATTTGCATCTTGCCTACTTAACGGGATCAAGTTCCTGTTTCTCCAAATACTTTGCAACATTAGGATACATACGCAAAGGTCAGAAAGGTAAAAAATGGCAACAAAGGTCACAACAGTCACAAGGGTGGTAGAGGGGTCAAAGAGCTCAGAGATACAAGGGTCGCAGGGGGTGAAAGGGTCGCAGGGGTACAAGGGTCGCAGGGGGTACAAGGGTCGCAGGGGTACGAGGATCGCAGGAGTACGAGGGTCGCAGGGGCACAAGGGTCGCAGGGGCACAAGGGTCGCAGGGGCACAAGGGTTGCAGGGGTCAAAGGGTCGCAGGGGTCAAAGGGTACAAGGGTGGAAGAGGTGCAAAGGTCGCAAAGGGTACAAAAGTCGCATAGGTCACAAAAGTCATTTTTGTACCTGGCCTTCAAATCATTCAATAGCACTTCAAATTCGTTCTTCGTGTATGCTGCTGCACATTTGAAGAACATTTCCGCCACAGTATCACCCTTTGAAGTCTTTCCACGATAGTCTTTATTGACGTAGCTCTTTATATTTTGCGATATATGACGCGCACAAAAACCATGATTAGCTTCTTTATACATTTGTTTGACTGCTTTGATCAAGCTTTTATGGCGATCAGAAATCACAACGACATCACGTCCATGATTTGTCCTTCTCTCTGTCGACTATTCCCCATGCAATAGGATATTGGTGATGTTCACCATCTTGCGCGGTCGCCAAAATCAATGCTCCCTTGTACAATCATGTCAGAAATGTCGCATCCACAGCAACCGCTTTACGCATGTATTTTCATCCCTTTATAGCTGCTCCGACAGCCATAAAAAGGTAAATGAAGCTTTTCCCATCAACCACTTTACGCATGTACCTCTGCGACCCTTGTACCCCTTTGCGACCCTTGTACCCATGCGACCCTTGGACCCCTGCGACCCTTTCAACCCTTTGTGACCCCTTTCCCATGCGACCCTTGGACCCCTGTGACCCCTTTACCTCTGCGACCCTTGGACCCCTGCGACCCTTTGAACCCTTTGTGACCCCTTTCCCATGTGACCCTTGGACCCATGCGACCCTTTGAACCCTTTGCGACCCCTTTCCCATCCGACCCTTGGACCCCTGTGACCCTTTGACCCTTTGCGACCCCTTTACCTCTACGACCCTTGGACCCCTGTCACGACCTTTGATCCTTTTGACCCCTCGATGATACTCTGTGACCCAGTGCGACCGTACGACTCTGTGACCCACTCACTAATTGCGATTATTTGACATTGCAATAAATATGACTCGTTTAGACACGTTTTCAATAAACGAGTCTTATATTTGACCCAGTGCTTCATAACTCACAAAAGAAACAAGAAAAACACAAGAGAAACACGAAAAACTCACTATACATACCTGGTTTTTCTGCGGAACGTGCTTAATTGCAAGCTTCTTTGTTGACAACAAACGATTTCAGCCTATTGACAGCGAATGTGATGCCGATTTTAAGCTACTCTCGCCGAATCTGTTGTGGTGTGGAGGAACAGTAATTTTCGCGCCACAAGAGAGAGAGAAATAGAGGTGCTCTAGAGGAGAGAGAAAAATTGTCGACAAGGGTAATATGAGATCATCAATATTTTAAGGGTAGATTTGAAATTGAAACTTATTTTTCAGCGAAAGGTATTTTTGAAGGACTTTATCCTTACAAAAATATTTTTGAAGTTTCCCGAATAATTGCCATCTAGACTTTTTTCAAAAAAAAAAATCTCAATTTTCTGTTTTTGTCATTTTCCCTCTTCCACATCATATTAACATATTAACGGTTGAGATAAGTATTTCTCTTAAAATGTTCATATATTAAACACATCATCATTCTTTATTTTCTTAACATAAAAAATTATTATTTGTTTGTTCCTTATACCTTTTCTTCCACTTTATTTGTCATTCTTCCTTCCGTACTCTTGGATAATTTATTATATTTTTTCTTAAATTTATATGTTAATGGTATAAGTGGATCATTTATTAGAGATAATAGATTAACAGGTTTAGTGATCTATTTACCATTCCATTATAATTTCTTTTCCTATAAATTGTGATGAAATGGAATATAAAATCACAATTTCAAAGATCAATCTTTTATGTTATTCTTTCTATCGTTCTTATCTTTTATTAGAGAATCAATATTTCCAACAATTGGTATTAGATAATGTGTAATCGATCTATTGAGCAATATCGTCGATCTCAACATCGAGCACACATAAAGATGTTGATAGTCTCTTTCTCCTCCTCCACACTGTGGTCGACGTGGGGATGATGATAATCACGTGGTGCAGAAGGTGGTTAAAGAGGTGAGAGGTGCGACAATTTCAATGCTCACGAAGACTAATTATGGTGATTGGTCACTAATGACAAGGTGATGCTCCGAGCACGTGGAATTTGGGCAACCGCGAGGTAGGCACCGATGATGAGCATGAAGATCAAATGGCGCTTGAAGCCATTTTACGCGGCGTGCCGTCGGAGATGATCTCTTCGCTCCCCGTAAAGAAGAATGCGAAAGTGGCTTGGGAAGCAGTTGAGTCTATGTGTGTCGGTTCTGATCGTGCACGTAAGGCTAGCGCTCAGAAAGTGCGTAAGTAGTATGAGATAATAATTTTTCGTGATGGTGAGACGGTGGATGACTTTTTCATGTGTCTCTCCGACATAGAGAATCAGCTAGCCATTCTTGGAGACATTGAACCGCCACACAAGGTGGTTGAGAAATACCTACTAGTCTTCCCTTCTAGATTCATACAGATCGCACTGCCATTAAAACTTTGCTGGATCTGCCAACACTTTCATTGGAAGAGGTAATTGGGAGGTTGAAGGCCGCAGAAGAATAGTTTGAGCCGTTGGTGTCCACGTCGGGGGCAGTCAGAAAAACTTTACCTCACTGAAGAGGAATGAATTTCATGAATGAAGGAGCGAAAATAAGGAGAGCGTTCTTTTGAGGCTCCAAGCTGGAAAAACGTCGTAAAAACAACGATGTCGTAAATCCGTAACTAATTGTGGATCTAGTCTAGCGAGAACCGAGATAGATCAAAAGACAAGTGTCAAAATTATGATAAGATGGATCTTTGGGCTAGGGACTATTTATCTAATCCCAAAAATGAAAAGGCACATCTGGCCCACGAGGATGACGACGAGCCTACGCTCCTTATGACCAAGGCATATGAGACCATGTTAGATTCATCAACCTCACAACTTACACCGTCAAGGTCACCACCATCACATAATTTTCCTATCCACCTTATGGAGACGAATGTTACTGCCCATCTTAGTCGTGAAGAGGAGTGCAAAGGCGATCTATGGTTTTTGATACCGGGGCGACAGACCATATGATAGGTGTGTGTGTGTGTTGTGTTTTCTGAATTCGACCATTCAGTGGTTGGAACCGTGAAGTTTGAAGATAGATTTATCATCAAAATGGAAAGATGCGACATGATCCTATTCTCATGAAAGAACGACAAGCATCATGCACTAACGAGGGTCTACTACAATCTTTGTCTTGGACGACTCTGGATGCCAGATAATCATCGAATGGGCATTCTTTTCTATAAGAGATCTGCACCGATAACTATTGGCACGAGTCTAAAGATTCTCCAATAGGCTCTATTCGATCTTCCATAACATTGCATGATCGATGTGCTTGATAACAAAAAGCTTTGAAGAATCGTGGAAATGGCATGTAAGAAAGACCATGTTAGTTTTAAAGAACTACGTAAGCTCGCACAACACAACATGGTGCATGGGCATATAATCAAGTTGACCAAGTGTGTGACAGTTGCCTTGTTGGGAAGCAAAGACGAAACTTGGTTCAATAGAAGACGCAACAACATGCAGCAGATATTCTCGATCTCGTCCATTGTGATCTATGCGGGCCCATCACACCGTTGACACTAAACAGAAATCGTTACTTCCTATTGCTCATAGATGACTTCAATCGTTACATATGGCTCACTCTTATCATAAGCAAGTACCAAACTCTAGTGGCAATCAAGACGTTCCAAACTGCGACAGAGGTATAATCGGGACAAAAGCTCAAGGTGCTTCCGATTTTACATTGGTGAAGTTTAGAGAATACTGCACCGAGAGAGGAGTCCAACAACAATTCACAGCTCCCTACTCACCACCGTAAAATGGAGTAGTTGAATGATGCAACCAGACCATAGTTGCCATGGCCCAGTGCATGCTGAAAGGCAAAAGGTCTTCTTGGAGAGTCCTGGAGCGAAGCTGTGATCACTTTAGTCTTTATCCACAATCGTGCCCCAACATGTAGTCTTGATGAAAAGACACCATAGGAGGCTTGACATGGTGCAAAATCGATAGTCCATTTCCTTTGTACATTCGGTTGTATCGCACAAGTTAAGGATACACATAAATATTTGAAGAAGCTTGATGATCGAAGCACACCAATGATCTTTGTCGGGTACAAAGGTGGGTCAAGGACATACTGAGTGTAAGATCTAGTTAGCAAACGGGTGCATGTGACATGTGATTTTCTCTTTGATGAAGTAGCTCAATGGGATTGGAAAACCCATGACAAGGGTGGCACTACCGTTTCAATGGAGTAATTTAGCATCGAGTATATCACTAGAAGTGAACCAGACCCAAGAGAAACGATTCAAGATCATGATGATGCTAACGTCGAACCAAGCCCAACGGAGTTTGGATTGCCACCGGCAAACATCGAACCAATTCTTGATGCAGATCATGATGATGTATCTCTTCGCTTTCGCATGATCAAAAACATCCTCAAACCATTATCACCATGGGGGTTTATACCTCGTGCCTTAGAGGCTGAAGAGTTGCACTTTACCATGGTAGAAGAGCCAATGTCTTTTGCTGAGGCCGAGCAACACGAACATTAGCGACAAGCAAACCTTGATGAGATCAAAGCGATCAATGATAATTGTACTTGGGAACTTGTCGACCTACCTATTGGCCATCAAGTCTTTGTGCTCAAATGAGTTTTCAAGGTAAAACGTAACAAACACAGATGCAAAGATTGATTTCAGTGAAGTCTTTGCACACATGGTGCGCATAGAGACTCTACGACTATTGTTGACCTCAGCAGCAAACGAAGGGTGGAAAATCCATCACATGGATGTCAAGAGTGTGTTCCTCAATGGCATGCTCAAAGAGGAGGTGTATGTGACATAACCATCAGGGTTCGTCGACAACAACCACAAAGAAAAGGTCTTACGCCTGCATAAAGTCCTTTATGGATTTTGACAAGCACCACGAGCGTGGAACGCCAAGTTAGATGCACTCAGAGTACCTCTGAGCATGGGATATACACTCAGAATAGAAGAGTATCATGACTTATCGTGGCTGTCTACGTCGATGATTTGATAATCACCGGATCCGAAAAAGGTGATGTTAAAGCATCCAAGGCCGAGGTGAAGACTTTGTTCCAGATTAACAATCTCGGGTTATTGACCTACTATCTTGGGCTTAAGGTTTATCATAGTGCAACTGGCATCATACTCTGTCAGTCGGCATACGCGGAAAAAGTTTTTGAGAGATACGACATGAGAAACTGTAACCCATGCAAGGTGCCTATTGAATCATGTTTGAAGCTTAGCAAGGAAAGTTCTAGTCTAGTGGTCAAAGCCACCGAATATTGAAGTATAATTGGTGGACTTTGGTACCTTGTGAACACGCGACTAAACCTTGCCTATGCGGTAGAGTACGTGATTCACTACATGGAGAAATCACACGAAGATCATATAGTGATTGTGAAGCACATGTTACAGTACATTTCCAGGACACACAATTACGGGATATTCTACAGAAAGAAGTTTGATGGTCAACTAGGTCTGGTTGGATTCAGTGACAATGACATGGTTGGTTACTCTGTTTGAGCAAGCACTTTTGCCGAGTTTTATTAAGTTGCTTTAGTTTATTGAGTTTTACATTATTGTTTGGTCCTTACAAATAGATGATGCATTTTTTGACATTTTAAACTAATTTTTCATCAATAGAGATTATTTTTTCCTTGCTAATTCTTGAGATTTACTTACAAAACTTTAGGAAAGATTTTCAGTGTTCACTGACTTGTCAATACTAGATCATAAATGTTGTGATATCGTTATGTCTGGGTTTTCTAATGAAGTGGTAGTTAGGGTTTGACATCCTTTATTAGGAAATATATGTTCTAGGTTTTGCTATCGATTTACTAGAGGGTTTTAGTTCGTTTCCATACATCTAACAAGAGAATGTCGATTTATGTTCATATAAAAAAATGCTAAAGCTACAAGAGGAAGTCCAACTTTGCAAGAGCAACCATTGGAGGAACATGTGGAAGAGGTCTAGGAACACAAAGAAGTCATCGAGATCTCAATGGTTAGTAGGGTAATGGATGGGTCCCCACTTCTTCCAACAAGGATTTAGATGAGGAAGGTCTAAGTAATGATTTGAAGGGTAGTATACAGATTATTTTGATAAGTAATTGTGGGACGGTCAACACAATCTCGGGCAAATAATATACCTTAGTGATTAAGTATTATAATTATAAATTATATGATTTGGTGAAATGACCAATTTAACATAGTACAGTTTGTGATTCTTCTATTAAAATAATGAAAGGACATTTATGCATATAATTATCTTGTGTGTTGTTTGGTATGCAAAAGAAAGCTAAAGGAAATTATCATTGGAATCCTTATTTGATCGTAGAAATCTCAAGAAGAAACAATGAAACCTTGGAGAGCTGTGAACAAAAGTGTATTACTCATAGTAGGAAAGGCTAGAAGACGTTACCAAGGTCAAGAAGAAAATGTAAAGCCAATTGGCCCGCCTCTAGCGCTTTTGCCACCACCTCCACCATTTCAGAGGGACTACCACCACATCATGGATATTATGGTAAAATGGGGTAGAAAACATTTTTAAGGAGAAATTGTGCCCCCAAAGAAAGCTAAGAAATGGCTAGGTCATTTGAAGAAGAATTTTGAATCGACCAGATATCCATTAGGGTACATGATAAACATCGTTGCTCTCTTTTTTTAAAGAGAAGTGGACTTCTGGTGGAAAGGAATTCGTCGAGATCTTTGCATGGGAGGAGTTCTATAAGGCATTTGAAGTTGATGAATAGCGTGTTTAGAGAATTTTTTGGATGAAATCATCATTACTCTTTATTAATGATATATTGGTTTATTCCATGGTACCAATAAGCACAAAATCCACTTAAGGTTGGTAATGGAGAAGCTAAAGAAGCATTACTTGTTCAAAAAGTTAAATAAAATTAGTTACTTTAAAAAATAAAGAAGAATTTTCGGTTATGTCTTGTCAAGGGAAAAGGTATCAGTAGACCCAAATAAGTTTTTATGCGATAATGGATCAGCCAAAACCCAAAAGTACAACGAAAATTCACAGTTTTCTAGGACTAACCGGTTATTATGGGTGCTTTGTCAAGAGCTTCTCTAGTATAGCATTACCAATGAAAAAATTAATTGGTAATGACGTACAATGGATAGAGGTTTGTGTGGAATCTTTTAGGAAATTAACGGAAAACGAACTGAGGTATCAATTCTGACTTTAATTCAATCAAGTTTATCGTACATAGTGTATATGAATGAACTTTGAATTAAGATGTCTACTTATGCAAAAGAATTAGGTGATTACCTATACTTCTAGGAAATTTAGTAAATATGAAGAAAATTATCCGACTCATGATCTCAAGATAGCTACAATTGTTTTTGCTTTAAAAATATGGGTGTATTATCTTTATGATGAGAAAGTAAGTATATTCACCGATCATAAAAAGTTTGAAATATATCTTCACACAACATGAGCTACACTTACATGTGCGTAGTTGGATGAACTTTGTCTCTGTCGACGACTTAGACATAGCATTTCATCGAGGGAAAAGGAATATGGTGGCCAATTTTCTTGAGTAATAAAATTAAGTAGTAGTGATGTTGAATATGTTAGGAGCTCTGGGTTAGAAAGGAAACTGCGATATATGATGTAAGGCTGTAAAAAATTAGAGTTAATCTTGAGGATATTAAGTATGAATGATAAGAGGTGATAGAAAATTGACTGATAATGACTAGGCGTAGAGTATGCGTACCCAAAAATAAGGAAATTTTGGAACCGAACTTGATCCAAGTTTATAAGTCTAAATTATCTATTCGTCTTGGATCCACCAAATCTTCACCAATTTTATCATTGGTCGGATATGAAGAATGACATAACGAGATGGATCGCTCATTTTCCAAGATGCCAACTGATCAAGACAAAGCAACAAATCCAAGTGGGAAATAGCAGAGCTTGATGATTCTGGTATGGAAATTGGATCGCATCACAATGTATTTTGAGATGTGTTTACCTAGAAAACAATTGAAAAAGATGCCATTTGGGTAGTAGTGGGCAAACTAATGAGGTATGCATATTTTATCCCCATCAAAAAGACATTTGATGTGGAGCGCTTAGCAAAGTTGTATATAACTCAAATTTACGATTGATTTGTACCTCAAGCATAGTGTCTGATCGTGATGGAAGGTGTATCTCACAATTATGTCAATCCTTCCAAAAGGAATTGAGAAAAAATTCATATCAGTATGACTTTTACCACCATCTGATCAATGGATAATCTGAAAGGACAATAAAGACATTAGAAGATCTTCTTCGAGCTTGTATGTTAGAATGACCAGGAAATTCAGAAATCATCTACCATTAGTAGAATTTGCCTATAATAGTTGCTACCATGCAAGTTTTGACATGTACCCGTGTGAAGCTTTGTATGGACGATCTTGTCGTATGTTGGTATGATGGATCGAAGTGGGGGAGAGATTCGGAGCTCAAGTAGTGCATCAAATGGTTAAGAAGAATAAAAACATCAGGGTAAAGATGAATCGATTGATAACAACCACAAATCAGATGAGATGGAGATAAATTCACCTTTGGTTGGGTATGAGTCTCTCACTAACGGCTTCTAGGAACTATTTCCATGAATGGATTCTATGAGCGATGGTCTAGGCTAGAAATGAAGGGTTGCAAATGGTGGAGAGAGATGTCGATTTTAGTGGGAACCCATGAACCGTTGTAAAATTAATGGAAACATATGCCTTGAACGAATGATTCCGTTATATGGTTCGAAACATTCTCAATTTGAAATAAAAGTATTAATTTTATTATATAATTGTGTTTGAGCGATGACACATATAGCCACCTCTTGAGGTGATGGTGGACACTCCTAGTGCCGAGTTTATTTCGGGATGAAGATGTTAAGGAGCAACGCGAAATCTACAAGACCACAAAAATATAGGTAAAAATTTGACTTGTTGATTTTAATATAATTTCTTGTAAAGTTTTTTTCTTAAGTTTTAAAACTTATACAAAGTGTATTTATTTAAGTAAATTGTAAGACAAGATTTTCGTTAAGTGGTTTTTAAAAAAATCAAAAACATTTTCTACATAAATTCAAATTTCATTTCCATTTTTTCAAAAGGAGGTGACGTTGAACATCCCAAAATTCTATAAAAATGAGTAAAGGGTGTTACAACGTAGAGCGATAAGTCTTTCATCGATGGATGCAAGGAGAGCACACGTTGTGTCAAGAGATTGGCGATGACATCGATTTGGTATTTAAAGGAGAGGTCGTGGAGCATAAGATGGGAATTGGATTGAACGGTGGAATAGTTGTGTATCTATAGGAAGCAAATTGCGTAATAGTCGGTTCAGATCTTTCGAAACTCCCTTTTATTGGAGAATTATAGTTCTTTTATTAAGTTAGGTTAATATTATTAATTTAAATTTAATTTATTATGCATAACTATAACTATAAGTGAAAGTTACATGGAATTTTGTTTTAAATTTCACTTAATATGTATCGGTGTTAAATGTCGTGTTTATGATGTCGTTAAAATGATGTGGTATGGAGGAGAATTGGAGAAAAAAATATAAATTGGGTATATTTTTAAGAAAAAAAATTGAATATATGATTATTGTAGTTCAATTGTTTTTAGATTTTTTGAATAAAATTACTGTGAATAAAAACTTATTTTTACTGTACTCGAAATCTATATATTAAAAGTGTGTAATTTTGGAGGCTTTTCAGGGCTTCTCGCCTCTCAGCCCTCCACCTTAGCAAATTTAGGATTATTAAAAGCCTTCTCCCACAATCTCTTCGACTCTCTGTGAGATGTTTCACCTTCTGAACTTCTGAAACATCTCAGGCCTCCACCTTAGCATGTCCATTTATTAAATATTGATCTCCTCTCTCCCACGATCTCTCTCAGCAGTAAAGGTAACGAAAGCTTCCAGCTCCCACGATCTCTCTTAATCGGAAAGCTCTGTCTCTCCCACATCCAATCGCTCTCGGCATTTAAGGTGACGAAACCTTCTCTCTCCCACGATTTCGTTTGTGAAGGTGCCCAAATGGTTAGCCATCGTCGAGGAATGCC
>CM071860.1:27301909-27311979 GCA_036759665.1 Gynandropsis gynandra
AGCTAGGTTTTCCTATGTGTTAGAGCTTATTAGTCGGCTGAAAAACAATTGGTCGTAGTTCTTGGGAATCCTAGTGTTGCTTGTGGGGAGGTTTAGACGAGGTTGCTAGGCTAGTTTATCGTCTATTCTTTCTACCCAGATGGTCATACTTTGTGTAGATGATGCTTTACTTCTGTTATATTGAGGATTATTTTATCACATATGAAATCGAGCTTATTTTGCAGATTAAAAGCGCACACTAACACTCCGCTGTCAATAGAAATAATGCCTAAAAAGCATGATAAAAAATCGATATGAGTGCATCGACCTTATTACTCCTTCGGTGGCTCGGGTCTAAGTGGTGGGTTGGCGATCATCTTTCTACGTCCTAAGGGCATGGCATAAAAAGCCGCCTACTCCGCTGCGCTCTTACACGAGATGCATGAGTATACCGTCATCGGTAGTCTGGGTCTAAGTAGAGGCTGGATCCCTTCAAATCCGACGTCCTAGAAGCCTAGTGTGTATGCAAAGAAAAAGAAAAAAGAAAAAGAGAAAAAAATAAATAAAGAAAAGGGAAAACAGAAGAAAAAGAAGTCATAAAAAGAAAATAAAAAGAGAAAGAAAAACAAAAAAGAAAAGAAAAAAAAGAAAGAAGGAAGCTCGGAAAGAAAGAAACAAGTATCATCGGTTGATCTAGGTTTAGTATTGTCTGAAGTCTTGTTTGGTGGAGGGAGTTACGGTAGTATGTCTAGTTTCTTTTGATTTACTTTCTCATGGGTAACCGTGGTGGACCTAGGATTAAGACTGAAAACTCGATTAGGCCGAATTTGCTCTCGACATGCTAGTTGATCGGTTAGGTTCACTTTAGCGGTATTTCTAGAAGAAAGGGGAATTCTCGTGTTTTTATACCCCATGTGTTCCACGTTTATGTTTGCTTAGGGACAAGCAAACATTAAAGTCTGGGGATTTTGATCATCTCGTTTTCATACGTATTTCTTGCCACATTTAAGGGATGTTTTTGATATATATGTGTTGCTTTACGTATGATTTGGTTTCCGTTTTACTTGTTTTCGTGTTTTCATGTTCTTACAGGTTTTTACGCGTATTTGGATCATTTCGGAGCTAAAGGACATGCACGGAGCTAAGGAACAAACTTCGAGGATCATCACGGGACAAACGAGACGAGATTTAGCATGAAGAGCCTCCACCCAGTCGGGCACAACTCATGCACGATCGGGAAAAAGCTATGGAAAATTTTGTACGCAAGTCACGCACGACTCGGGCAAGAGAATGCCCGACCAAATGCCTTACACCTGAGCGGGCACTCATCATGCCCGATCGGGCATCCCTTGCAGACCATGAACGAGGCGATCTGACCTAGCCGCACCCGAGCGGGCACATGGAGCGCCCGAGCGGGTTGCGACCCGAGTAACCAGCTAAGTTAAGTAAAATTAACTTAAAATAAAAGGGAACTCTTGGGGGGGGGGAGAATTAAGGCAACACTTAGACCGACTTAAGAGGCATAAAATAGGCTAGAGGACGACATTAGAAGAGGACAATTCATTCAGTTCATGATTGAGGAGAATTCTTGCGAGGAGGCAAGCAAGGAGCATTAGAGATCAACCCGACACTTTGGTTTGCTTGGTTTTCATATTCCTTAGACTTTCTATTTCGTTTATGTTTGTTTGCAGACACATGAGCGAGTAGTTTGTTTGTTCTAGGAGAAGGGATTGGCCATTGGCTATCCCGGAACCACTTTCTATTTATCTTTGAATGCATCTTCTCGTTTTAGTTTATCTATTTTCTATCTGAGCGCTTAATTGACTTGTGTTTACAAAGGCCACATAGATGCATGTGTTAGGGATTAGGAGAAGGACCGAAAGGAGAATTCTAGTCCTAGAAGATCAGGTTTAGAACAACCGAGTTTAGGCCACGAAAGTAGGGTAGAAACGGTTGAGGGTAAAACAGGTGAATCATAGAGCTTATGGATTTAGTTCAAGGTGTCAGCCCCGAAAGTAGGGGGAAACTTGTCTAGATCATGTGTCTATGCCTCGAGAGAGGGTAGATATCATATTAGGATGGTCTGCCTTAGATAGCTTAAACTGGGATTGCATGATAGATAGATCGATTGTCAGTTTCGGTAGTCTTGTGGTGAAACTGGATTCCTAGAACGTTTGTCCTATCGTTAAGAATCAATTCATTTATTTACTTTCAGTATTTCATTCTTCAACCATAGTTGTTTGTTAGCAAGTTTGATTCATAGTTCGAGTTTTAGATAGTGTTGCGTAGTCTCTGTGGGATCGACACCTAAAATACTACACACGTGCCGTGCACTTGCGGGTAGTTTAGGTTATTTTATTTAACTTTGAGAATGCATCAAGTTTTTGGACACCAACCCTTAGGACGTAGAAAAACAGCATCGACCCACCACTTAGACCCGAACCATCAATTTCGATGCACTCATATCAATGAAAATAAAATAGTTAAAGAAGTTATTTTATTGATAGCGGAGTGTAAATGCGTGGAAATTTAACGATCGAAATAAAATGGTATGCTTGGAAATATAAGTGCTTGGGATTGAAACCTAGGGGGCGGAATACAATTATAGGCTATGGATTCATGCATGACCACTGACTAATCGATATCCTAAGGCCCGTTTCATCAAACCTAAACTTTTGTTCCCGATTCGACAAAGTTGCATAGAGGTGACAAAAGTTCAAAATTTTTTGTACTAGATATCCGTTCGTCTAATCCTAACGAAACTAATGTAAAAGCGAAAACAAAACGAAGAACTTAACATCTAAATCCTAACCACAACCATGAAACACCCGAAAAGTACCCCCTAGACTTGAACAGAACACCGTCTTGGTGTTCAAAACCTAAGAGAAGGACTAGCATGCAAAATCTCGGGGAAAAATAAGATAGATAGGAACGTGTGCACCTGATGTGTGCTTGCTTAACCGAGTTGATGCATCTGGGCGTAAGCGTCTTTCCTTATGTTGTGGATGATGTCGAAATGGAAAACCTGTAACAAAAGTCATACAATCCAAAGGAGACAGTACGATACATTGGGGTTGTTGGTAAGGAGCATGCTTGTGAAAAGAATAAGAGTCGAATTCTAAAAAAATAAAATGAAATAATTAAAAAGATATGAGACTCGGGTTGTCTCCCGATAAGCGCTTTTTTAAGGTCACAAGCCTGACCAGAACATGCTACTCATTAGGTGGACGTCCTTGATGTCTCCGTGTACGTAGCGTCTCGCATGTATACTGTGCTCGATAGGGTGTAGTGCGCAGATCAGTTGGATTCCTTGCATGATAGGTCATGTCCTCCCTAAGCTCGGTCGTGTTGTTCCCTATGTTGGGGGCTATATCATGCTTTCCAAATAATTTGGTTGAGCTATCCATAAGTCCGGTTATGCACTCCATGAAACCGGTTAAGCGTTCGTCTTTCGTTCCCTTCAACGTCTCTGGAATTTGTTGATGCGTGAGTCCTTGTGGTGAAGTCTTCATCTTCACCTTGGATGTCTTATCAATTCCCCAATTAGGTGCTGGACATTTGGCGTGGCTGTTAGGTGTCTCGGGAGTGGTTGAACTCGCGTTGCATGCTGCTTGATATGTGCTGGACTCTGCCTTGGACGCGCGAAGGTTTACGCACTGATTTAGGACGTTTTCTTGACCTGAATTGATGTCCACTCAAGCTGTGCTTATGTGTTTGTGAGTTGAGTACTCCCCTTGATAATGATTGTCCGAAATTCCACCTTTAGCTTGGGTTATGACCTGCTGTGCTCGGATCGCACAGAAGTCTGCTCGGAGTGCGTCTAGCTCGGTGTTCGGGATCTCCTTCATCTTTTCTTCGTCCAGCAGCTTAGTATAATATGTTGCATCATTTGGGTCTTTATACATTTTTTTCAGCTGTTAAAAGAGCTATCTCAAGGGACTCCATATTCTTGAACTCTTCAAAGACTTCTTCAGCTAGTTTCTCTAGGACGTCGATGTGGAATACCAAATCCACCATACAAGGCTGCTTGAGTGTGTCGTTTAGATTAAACTCCACTTCTCAATCTCCTTATTTAAGCGTGAGTCTACCTTTAGCACAATGCATGATTGTCTTGGCCGTATTAAGAAACGACCTATCGAGGATGATTGAGATTTTCTTGTCCTCCTCCATACCCAAGACGACGAAGTCGACCGAGATGAAGAACTTCCCTACTTGTAAAGGCACGTCTTCCACCATGCACTCGGATATTCTAACACTTGATCAGCCATGGTGAGCACCATTCGTGTAGGTTTAAGATCCAACCTGTCCCCAAGATCCAACTTTTCGTATAACGACAATGGTAGCACGCTCACTTGCTCCGACATCAATTAGTGCATGGTTAATTTCATAATCACCTATTTTACAAGGGATCATGAATATACCTGGATCGTGCATCTTCTTACATAGGTTTGGCTGCAGCATCTAGTTAGTCACCATGGCAGTTTCCATCTACGTCTCGTTTGTTCGCAAGCACCTCTTTCAAGAACTTAGCGTATGAAGGCATCTTCTTCTACGCTTCGTGGAATGGAATGGTAATATGCATCTTCTTCACACACTCAAAAGACTTGGCACATTGAGCATCCTCGTTCTTTTTGCATTGAGTTGGGGAAACGGTAGAGGAGGCAGTCTTGGTTCGGGTTTTACGTATTTTGGCTCTTCTTCCTCCTCGGTTTTCTTCTTATTCTCTTCATTGTTGCTTCCCTTTTCCAATGTTGTACGAGGTGCTTCACCCATTTCAAACATCAAAGGAGCGGACTGATCCACCGTCTTACCACTCCGTAGATATATGGTGTTGATGTACTCACGGAGATTCGCTTCAGGCCTTCCCGATAGAACTCCTTGTGGACGTGCTGCCTCTTGTGCAAGTTGTGCAACTTGCGTCTCCACGTATCTAAGGTGAGTTTGAAAGCTCTCTAGCTGCTTCTTGGTATTCTCTTGATTCGCTTTCACCTCCCTCGCAAAATTATTCTGACTTTGTTGCACTTCCATCAACAAGTTGCTTTGATTTTCTTGGAATTGGAGGAGACGAGTGAACATGGTGTTGATGTCGGGGCTACTTCGGATTGGTTTGGTTGTGGCTGAGGCGCACATGACTGATAGTTTTAAGTTTTAGGGCTGCATCCTTGTCTGAAAATTTTGATTTCGTTGCAGCACCCGCGGTTGAAAATTCCCCGATAGTTATTATGCATTAAAGACTCCGTCGGAGTTCTTGTAGGAGAGGTTAGAGTGATTTCTCCATCCGGGATTGTATGTGTTTCCCAAAGGTTGGTTGTAGCTTACATAATTCACTTCGTCGTACCCTTGAACCGTCGTACCTCTGATTGCTCCGAAGAATGAGAACGACGCGACTCAGATAAGAGATTGTAGATCCCTGCGACTTGGTCTTTCACCTCGGCTAGACCAGCGTATAGAGCATGCATCTCGTTCAAGTTAGCCACCCTTGCTAGAGCATTGTGATTATATTCTCCTACGGTGTTGCTGCCTTCATCAGCCATACGATTGATTAGGTCCTAGATCCGTGGAAACGTGAGGTTGCTCAGAGAACCTCCAGGTGTGGCTATGATTATAATTCTCGTGTTGTTCATGAGTCCTTGGAGAAAGTTGTGTATAAGATAGCTTGATGCCGTAATGTGGACAAAGGCGTTGGTAGTCTTTGAAACAATCACACGCTTCATATAGACTCTCAGATGCTCCTTGGACGAACGTGTTGATTTGATTCTTAGCCAACTAAGCCTTACTTTGTGGGAAGAACCGCATCATGAAATTTTCTTCTAGCTGCCCCCACAATCATATAGAGTTTCTCGGTTGGAAATACAACCAGTCTTGCTTTTTATCCTTCACTAAAAATGGGAAGGCAGCGAGCATGTCGTTCTCATATGAGACTCCTTCACCCGCTCTAATGGTTTGGGCAGAGCATCTTAAAATCAGTAAGATGCTGATTTGGATCCTTGGTAGGTCTCCTTCTGAATGTTGCGTTACCGAGCATTTGAATAAATGTTGGTTGTAATTCGATGCGAGCATCTATTTTAACAATGCAAGACAAGAGTTGCGTATGCCTAGGAGCCATGTATGTTCCATAGGTTAACACGGCTGGAATTTGTGGCGCATTTAGGATGCGGCGTTCTGCCATTTGTTCATTTTTGGTCTCACACGATAAAGTACCTCACCAAATAAAAACATAAAAAACGGTTAGGCTCCGAGAGGTAAAAAGATTTGACTCAAGAAAAAAAGAAAATAAAACAAAAAGACGAAAAACGAATAAGACTCCGGAAAGGACTACGTTCTAATCCAAAAGTATCCTAACTCTAATGTCGTAATCAATTCTCCGGTAACGGCGCCAAAAACTTGATATGGTTAATCTCAAGTAATAAAATACCTACACTAACGTTTCCGCAAGAATACGGATCGTATATTACCAGGGTCGCACACGAGGAATCGATGCAACTCTAAAGCTAGTAACTAATAAATAAGACGGTAAAAATCAATGAGTGTTTGGAATGCAAATAAAACTAAACTAACTAATTAACGGTTTAAATTCAATTAACTAAACACTACACGTTTCGAGAGATGTACGATAACGTAATGAAGTGTTAACAAAGATCATAGTTATGAATATTATCACGTATTCTTCAGGGAATTCAAGCACTATTCTAGGGAATGACTCTTTGTTGCCTAATCTAACTATTTAGCATGCGTACTACCAATCTTCCAATTGTGTAATCTCACACGATAAATGCATTGAGTCTGCTATCCTAATTCCTAAGTCAATTTAACCGACCGATCAAGGTTCTAAATCAATTGAGACCTCATATCATGGCTATGTTCCAAAGTTTAATTCATCTTCCAATGCAACCAAACTTTTCTAATCATTTGTTCAAACGGTCAATAAGAACAAAAGCGTTAAGAACAACCAATCAATCCATAAAAGATCAAAAATCATAACCAAGCATTAAGCATGAAATTTCATTCAATTGCGGCAAAACTCTAACCCGTAGCTACTAAACTACTCGGACATGGATTCTGAAAACAAAGCACGAAAGAAAACTATTGAAAACATAGGTATAGAATGAGATTCCTCCCTATCCTAATATCGTAGTCTTCAACAACTCCTCCGTTCCGAGTACGTCGTCCCGTCTCCAGCCTTCCAACGTATTGCTCTCTCTGTACTCTCTCTTTACGTCTGCTCTGCTGTGTGTTTTTCCGTTTTCCAGTCTGAATCCCCTTTTGCTATGCTCCTCTCTCTTTTCTTTCCTCTTCTCCTTTCTTTCCTTTTCTCATTTTTTCCCTTTTGCCGAGTGTTTGCCATTCTTATGTCGTGAGTTTACATTTGTTTCCACGGCTAAATCTTTCCTTTTCTTCTTCGGTGGTATGCATGTTCAACATGCTTGACCGGGCACAAGAGTGAGCTCGGTCGGGCACTTCATCCAAGCATAGCACGGTCGGACTCTATGCACGCCCGAGTCGTACTGCACGTTCGGGTCCTTTGTTGGTTTCATGAGCCCGATCGGGCTGGAATGGTTGCAAGGTTGGGCTATGTGCCATCTTCAGGAGCACGGGCGGGCTGTGTGTTGCTGCACGGTCGGGCTGGTGCCATTTTCATGAGCCCGGCCGGGCTTTATGTGCTGAACGGTTGGGCACTTCACCTCCCTTGTGTGTTCGGTCGTGCTAGTGATGGTGGTGTAGGGCAATTGCTCGTATTTGCTCGTGTTTGCTCGTGTTCGTATTCAATGTATTCTTTTCCTGTAAATACGTGAGAAAAGGATGAAAGAGGACTAAGTGATGCTTAATGCTTGGTGAACTAACTAAGAAAATGAACTAAAATACTATAACAAAATAGACGTTATCAGAAACCTTTGTCCCAAATTCAAGACACGAAAGTATAAGAACCCTAATTGATATTGCAGTACAGAAAAATTGGTCATTACATCAGATGGATGTAAAATTAGCTTTTTTGAATGGGGAAATTGAAGAGGAAGTTTATGTGGAGCAACCGTCAGGTTATGAGGTACATGGTTCGGAGCATAAAGTTTTAAGATTGAAAAAGCTTTATATGGTTTGAAAAAGGCTCCTAAGGCCTGGTAGAGCAAGATTGACATCTTCTTTATACAAGAAGAGTGTGTGAGGATCTATTGTGATGCAGCCATGTACATCAAAGTGAAGGGAATTAACATTTTGGGGGTATATTTATACGTAGATGATATTATTTTATCTGGAAGTAGTTTGAAGTTGATTGAGAATTTTAAAATGAAGCTGAGCTCCACATTTCAGATGAGTGACTTAGGGTTGTTTAAGTTTTTTCTAGGTTTTGAGGTTAATTGCCTCGAAGATGTGATATTTCTCAGTCAAGAGAAATATGCAACCCAACTTCTCATGAAGTATGTGATGTTGGAATCTAAAGGAGTAAGTACCCCTCTGACTACTTACTGCAAAACAAAAGAAGAATGAGAAGGACTTACCTGATACAAGCTCCGTAACTTAAGCCGCAAGAATGGAATGGGTTGAGTTGGTAGAAGGCCTAAGGGCACTCTCTAGCCAAGACTCGGTGGTAGGGAAGGTGGACGAAGGGGAACAGGCCAAGAGGGGCGCTCGCTCGATCCTTCAAGTGATGGATGGACGGGTGGATCGTAGGACACCACGAAGGTTATGGACGTGACCTTCGATACAGTCTCTCGTTCGTCTTGGACTCCCGGAGCACAAGAGGAACTAAGGTGGAGAAAACTCGCAAGAATTGAAAAAGAACTTAGAAATTTTTATTCGAATCAAGATTATTCTCCAACAAAACAAGGCTCGGTTTTAAATAATGACCGAGAAATAACAAGAAAGGGAAAAATAAAATATGGCCGTTGGGCCTTAATTCGGACAAGGCTAAGAAAGGCAAAATGGATCTTGGTGGAAAAGGCAAGAGCCGTTGGGTTTGAAATTTGAATTTCAAACGGCTATGTCCGGTTAAGGCAAGTTGGGCGCCGGCCAAGATATGGCAAGTTGTTGCCTTTGTTCATGACACCATTTGGTGGAGTTCCTCGACTTCATTGATGACGAAGAGGGTCTTGGTTTTTGAAAAGTTGCTGCTTGTGTCCCCCTCTTTGTTGTTGAACTCCTGACGGTGGTTGAAAAGCACTTGAGCCACGTACGCATTGATTCTTGTATGGAGGCTCTTTGCTCGGGATCTCGTGAGTGGCTTGTCATGGACCACCGGCATGGCAATGTGTGATCCATCTTCTCCTAACTCTCCATATGCTCCCGTGCTTGTCTCGCCTATACTAGTCTCGTCCTCGTCGTGATCCATGCTCGGCTCATCCTTGTCGCGCTCCTCTCTTTCTTTAGGGTCGTAGGTCGTTGTAATGCCCTCATCATTCCCTCCCCCTTGCGAAGGTTTTCCCCTCAAAAGAGGTTCATCTGCATTAAAACGAGCCAAGTCAGCGACATTGAAGGTGGAGGACACATTATACTCACCTGGAAGTTCGACGCGGTAGGCATTGTCGTTGATCTTCTCGATTATGCGGAAAGGGCCGTCTCCACGTGGGGCAAGCTTAGAACTTCATTTGTTGGGGAAGCGCTCCTGCCTTAGGTGCAGCCACACCCAATCTCCAACCACGAACTTGACGTCCTTGCGGTGTTTGTTAGCTTGCCTCGCATATTGCCCGGTTCGCCTTACAATGTGGTCACGGACGCTTTGGTGAAGCTTCCTCATTGCTTTTGCTTTCTTGGCTCCGTCGAGGTTGACGATCTCGTTGTGTTGCAGCGGGGTAAGGTCCAATGGCGTGATTGGGTTGAAGCCATAGACCGCTTCAAACGGCGAGCACTTGGTGGTTGAGTGCGTCGCTCGGTTGTACGCGAACTCCACGTGAGGTAGGCACTCGAGCCAATTTCTCAGGTTCTTGCCGATTGTTGCCCGCAGCAATGTCCCTAAGGTCCAGTTGACGACCTCAGTTTGGCCGTCGGTTTGCGGGTGACACGTTGTGGAGAATAGGAGCTTTGTTCCGAGCTTCCTCCAGAGCGTCTTCCAGAAATAGCTCACGAACCTCGTGTCCCGATCGGACACGATTGACCTT
>CM071860.1:27326541-27343461 GCA_036759665.1 Gynandropsis gynandra
GTCCGTAAACTGTGCGGCCGCGTATTGTACCTTCCTACGTTCCGAATATTCATAGCAATCGAAGATGTTTTCCATGCGACGCTCCCACTCGAGATAGGCTTCGGGATCTATATTTCCTGCGAAGCAAGGTGGCTTTAATTTTAAATCTGTATGGGATTGGCGTTGCGGCCTTACCTCGTTGAAACCCTCATCCGGGTTTCGTGGCGCTCTATGCCTTGGTGGGGCGTACTCTAGCTCGTTGTCTGAGCTATCTTCGACCTCCATTCGTAGTGGTTGCTCTCTGAGGTGTGGTGCACGTCTCGGCCATAGGTGTTCGTTTGGGGGATAGTCAGCGTTCTCCCGTGGTCCGACGAAACGCTCGGCTTGTGGGCGTCTCGGGGCTTCTTCTAGGCGCAAGAGACGGGAATTCATGTCTCGCATGGTTTGTGGTGAAGGCGGACGAAGGGGAACAGGCCAAAGGGCACTCGCTCGATCCTTCAAGGGATGGATGGACGGGTGGATCGCAGGACACCACGAAGGTTATGGACGTGACCTTCGATACAGTCTCTCGTTCGTCTTGGACTCCCGGAGCACAAGAGGAACTAAGGTGGCGAAAACTCGCAAGAATGGAAAAGAACTTAGAAATTTTTATTCGAATCAAGATTATTCTCCAACAAAACAAGGCTCGGTTTTAAATAATGACCGAGAAAGAACAAGAAAGGTAAAAATACAATATGGCCGTTGGGCCTTAATTCGGACAAGGCTAAGAAAGGCAACATGGATCTTGGTGGAAAAGGCAAGAGCCGTTGGGTTTGAAATTTGAATTTCAAACGGCTATGTCCGGTTAAGGCAAGTTGGGCGCCGGCCAAGATATGGCAAGTTGTTGCCTTTGTTCATGACACCATTTGGTGGAGTTCCTCGACTTCATTAATGACGAAGAGGGTCTTGGTTTTTGGAAAGTTGCTGCTTGTGTCCCCCTCTTCGTTGTTGAACTCCTGACGGTGGTTGAAAAGCACTTGAGCCACGTACGCATTGATTCTTGTATGGAGGCTCTTTGCTCGGGATCTCGTGAGTGGTTTGTCATGGACCACCGGCATGGCAATGTGTGATCCATCTTCTCCTAGCTCTCCATCCGCTCCCGTGCTTGTCTCGCCTATACTAGGCTCGTCCTCGTCGTGATCCATGCTCGACTCATCCTTGTCGTGCTCCTCTCCTTCTTTAGGGTCGTAGGTCGTTGTAATGCCCTTATCATTACCGATCAAACCAGCTATAGAAGCATTGTAGGAGGGATCCTCTACCTTACTGCTACACGTCTAGATCTTGCGTTTGCAGCCTCCTAGATGTCAAGGAGCAATGCAAACCCGACAGTAAAAATTATACAAAATGCAAAACGGGTACTCAGATACATAAATGAAACCAATAGCTACGGCTTAAGGTTTATGCAAGTGAAGAATGCTGATTTGATAAGGTAAGTAGATGCAGACTTAGCAGGGAGTGAGAAAGACATGAAAAGCACAAGTGGTTTCTGTTTCACAATTGAAAGTGCAATTTTCAGCTGGGAGACTCAGAAACAATCAATCGTGGCTCAATCTACAGCAGAGGTATATTACACGGCTCTTAGTGCAGCAACAAATCATGCGACATGACTATTAAGGTTGTTTAGGGAATTAGGGTTTGACATGCATTCAGGTGTTCCTATTTACAATGATAACACAACAGTGATTGCTATTGGAAAGAATCCAATAGATCACTAGAGAACGAATCACATTAAGATTCACTACCATGTGGTCCATGAAACTCAATCAGAAAGGAGAACACACTTACGCTATGTGTAGGGCGAAGACCAACTGGCCGACATATTCACCAAGCCGCTATCAATGGAAAGTTTTCGCGAGCTCAGAGGAAGGTTAGGCATGGCACCGAATACAATCAAGAGGGAGACTGAGGAACATTATCGGCAATAATGCGATGGAGAAGAAAAATATTGAGAGACGGAGGAAGAACAAAATGGAGAGGAGTCTTTGAGAAGCCAAGGAGAAAACAAACAAAGTGGGCCGCGTCTTCTTCAGACACAATCGAAACAGAAGGAAGCTGAAACATAAAGGCCTAGGCGGATCACTCAACTTGTTCTAGCGGAGTCCAACAGCAAGAAGCCCATTCCGCAACAAGCCCATTTCGAACACAAAATAGAAAATTGATCAGAAGCAGAACAACGGTAGAACTAGGGATGTCAATTTCAAGCCCGGCCCGAAACCCGACCCGAACCCGGCTCGAAAAATTACGGGTTTGGGCCAAAAATATAGGCCCGGTTTTCAATCGGGCCGAGCTTGGGCTTGAAAAATTTTGGCCCGCACAATTCGGGCCGGGCCGGGCTCGGCCCGCGGGTTGCCCGAGCCCGAAAATGGCCCGCACCCTTAACCCTAATGCTCTCTCTTCCCTCTGTCTCATAAGCTCTCTCCCTCCCCCTACCTCCTCGTCGTGACGTCTCTCTCTCCCTCGTGCATAAGTTATTAATTTGTAATTAAATATTTTTTTATTTTGTTTATTAATAACTTTTTTTCTTCTTATATTTTGTGTATTCTTTATGTTCAGAATAGTTTTTCTAAGATAGAAATCCCTAAATATTATGTGCTATGATATAACTTATAATATATATTAACTTCATTTGTGTTATTTTCCATTAAAAATTAAAATTAAAAAAATTTAAAAGGATATGAATACAAATAAATTTTTACTTTACACATATATCATATATGTGACACAAATAAGTGAAAAGGAAAATATCACAAATGTATGCGTGATCCTAATATATGCATGCAAGATCATACCGATATGGATGTGTTGCAGTTCTAGAAGTCTAACACTAAGACATACAGTATTGAGTTAGGCTTATGGCTTCTGATATCCTAAGTATTCCGATCACCACAGTTGCTTCAGAGTCTTCTTTCAGCGCCAGCTTGCGTGTGCTCAACAAATACAAAAGTCATCTCTTACCCTCAAACGTTCGACCTTAATTTTTATCCGTTCTTGGTTACTTGGTTACGATGAAGAAGGTTAAGTTTATCCATTTCAATTCAAATTATCGAGATTATACGATTGTTTATGTTGTTGATATGGTTTCTTTGATTGACTAATGTGTAAATTCTATATTTAGCGGCCCCGATGGATTTCTCGTCGTGACCCAATAAGCATATTGATGGTGAAACCCGAAGAGCAAGAGATTCAAGTCAAATTTATTTGTATTTTTGTTTCTTCATTTATGGACTTGTATGGAATAGTTTTTAATCTTTGTTGATATGTGTTTTAGACTATTAGGCTAATGATTTGTTTAGCATTTCGGAATTTGTTAACGTGAATTTTGTATTCATATGGATTAATTTAGGCGTTTTAGATTTGTTTAAATTTTTTAATTTTTTATCTCTTTAGGCCCGAAGCCCGGCCCGAGTCCACCCAAAGCACGTTGGACCGGGTTTTGGGCCGTAAATTCTAGACCCGATCGTATCCGGGCCGGGCTGGCCCGACCCGTATCGCACCCCTAGGTAGAACTTGTCCCTAGGTCAAGTTTCTCTTTTGTAATGAACAATATATGGCAATGAGAAGGGTGTGAAGATCATCACATTCAAGGGTATCCTTCACGCTGAAAACACCAGTAAAAGCCAAAAACAATTTCAACACCAATAAGCCATATTGCATCCTTTCTATCCACCATTCCATTTTAAATTTCAGTTTGCACCATTTATAAAGAGATGGGAATGCTCATGGAATCACATAACTAATCCATGAGCTATAAAACAATAGAGACCTTCTAGAATTTAGAAAAATTCGTGTTCTTTGTAATGCCCGAATGTCTCAGAGTCAAACGATGATCAGTTCACATCTAAAGATGGTGCACTTAACAGAGAAAACAATGTCGATTTGAGTAATGAGAGGAGATCTCTAAGAAGATCAATGGCGGATATGGTGGCAGTGGAGAGATTAACAAGTTAGATTTCGTTGCTAGTTAAGACTCCATTAATAATGTTGTTCCAATTTTTTCTCTGTCTTATGGAAAAAGCGATCAGAAAAAGGTACATTTTTGGCTTTTGATCATGGATGAAACGATTTGTGTTCACTTATATCCCTATTTTTTTTTGTAAGGTGATTTATCTGACAACTCAGGGTGATTTGGATTGGTGTTTTTGTGTTGTGCCGAATAGAATGGAGGAGAAGGAAACGAACATGTAGGAGCTGGAGAGTCACTCAAGAAGAAGGGGAAGAACACAATGTTTTCGTGTAATCACACGCACACATGCAACCCTCCTGGTTCCAACCACGCCTCTCACTCCTAGACCTGCTTCCACTCCCACAACCTCCTCTTCCCCATAAAATTCTCTCTTTCCTCCTTTCAATGATTACTTATCCTTTCCTTTTATTATACTGGAGGCGATCAAGAATCAACAAAGGAGAAACCTTGGGTTGTGATGGTGATGTTGAGGCTAACGAACATCGTCATGATCACCTACTGTGATGAGAGAGACATGCTAATATTTTATCCATCAATGATAGCATTAACATTACACTTAATCCTTGGTATCGTTACCTCCATCACTGTTAGCCCCAAATTTCATCGCGATAGAATATGGCTTAATGACATATGAATGTTTATTCATAGTGTATCATTTCAGTATTGATGTCTTCCATTTTCCTATGATGGAGACTAGAAAAATGGAAGTCTACAGCAGTTGGAGACTGCGGCTCGAATTGAGAAATATTTTGTCCAGGTTTCATCGTAATCTCTTTCTTTTTGTCACATTCACTCGTTTTTGTGCTTCAAACACACATAAAGAACCTATCATATGCTTAACATATCTTAAGAATAAGACTAAAATCAGTCGTGTTTGTCCGACATAAAGAATTTCTCCTGTTGTTTTGCCATATGTGAATGCTCCCCATATGGCTTCTTAATTCTCTTCTCCGACCAATGAATAGTCAATCGATGTGGCGAGTCCTCCTGGATCCGAAAGAGAGGCATCAACAACTTCACATCTTCACCAACCAAATGTACTCTATCATGTGTTCAGCTCAATGGTGTTTCGAGTGACATATTGAAATGTACTCTCTCATGTCTTGATAACGTATCTTATCATTGACTTAAACTCTACTTATGTTACCTCTTGTAGCATTCTAACTTAAAATGTGTGGTTTTTTTTATTATGTGTGTTGTGTGTGATTATTGGTTTAAATTCTCTCTCATGGAATAGAACAAAATCTAGGAAGGAACGAGTTTATCATTCGATTGCAGTCTTCAAAAGCTATGTACATGAAGCTAACTATAAATTTTTAATATTGATAATAAAAATCGCAATTCTTTGGGTTTTGTTTCTTTAAGTAAATATCAAAATTTTTGAAATTTTAACCTCTATCCTCTGCATACAAGATTTGGCTTCGAACGTCAAGCCAAATGAGTAAGAAGGTCATCTCTGCATCCAAGAGCAGTCCTACATGAGATGAAGACTAGGGTCCCATGAACAAAAACACTAGCTCAAGAAATGTAGTTGAATCACAACCGTCAATCACTTCCACTCTATCCAAGGTAGTCACCTAACACCAACGATGTGTCCTAAAGTTGACATAAAATGAATTTCAAGACAATCTTCCAGTAGTATTGCACATACAAATCTTTTTTTATCTATATATGTTACACAAAGGTTTTGATCTCTATGTATTTTTACAATTCTAATGACTTTGAATCTTTAGAAAATTAGGGTTTTTGACAAAGACATCAAATGAAATGTAAGGGAAGCTACTGCCAGTTTAAGCCTCACAAGTAATAAAGGTACTTTTCCATGCGATTGTTCATTCGATGATCAATTTTATATACCAAATATTATATTGGAAATAGACTTCCAACAGTTCAACAAAAAATTGACATGATTTTAGTGTCGAAATAATGTGGTCTTTTATAAAATGGAAAGAAAATGCATTTATTTTTCCATGATCCGCATCAGTCACCAATGACAAGGTAAGACTGAGGTAGTTTCATGGTTTTGTATGACGGATTTTTCTCCACTTTGGTCTATGGCTGTAATCCATATGTAGTTGCATGTTGAACTAGTTCATCAATTTCAGGTTTTATTACAATCTTGATAAGCAAATTTCAGTATGTATATGCATGGAATTTTGTACTTTAGCTGAATTTTCAGACAAACGAGATCCTACAGTTTTGTAAGGATATATACTAGAGATGTCAATGGGTTGGGTTATACCCAACCCATTAAAATTAAATGGGTTTGATAGTTTAATTGGGTTGGGTTCAATCTGATCCATTTAATAATGAGTTATATAGATCTGGTTAAACGGGTTAAACGGGCTAAACGAGTTTATTCATATAATTAACATTTTGTATATATATTTTTATCATTTAACATTTATGATATATACATATATATAATAGATATTATAATTAATGTATCAATATTTAAACGAATAATTTATGAAACCGATTTCACCTCATTTTAACTCGATTTGATATAACTTTACCAAATTTTAACCTGATTTCATTCAATTGTGACTCGACTTCAACCAATTTTCCGAATTTTAACTCGATTTCATCGAATTCCAACCCAATTTCATCCAATTTTGACTCGATTTCATCTAATTTTAACCCAATTTCACCAAATTCTAACTCGATTTCACCCAATTTAACCCGATTTCACCAAATTTTAACTCGATTTCATTGTCACCGAATTTTAGCTCGATTTCACCCAATGTCATTGAATTTCAACTTAATAAAATTGGGTGAAATCGAGTCAAAATTGTATTAAATCAGGTTGAAATTCGGCGATATGATGAATTCGAGTTAAGATCGGGTTAAAATTGGGTGAAATAAATTTGAATCCGGTGAAATTTGATGAAATCGAGTTTACATTAGGTGAAATTGAGTCAAAATTGGATGAAATAAGGTTGAAGTTTGGTCAAACGAGTTAAAATCGGGTTAAAATTGGATGAAATAAATTTGAAATCCGGTGAAATTGGATGAAATCAAGTTAAAATTGGGTGAAATTGAGTAAAAATTAGATGGAATCAGGTTGAAATTCGGTGAAATGTGATGAAATCAAGTTAAAATCGGGTAAAATTAGGTGAGCTAATTTTGAAATCCGGTGAAATTGGATGAAATCGAGTTAAAATTGGGTGAAACTGAGTCAAAATTGGATGAAATCAGGTTGAAATTCAGTGAAATGTGAACAAATCGAGTAGAAATCGGGTTAAAATTGAGTGAAATAAATTTGAAATCTGGTGAAATTGGATGAATTTGAGTTAAAATTGGGTGAAATCGGGTTAAAAATCGGTTAAATCGAGCTAAAATTGGGTGGAATCAGTTTAAAATTGGGTTGAAATTCTGTGAAATTGAGTTAAAATTAGGTGAAATCGGGTTAAAATTGGGTGAAATCGAGTTAAAATTAGGTGAAATATGGTTGAAAGTAGGTGAAATCGAGTAATTAGGTGAAATCGGGGAAAATTGAGTGAAATCGAGTTAAAATTGGGTGAAATCGAGTTAAAGTTGAGTGACGGTTTGAAATTCAATGAAATTGGATGAAATCAGGTTAAAATTTAGACAAATCGAGTAAAATAGAGGTCAAAATCGAATATTCGGAATGACGGTGAATTTGAAGTGAAGGATAAACGGGCTTAATGGACTAAATGGGTAAAACCCATTAAAATGAATGTAAATGGGTTTTAAACCCATTAAGCCTATATAAATTTATGCCCATTTATCAAGAACACATTTATATTTTAAATGGGTTGGGTTAGGTTAACCCACTAAATCCAACCCAATTTGACATATCTAATATATACAAGCCCATAAAGAGAGCTCTGATGAGATTTGAAAATATGAGACATGTTTATGAGGTTCGTCAGTGAGATGGCTTTGAGAGACATGGCAATAGTAGAAGAAGTGATGGTCAATATTTGCATGTTGATGATGGCACATCAAAGATGTGTTTGGATGAAGCAATGCAGAGAATATTTAGATGGGTTTGTGCCTTAATGAGATATATTTAACTATGTGTGAAGTGATGGTAAAATTAAATTAATTGAATGTTAGGTTTATCAAGTGAATTATCATTACATTCAAAACTCAAAGCATGAACCCAAAAACCCAAATCATGAACATTTATCATATTCACACTCAACATTAGTTATACTTTAATTAGCACGTTTCATAGAAAAAAAATTATATTATTATGGAATTTTATTATTTACCTAAATAAATTTGATATATTATATCATATAACGATGAATTGACATGATAATATATTTATATATTTATGTTGTTCTATAAAGAAATACAATGAAAACAATTAATTTAATCTACGCATGTGGAGGTGAAAAATTATTTTGTTTAAACAATTTTTTGGGAACAATTAAAAAGAAACTAGAAGATTTTGATGTATTTTGGAGACGAAGAAATAATAAAAAAGGAAAAAATAAAATATTATTGATAAATGTATATCGTAAAATTGAGTATAAAAAAAATTATAACCAAAATATTTATATTTCAAGACAATCCTTCTACATGGAATTTATAAAATTGTGTTTTTAACATAATAAAAGTATTGATAAAAAATATATCTAATAAAAAATGAAATACCATTGGAATGTAAATCGATTGGAAAAATAAATATTAAAGATGAATTTAAAATTGATAATTGAGATTAATATAATTGAAAAGAGAATTGTTTGAATATATGATCCAAATAATATAATTGGAAATTGAGTAAATAATCATAATGGATCTAGATTAAAAAATAGAATTACGATCGAAATTGATATCGATCTGGAAATAGAATCATGTATGGAATAGAAATTAATCGAAAAATAAAATTACAAGCCGAATGAACAATGATTGGAAAATAAAATCATTGAGGATACATAAAATTTTTTTTTAAAATTTTAAAATTGGAAGAGAATAATATTTGAAAATATTAACATTATGAGATAGAATTGTTATTTGAATGAATATTATAGAAATTGAAAAAAGTATTTGAATATAAGATTTTAACGAATGTTTTTTTAGAAGAAGAATAAAGAAATATAATAAGAACGAATATAAAAAATGATTACACGAATGCAAAAACCACTAGCAATTTTCATCATTATGCCACATGAACCAAGATGGAGATGAGTGACCCAGAAGATTATGAGGCCATGGCTTCGCTGCTATTACGTTCTTTCCTTATCTTAAAGAGGAATATTCCTCCAACTTCCACGAGATTTTCCACAAAATTCAAAGAATATGATATATTTTACACACATGTTGAAAGAGTCAAAAGAGCAAAAGAACCCACCCATTAGGAGAGATATATTGAACAAGGCAAAGTACACAAAAACTGGTTGAGTTTGGAGAAGGGAGGATGATTGAACCTGAACGCCTAGAAAACGATGCACACCAAAAATGTCGAAGGTGGTGAGAACGTTGAAGGCATTCAATAAGAGAGGACAATGATACGAATTAAAGGAAGGATTTTGATATCTATTATGATTCACTTTCTTGTTCGATATATCGATACATCAATGATATTTATACACAAAAAATGAGTAGGTGAAAAGAAGAAACTTCAATGCTGAATATCTGGTTTAATATCTTGAAAAGAAGATTTGGTGGATGTGGTGGATGATAATCTGGAAAGAGATATATTGGAGAAATCTCTCATTTTCCGTAACACTCCCTTCAAGTTGGTGCGAGTAGATCACGAACGCCCAACTTGCCATTAAACACATCAAATCCCTGTCGTCCTGACGTTTTGGTGAAGATTTTTGCAACGCTCGGTACGCTAAAGGGAGTATGGTCGGAACTCCAACAAAGGGCGTATGATCGGAACGCCGAAAAGGCGCCATGGTCAGAACGCTGAAAATGCGTCATAGTCAGAACACCGGAAGGCATCATAGTCGAAACGCTGAAAAAGGGCGTCATCGCGTCAGTTAAAATACATTTTTGGATCCATATTTTTGAAAATTAGCGCTTGGCCTAGTGGCTATGCATTTTCATATGCCATGTATGGCGGTCACGGGTTTGAATTTGTGGTAGTTTGCCTTTTTTTCAATAGAATTATTTTAAGTATATTATATCTGGTGCATAGCAGCCATTCCTGTCAAGCGTGCAGAGATGCACATCATTCACAGAGCATCTTATTCTTTGCTTTTTTTATTCCTCTATGTTGCCATGGCAATCATGGTAAGTGGAGAAGGACTCGGGTCGGTCGTTGGTTCGGTTGCAGGAGGTTCTCGGTTGTTGGGTGGTGATTTGCGGCGGTCGACATTGGAGATCTTGGTGCGGCGGCTAAGGTTTGGTGTGGTCGCTGGCGTTGAAGAAGATGAAGGTCGAGCTTGGGGCGACTGGAGATTTGGAGTGTTGAGGAAGATAAAACTTCGGCGGATCTAGACGGCTAGTCGAAGATGGAGCTTTGGTGGATCTGGAATCTTCCACACGAAAGAAAAAGAGGGTGAAGCTGAGAATCTGTCACGTCGCGGTCTATATCTCCGACATAAAGAGAACACATAGCATCGTAGTTGACTCTATAGGCTCTCTTTACAACGAGCAGACATAAGCACAACGATAAGATTTTTTTTTTTTGAAAGATTCAAGCTATGATACCATGATACAAATTGAAGGAAATATTTTGATATGTATTATGATTCACTTCCGTGTTCGACACATCAATCATATTTATACACAAAAATGAGTAGGTGAAAAGAATAAACTTCAATGTTGAATATCTAGTTTAATATCTGGAAATAAAGATTTGGTGGTTGATAATCTGGAAAATGAAATGTTGGGTAATCCTTGATTTCCCGTAATAGACAATCGATAGGTTTTCTCGGTTTCACGTCATAAGGTTGATGAGAGGGCTATGAGAGGTAGATGGCAGCTTGCCACCAATTCATTGAGCAACAAATCATTTTTGCATATAACCTAAAATTTGAAAGTTTTTTTGATAAGTTGTTTACACTCAAAGAAATGTTTTCTTCTAGATCCGAAGAATGAAGAACTTATCGGAATAAAAAAAATCGTTCGGAGAAATGATTGCAAATGCGAATAACAAAACGAGAGAATGTTTCGATACTATATAATGATTTATCGAAATGGATAATTGAATGACAATTAAAAATAAACAAGAAGATGTTGATGTATATAGTAGGGAGAAAGAAAAAAAATAAAAAATTATTATTGACCAAAGTATATTATAAACGTCAATATAAAAAGATTATTTAGTACTAGGATATCATGTTCTAATAGTTGAGTGAACTCGTACACTTTATCTTCATTTCTTTATCTTTTCTATATAATTTATAAATTTTACGAGTTATTGTATTTTTTTTATTTTGTCAAATAGAGATATTTTATATGGGGCAATTTCAAAAATACTATTAAGACTTCAATAATACCCTTTTTAAAAAATTAATTTCAATTTTATTATTATAATATGGATATTCTCATATTGTCCATGTGACCCGTACAACCCATACGACCCATGCGACACTCGAAAATTGTTGGAAATTGCTCAAAAATCGCTCGAAATTGCTGAAAATCGCTGGAAATCGCTCGAAATTGCTCTCAACTTCGAAATTGTCTTTCGCTCATTCCTCTCAATTTGAAATAGGTTTCATTTCACTAACAAAAATTTCAAACCGTATATGTTTTCACTAACAAAATATAAAGCACATATATTTTTTTTCCAATTTTTTTTTATTAGGTTTACGAGGGTATACGTGAAGTCCTGAAGCCTTACAAAAATATTTTTGATATTCTCCCATTTTATATCTACAATTTACGAAAATCTTTAGATTTGGATGAAAGATGTATATAATTATATTCTATACATTTGGAATTGAGTTGTCAATAGTAGTTGAAAAAATGTATAAGTATGATGGATGGCTCCAAAATATATTTATTTTCTGCAAAGTAAAATCGAATGGAAAAAGATGTTACACAAAACCATTTTTTAATGATTTCAATTTAAGATATCTTAGATCTTTTTGGTACTTGGAAATCCAAGAATCAATGATATTGATTTCTTTTTCTCTTTGCATGACCAGCCACTCGGGATCTCCTTTTGTTTTGAAGACCAGGTCTAGACAGTGAGAACCTGCGCAGTTTCATATAGTAAGTTTATCAAGAAAAAAATTATTATTTTATTTAAGTAAAAAATCCTCTCTCATGAATTTAAAATATATTTCATTTTTACTAGGGTTTAGCATAGCTATTTATTGTTAAACTTTTTAATGAAAATATGTTTCATTTTAATGAGTCAGAAAATTGATTACATAAAAACTATATAAAACAATATGTTTCTAATAATATTGTTTGAGTTTATATGAAATATATACACAGGACTACTATACAATTTTCCTTACTACAATATATGTCTGTCAAATATGTAAAACGGTTAAATAAAATCAGATATTTCGTATAGAGGAGGTAAAAGTTTGAAATGGAGATACGATGAAAAAAAAAACATTGTAATGGACATTTGATGAGAAAAAAACTTTTATACATACCGTTTGTCTTGATGGCGAAGATAGTATCAGAAATGTCCTCCAGTATTCTATAAAAGAAACATAATAAAATCAAATCTTGTAATATAAAAAAAAACATTTTTCTTATAATCCACTACATCTCTAATTCGATCTAAATTTAAACAGAAATTTTATTAAGCCTAACAAACAATCTCGTAATATAAAAATTTAAACAAGAAAATATTAGGCCTAATAAATACCTATTAATATGAAAGTAAGAAACTAACTACAAATCTTGTAAACTTTTTTAAATGAATTAAGTTTTACCCGCCGACGCTGTACGGATCTGAAAGACCATTGGAGAAAATGATGTTGCTCCCGAACCTTCGGAGAATTAACTTGATATCCTGCAAAGTTTATTTTTTAATAATAAATGTATTTTCAAACTCATTATCTGATTTTTTTTTTCAAAATTAGGATTAAGCCTTTTTAATATATATATATATATATGCTTGTATACGAACCTGACCCCCGTAGTACGAAGTGACCCAATGTGGCCGAGGAGAGACACCGTACGTGCTCTCACACTGAGTTATGTAATTTCTCATATTAAACGGCGTCGTTTGGAACATCGTATCTTGCTTGTCATGTCCTACAGGCATCACTATCTCGCTACAACTCTGTCGTCCGTACAAATTTTTTATATCATTAGTTCGTAGGAATATATAATCCATGAACTTCAAAATAGCTTTGATCAGTTTATTCATGGTCAATGTATTTGATTGGTACATACCTGCCATGACCAAGCGAGATTGTCGTTGGTGGGTTTGGTGAATATAGAAGTATCATAGCAAGATCGGTTACCAATGTAGGCTACGACTCCAGCAAAAATCTGACCGAGCAAATCCGTACCATTCCGCGTTGCAGCGGTAATGGCGTCGCACATCACGGTGACTAAATAGCTCGGAGGCTTGTTGTATTGTACGGCCTCCGAATATATGGAGTCTAGGTAGTCTTTGAGGGCAAAGCTTCCGTTCAAGGGGCTGATTAATTCAATATATAGAAGAAAAATTAGTATTGAAAAGAAAAAAAATAATAGTCTACAATGAAAGAAATAAAGGATACACATATATTGTGAAGTCTTACGAGCAAGTCTTGAATTTTTTGCTAAGGATTGAAAGGCCATTAGGATTTGCAGCCACTCTATCGATTTGCCCCCAAGATTTACGTATCGTGTTGTAGCATCTCTCGCTTGTTTTCTAATTAATAAATTAATTTTGTTATAATACAAGAATATTATATAAGATCATTTTGTATTACAAAATGACATGTTTTTTATAACATTAGAATTCTTATTTAGTCTTTGGATTCAATATATCTCTTTTGGATAAAAAAAATCATCTAAAAATCTTACTTGTCTCGTAGCAGTTCGAATTAACATGGTAAAATGACTTTGTACAAATCTTTACCACTTGAAATATAAAATGATGGTGGAATAATAATTATACCTTGATTACTTTGGTTACGATGTAATAATAACCATGTTTTGGAGCAGTGTCTATGAAGTAGAGAAGAGGAGCGGAAGATGCCAATGCCCCAATTGCTATATGTGGGTATTTCAATCTGAACCACGCTGCTAAATCTGCAAATTTTTAATATATACGAAATATTTAGTCAGTTAGATACATTTTATTTGAAGTATTTTCATATAGTGTACTTACATGTTAATTTTTTATATCCAAAAACATTTAAATTTCTATTTTTTATAACCGCGTAAACCCGCATTCATTATTCTTTAAATATGCTCGAGATAAACCCTCGTCACTTATCATAATCTGAAAATCATTAAAAATAAACTGTAAATAAACTTCAATACAGATTGAATATAGAAGAAATACTTGAATTTATTACCTTCAAAACAGAGTTCACGCATTTACTTTCTATTCTACCTCAATAAAGTCATTTATGATTCTGTTTTCATATTTAACATTATGATTAATCTAACTAATTTATCTGTTGTATAATTCGAACATTAGATATGTGATGAAATGAGGAGTGTTTCAACCAAAATCCCGCAATTTTAATATATTTATCTTTTCTTTATAAATATATTTAGTCGACGTGGGCTTACTTCCACCGTAGGATCCGCCGATGACAATGATGGGGGAGTGTTTGGCTGCATACTTATCCTTAACATGCAAGAGAATAGCGGCATAGTCGGCGAGTGCTTGTGCTGTATTGAGATATCCCATAGTGGTTGCGTTTTTCAACGCTTCTTTCGCCGATCCAAACGGCATCGATTTTCCATAATACCTATGCTGTGTTACACACACACACACACACATTTCAACGTGTGTTAAACATGCGCGTTCCACATATGATGGAAATACATGTACATAATCTTACCATCCATAACACATTATAATCATTACAACAAGAAACTTTATTTACAAGATGAGATATGTGTCGTATCACGTTTCTCGCATAACGGTTTTACTATTGCAATACCAATCGCAATTTGCGATGAAATCATTGGAACTTTCTACCAAAACATTGTCACTAGTAGGGAAACACTTTTTTTAAATCTAAATTTTAATTAAATATATTATATAAAATTATTTAAATTAAATATACACATAAATATAAATATATATATGGATCATTTGTAACCACTGCAATCTGTTGCAAAATCGTCGTAAGCAGAAAACACACATATTTAATTTTTTTGGCAAATTTTATCTTGAAAGTTACGCCGCAAATACAGTTTCTTTAGATTTAATATTATATGTGAAGTTTAGGCAATGATGATAAAGCTATATAACCTTCGACCTGAATAATCTCCAAGTTGTAAGGATGTGATCTATGTAAGTTGTTTAATTAATCCTCCGTTTTTATGGAAATTAGTATAGACGAAAGCGTTGAGTACCTCCATATAAACTAAGAGAGCTTTGAAACGAGGGCCATTGTCACGAAGAAAGCCAATGGCCGCCAAATCATTATCCATGGAAGTTTCCTCTCCAAGGTAGGCAAAGATGGGTGAGTTGGTCTTTGCACCGCCCCAGTATCGGGAATCGATCGCATATCTCTGCCGGAAAGTAGTATAACTTTTCGGCGTATATGTAAAATGATCTAGAACTTGATCGAAATAGAATAACTCGACGCCATGATCCAATTTTAACTCAGATTGTACTGTTTCATCGGATGCATCACGGTTTAGTTTAGGAGATACTCCGAGCTGGGACATTTTGGATCGTGTAAGGGAGATGAAAGAATTAGGGCATGATGAGAAGATCAAAAGAAAGAGAAGTGGAAAAGAAGTTTGAAGTAATAATAGGTTTGGTCTCACTGATGAGTACATTTTATCTTCTACAAAGGTTTTTGTTTTTGGCTGATTAATGTACCCGAAGAACCCTTTATATAGAACCTCGAATTCTAGTGCACAATTAGTAAAAGGTTGTTTTTTCCCTAATCCTTAAATTATTGCACATTTCTTCTAATGCTCACGTCGTTTTTTTTATATAAGGATATGCCACGTCATCATCTTTTCCGACTTTTGATCCCGAAAAAGGATACACATACATATAAACTAGAAGCTTTATAAAAGTGGAAAAGGGAGGTCACAACATATATATATATATATATATATATATATATAAAAGACCGTATAGACGTCTGTATGTGCATATGGTAACTAACTTTGTCTTAGCGTTTATATCCATCTTCATGAAAACGTGGTCTATAAAGAAATAAACTTTACTAATGAAGTTTACTGTTATAAAATCGAATATTCCTCTGCGCTGACAAAGCCACGATCAACCATTTGTGGGTCAAAGAATTGTCCCTTTCACATAAGAGCTTCGTTTCTGTTGGAAAGCGTGTTTATGAAGAGCGAAAATTGTTGGGAAAAACTCGACTTTCCCGCTTCGTGAAGTTAAGATGGGCACTTAGGATTGAAACAAGAAATGGGAGCACAAGAGTACAATTCGCAAATTGAAGATTCTTCTACTATATACAATAATAGTAGGATTACAAAATTGTCTCACACTCGGTGGCTCACTCAAGCTTGAGGGTTGACTCTTCCCAAGCTTCTTCTCTTCTCTTACAAAGAGGCTCTCTTAAGTTTCCTCACTCTAGGTGGCTTCTCTCTTGAGTTTTTGGATGATTGGAAATGGATGCCACTACTCCTATTTATACTACTCCATCTCCAAATGGATGGTGGAGATTTCTTGCATCCAATGGTGGAGATTGATTCTCTAGAATGCTCCACACACTCTAGGAATCTCTACACTCTTCCACCACCTTCATCATCCTTCCACACTCTTCCATAAGCTTCCACACTCTTCCATAAGCTTCCACACATCTCTAGGATATTCTAGAGGGTTCCACATTTTTCTACACATTTCTAGAGAGTTCTACAATTCTCTAGAATTCTCCGTAACGTTC
>CM071860.1:27347496-27375917 GCA_036759665.1 Gynandropsis gynandra
CTTCCACACTCTTCCATAAGCTTCCACACATCTCTAGGATATTCTAGAGGGTTCCATATTTTTCTACACATTTCTAGAGAGTTCTACAATTCTCTAGAATTCTCCGTAACATTCTAGAGACTTCTATACTTCTTTAGAAATCTCTAGAAAACAACTCTCCAATTAAGGATGGATCCCAACAAAAATATGTTCGTATTCAAATAGCGATAATTTGACTAACCACTCAAGATTTGGCTAGTTTAATCGTGGGACTATAATTTTGCTATACTCCTTCCACAGTTGACCGAATATTTGCTTAGGTTTCTCTACCTTCGTTTTTATATCATAAACAAACTATTTTGTAAAGATTTTTTTTATACCCATTTTTAAAAAAGTTGGAAATTCTTTTCAATCCAAATATGTTATATTGCAGTTCCCAAATTTATATTTATAATTTAGAAGTTATTTAAACTTACTATTCATATATACAGTGATTTGGGGAATACAATTATATAAATGGTAGTTTATTTCTAGGGTAGGTCCATTGCCACATGAAATTATGAGAAGAATTTACATAAAGCAGTATACATAAATTAAATATACGTATGGGTGCGTGCATTCGTCAGCCGCATGGCTGCTCTGCACGTGTGTAATTTGTACCTTTAAAGGAAAACAACTTGACAGCCAATACAGAGGTATCCAAAAATAAATTGAAAATCAAACTAACAATATATTTAATCTCGACATAATTTGATAAATTTAGATATAAAGATTGATATCTTCTATTCTATAAATAATATATATACACGATGACATTAGCATTTATTTTAACATCAAATCAAGATAACATATTCAAGATAATGTCACTACGATTTAGGAATTGAAGAATCCGTCCCTAAATAGGTTTAGATTATAAATAGTCTTCAAACGAGCGTCGCCAAATGTTATCTGTCCGTAATCCGTCCGCAATTAAGGACAAAAACTTCAATCCGTAAATGGTCCATAATTGCCGACCACTCTGCCGTCTGCAACTGAAAGACCAAAATACGGACTCCGATATGCTGGAGAAATTACCGACAGGAGGCCTATCGGCATTTGCGGATGGTGGGGTCGTCCGTAATATTTGCGGACGGAAGGTAGGTCGTCTGCAAAAATTGCGGACGGACAGGTGGTTGTCCGCAAAAATGCAGACAGACAAGGGTCGTCCACAATTATAGGGACGACGTGGAAACCGTCCACAATTGTTTTTTAAAAAATAAAAAAATAAAATTTAAATACATTAAATTTTAAAAATTAGTACATGACAATAATTAAAAAGCATATATATGAGTAACATTTTTAATACTAATCCGTTGGAGGTATTTTCGAATCGTCGTGATAAGAATCATTGTTCTAAAATGCATCCCAATTGATGTTAGGCATTTGCGATTTCATCATGCGCATGAACTGTTCCATTCGCCCTCCTTTAGTGCTTGTTCAACGTGCCTTTCGGATTCTTGTTGCGCCTCGAACACTTTTCATAACGTATTCCGAAACTCGTACTCTGATACTTTTTCTTTACCCTTGGAGGAAGTTGAATGTTTTGAGGTCATTCCTCCAAGTCCGAAAATACGACCTTTGTATGGCGTAACTTGCTATAAAACAAATATCGAGATTTAATGACAATTATAAATAGTAAATTGTATCATATTGAAATGTCATTAATTTACCTCGAGATACAACTCCTGACTAAGGGTAGTTTGTGTTTCGTCTTCTCTCGGGAGAATATGCGATACTCGTTCCGCTGCCATATTTTCAACTTCATCGTGAAGACGTTTTGCCTTGAGATCTACCCACGAACCATCAGACTTCTTAACGTGTGTACGTTTCAAAAATTCTATGTACGATGGTTCAGATCCCTTCTCTTTTGCCAGAAACAAATAAAAAAGATATAAGTTTAATATTAATCAAATGTTAATTTTATAAATGCATAAAAAGTATTATAAAGCTTACCAAATCTTCGTATACTTCCGCAAAAGAACGAGACCCTGCCGTATGTACTCTCATCCCGTATCCTTCTATCAGAACACCGGGATTTACTTGCTCGCTCGCTTTTTTGCTTAAATTTTGGATCATCCCAATATGCGCACATCTGGTCCCAAACATCTTCCGCTATCCAAAGAGGTTTTCTTTTTCGTCTCTCGTTCTTTATATTCATTGATGGCAGACTTGAGACGAACTCCTGCAACCCGTTCAAATTCGGACATTACTAGTCCGGTATGTTCGGGATTCCAATAAAATTTTTGCTGAAATAATGAAAAGATTATTGTATTTAAACTATAATTTGAATTACTTGATAAAATTTAAATTTTTTTAAAACATACCACAAATGATTTCCACCATCGTTCCTTAATTTCTAGAGTTTGCGTCCAATTGTAACAAGGCCGATCATAATCAGCTTTCATCGTCTTTGTTATGTGACGAGAAAGTTGATTGAATCCAAACCTACAAATCAAAATTAAGATAAATTGACATTTAATTAATTATTTGTAATTGACATTTGAACGTAAGTATATGTACCATAGTGTGTCGTCTCCACGAATAGGGTCTAAATGAGGAAGTTTGCGTCGTTCTTCATCTATTGATAAAATTTCTTACAGTTGGTTCATCATGCATTTCAGGTTCGTGATGCATTACTGGATCGACTGGTGGTTGGATTTACAGATAATGAGGCGTATATTGCACCGATTGTGTCGATCCAGTGTTCCGGAAGAAATTTGGATCCACCTGCCCGAGCGGGTGGAGGTTGTGCTCGAGCGGGTCCACCTTTTTCTCAACAAACTCCTTGAATTTTGAACGGGCATCTAAAGGAAATTGAAGCCATCTAGGGCTAGGGGGATGAAGCACAAACAAAAGAGGACACCTAGAGACACATGAGAAAGAGGAGAGAACACGGAAGACTTTGGGCATCCGAAGGATTCATTCGACGCTAACGCTCGGGATGATAGGGGAGACAAACACTTACTTCGTTTTTGTTTGTTTCTCTATGATTTCTGAGTAGATCTGTTGTCATGGGTTAGGGATGCCATTGTAATGGATGTTTTATGTTATTAATGCTTGATTTTCGGTTTTGTTCAATTGAATGGTTCGATAGGTTATAGATTTGCGCTTAATGCCTTCATACGTTGTTGATTTCAAGTTTGGATAAGACTAGATCTATTCTACTGAGATTAGGCAAGTTTGATGGAGATTAGAGATTCGTCTAGGCTTGAGAGAGTCAGATTTGAGTCTCGTGAATGAACCTTTGGAATGAATTAGATTAATGAGACCGGTCGATTAATCTATTTAGGAACGGTAATAATCGATGTAGAATTCCCATTGTTCTTAATGCATCTAGAAGTTCCGCGCTATATAGGAATATGAGCGACGTTGATTCCCTAGATAGAGGATTAAGGCTTATGCCAAGTCATTTCTGTTTATAGAGGTCGAGTTCCCATCCGACATTAGAGGTTGAATTCCCACCGTTCGTCATGCATCTAGAAGTTCCGCACCGCATAGAGATATGGGTGACGTTGATTTCCTAGGTAGGAGATTTAGGTTGCCAAGTCATCCTAGGTAGGAGATTTAGGTTTACGCCAAGTCATTTCTAGCATTAGGGGTAGAGTTCCCTACTGTTCTTCATTCGTCCAGACGTTCCGCGCTACATCGAGAGATGAGTGACGTTGATTTCCTAGGTAGAGGATTAGATATTAGTTCCCCGTCGATTGACACAAACCGAATTTCATGATCCATAGAAACATCCATTGCATGTTCCGGTATTCCCGACACCCATGATACTTCTCATTGCTTAGTCTAGCTTCGTCATCCTTATTTATCTTTATTTCATAGTTCACTATTCATCTATCGATCGATCTTCTTCTCGTGACATCTTAGTTCTAAAGCTGCACTTAGTCCCCAGAGTTCGACCCTTGTACTACACGAACCGTATACTTGCGGTAGAGTGGTCTTGGAAATAATTAAAACTCTGATCCCACACATCAGCGGTTTCTCGTTTTACCGCCTCTTCCAACTCGACGCGATATACTGAAATGTAAAATTAAAATATTACGTTAGAACGAAATTCCATTAGAATGAAATTTCAATTCCTAACCAAATTTTTGATAAAATTACTAAGAAATATTCAACAAACTTCTTCACCAATTTCAATTTCTAATAAAATTTTGGGAAAACAGCCTATTCCCCCCTGAACTTTACCACTTTAATCCTATTCCCCTCTGAACTTTCCTGCTCATCCTATTCCCCCCCTAAAAAATTCATCCTATTCCACCCTCCATTAACTTTCTGTTAATTTTTAAAGGAAGAATTTTAAAGTTCAGGGGGGAATAGGATGAGTAATGATAGTTTAGGGGGAATAGGATGAGCAGGAAAATTCAGGGAGGAATAGGATTAAAGTGGTAAAGTTCAGGGGGAATAGGCTATTTTCCCTAAAATTTTTGACAAAATTTTTAAGCAATATCTAACAAACTTCTTCACCAATTTCAATTCCTAATAAAAGTTTTGACAAAATTCCTAATCAACTTTAAGTTCCTAAGTAAAATCCAACTAAATTCCTCACCAATTTTTCGCCTAATCAATTTTCAATTCATAAGCAAATTTTTTTCGCTTAAACTAGTGATTGAGAACGATACGAACCTTGTGTTCCATGGAGGACCGGTGGAGAGGGCGGACGCGGTTGCAGGGAAGGTCGACGCGGACGCGGCTGCAGGGATGGTCGATGCGGACGCGGCTGCTGGAGACGACGCGGCACGCTGGAGACGACGCGGCCCGCTGGAGACGATGCGGCTGCTGGAGACGACGCGGCACGCAGCTGCTGGAGACGCTGATGCACGTGGCTGCAGGGGTCGATGACGTGGTCGGGGGCGATGGACGGCGACGCAACGAGGAGGGAGAGATTTTTGGATGGAGAAAGCGATGGTCGAAAATGCCTAATTAGGGTAGCCGTCGAAATTTAAAGAAAATTACGGACAGACAGTCGTAAACCGTTCGGAAATGCGGATGGATAGGCCTCGACCGTCCGCAAAAGCGGATGGCTACCCAAAGCCCGTCCGCATTTTCGAACGGCCGCTACCCATCCCTCCGCTTTTTGCGGACGGACAAGGCCCATCCGTCCGCATTTTTGTGACATACTGCCAGGACGGGACATACTGCCGGGACAATCTACCGGGACGAACTGCCGGGACGGGACGGGACGAACTGTCGGGACGGGACGGGACGGGACGAGACAGACGAACTGTCAGGATATCTGTGAACGTCTAACATGATCGTAAACATTTAAAAATTCATTAAAAATAGAAATAGTGCTTCGAATATTCATAAACGTCTAACATGAATATCTGTAAACTCTCAACACCGAATAAACTTATTTAACAATGCATTAAGAAATAGAAACTGTTGAATATCCGTGAACGTTTAACATGATTCATCATCTTCAGAGTCATATAACTGTTCCGTCGACTCTTGTGTTTCTGTATCTGATTCAAATTCGTCTTCTTTTTTTTCTTCTTCATAAAGATCATTTTCATTTCTTTCAATCTCGTCCATTCACCGTACGTAAGTGCTTCAACACGTACTTCGTCAATAGCAATAATCTTGGTCATTTATTATTGCATTGGAAATTATTATTGTTCTGTGTTGTTGATAAATTTGCCCCTCGAAAGTATCTTCAGTGCGACACGCCAACCTGAAGATCTTCTAATATGCAGATAGGAAACGTAACAAACTTGATCGGCTTGTGACGCAAGAATAAAGGCTCATATTTTGCATATCTTCGTGTGGAGTTAACTTCTACAACGCGTAGTTTGTTTATTCTTGTTCCACGACCTATTATTGGATCGAACCAATCACATCGAAATAACATCACTTTTAAACCGACATAACCTACAAAAAATATCAAAATATGAGTCAATATAATCCAAAATGACATACGTGGTAAGGATAACATTGTTTTAAATTTGTTTTGAATACCTAGATATTCCAATTTGCAAAATTTCCTTCAAAATCCCATAAAAATCTAGTTCATCCGTCGATGCACAATGGCTTTCACCTTTCACACATATACCATAGTTCATCGTCGATTTCAATTTCCTGTGTTCGTAAGTGTAAAAATTATAACCACGTGTTAAATACATAGGTCGACTCATAACTTTCACAATCGATCCTTTGACAAGATCTCGTAGCCATCTCAACCTACAGTACATGTAAAACTTAGACACATCGTCGGAATATTATAAAATTCATTTATTTATATATGTAAAATTTCATTACTTACATATTATCTGATCCATATGGAGAAATCTTTTTCTTTAAGTTCTTGGAGTTGAGATTCATCAATATTCGTATATGTATTCTTCAATATATCATCAAATATCTTGTATAAAAGAAACAAAATTCTATAAATATTACAAAAAGAAACAAAATTATTGTTGTGATAAGCATAGTTATGGGATTTTACCTTTCAAAAGGCTGTAGATATTCGCAGTTCAATAAAACATACGTATGTGCGATATGGAGATTTCGTTGTGACAACCATAGATCTTTCGCGTTATCAGCAGATCGACCAATTCCACAAAATATATCTGGAACATCTGGTACTGGATATGAATACGTCACACCACCATCAAAACATCTGTCTGAATTTCTAGTCCGCGTTTGAACATGTGGCTTAAAGTAGTATGAAGTGAAGAACGATATTTCCTCATTCACGTACTTTTCCACGACTGAACCCTCCGGACGAGCTTTTTGTTTGGTTTTTTTCTTCAGATGAAACATAAATCGCTTGAATGGATACATCCAACGAAATTGAACTAGACCTCCTAATGCGGCTTCGTGCGGTAAATGAACTGTCAAGTGCTCCATAACATCGAAGAATGATGGTGGAAAAATCTTCTCCAAGTTACAAAGTATAGTTACTATGTTATTTTCCACTCGACAAACCACATCCATACTCAGATTTCTCGTACATCAATCTCGGAAGAATAGGCTAATACCTATAACATGAAAGTATTATTAGTATACTTAACAAATGTTATTCATACTATATATTAATAAAATCAACCACATACCTCCAATTGCTTCGTGTGCATGTTTATCCATCAATTCAGAAAAATATATCGAAAGTAGTCTTTGCATGATACATGACAATCATGACTTTTCATCCCTAATAACTTTCCTCCTTGAATGTCCATGCACCTTCTAATGTTAGACACATAGCCATTAGGAAATTTCACATCTTCTTTCAACCATTACAACAATTATATTTCTTATCATTTGACAATCTGAATATCGGAACTAGCGCTTTACCGTCATCACTTCTATGTAACTCCTTTCATGAGCAATACTCTTCTAGATCCTTGCGAGATTTAACATTGTCTTTCGTATTTCTTGTGACATTCAGTACCGTATTGATGATGTTATCGAAAAAATTTTCTCTATGTGTATGACATCAAGATTGTGTCGAAGTTGCAGATTTTTCCAATATGGAAAATCCCAAAATATGCTCTTCTTGTACCAGCTATGAGTAATTCCATAACCACCAATTCTCTGATGATTGTTCCCTACGCAATCTATACTCCTAAGAATATTCAAATCAAGAAGTCGTTCATACAAAATCTCTTCACCGGTCAAAACTGGAGGAGGAGATTTCCGCACAACTATATTCCTTTTGAAATTTCTCTTGTTGCGCTGTAATGCATCATCAACAGGAAGAAAACAACGATGACAATCAAACTAACTCGTCTTTTGTCCATGTTTCAACTGGAAAGCATCTGTTTCCTCCATGCAGTATGGACAAGCCAACGACCATGCATTGTCCATCCAGATAACATACTATAAGCTCGAAAATCACTTATTGTCCACATAAGAACACCCCGTAACATAAAATTTTATCTTTTCGAGACATCGTACGCTTGAACTCCATTCCATAATTCTTTCAATTCTTCAATAAGTGGTTGAAGAAATATATCCAAATTTCTTTTCGGATGATTAGGCCAGAAAATCAATATTGTTAAGAACAACAATTCCCTTTTCATGGACATATCTGGTGGTAAGTTGTACGATGTCACTATAACTCGTCACAATGAATAATTCTTCCCAGATATCCCAAATGGATTAAAACCATCGGTACAATAGCTTAACTAGACATTTCGACTCTCAGCTGCAAAATCAGGATATACCTTGTTAAAGTATTTCCACGTTTCACCATATGAGGGATGACACATCTCTCATTCACGACTTGAATGCTCAGCATGCCATCTCATGTCGCTTGCGATTTACACTGATTGATACAATCTTTTTAATCTGTCTATAATTGGTAAATACCATATACGACGATATGGAACTGATTTTCCATTCTTTGTTAAATAAAACTGATCTTTTCCATAAAATCGACAATTACTCATATCCAATATCTCTCTCCGAAAAATCATGTAATTGTCTTGACAAACATCAATCTTTTGATATGGCAATAAGCCCAAAGATCTCATCATCTTCTTTGTCTCATAATAGGAGTCTACTGCATTCTTATCTTCTACAAAATAATATCTTACTAATTGTAATATCGATTCCATGCAATTCTCAGACAAATTATTTTCAATCTTCAAATTCATCAAAAGTGCAGACAGAGACAACTGTGATAAACCACTTCTACAACCATCATAAACTGGATGCTAACACTTTTTAGCATTTCAAAAAAACCTTTTTGCTTCTTCATTCTTATCTTCTTCATATTTTCGTTTCTTTCACGTAATACATTTTGCACCATTTCCACATAAGGGTGTATTTCTACATCTTGAGAAGTCTCAAACACTTCATGATGTACAATGCCCCTACTAAAGTTTTCCACAACATTACTAGGTCGTGGTGTAAAATTCTTTCCATGACATAACCACATGAAATAATTCGGAGTAAAATCTCTTAAATAAAGATGCTTCCAAACAGTTCTCTCATTAACAAATTTTTCATTCTTGCATTTGACGCATGGACAAACCAACTTACCCGTTTCTTTGTAAACTTGTTGATTTGTCGCCATTGTCATAAACTGTGTGACGTCTTCTATAAACTTCTTCGATACACCTTGAGTTGCTGGATCAATTCTTCTGTACATCCACTGTCTAGAAACGAAAATATTCGATCTTGATAAAGATGTCATTATAATCGCAAACAATAAGAAGATATGTGAAGAAAGATATGAGATGTGTTTATGAAAAACAGATCAATGGTTGAGGGGTTAAATAGATAATTTGTGGACGAATTACGGATTAAGAAAATAGTTGCCGAAGGGTTGTCCTGAATCCTTCCCTAAATGGGCTTTTGACAGTCCCTGATTAGGGACGATAGCCTCGCCGTCCACAAATTTGCGGACTGACGTATAGCCGTCCGCAAAATTCTAGACAGAATGAAGAGTCATCTGTAAATTTGCGAACGGAAGGTGCCGCCATTCGCAAATTGCGGACGACTATAGTCTACCGTTCCTAATCCGGGATGCCATACTCATCCGTTTTTAATCCGTCCGTATTTGCGGATCAATTAGGGACGGTTCATCCGTACGCAAAATTCCGGACGGAATCTGTCCCCAATTTTACGGATGGATCCCACAGTCCGCAAAATTTATTTGCAATATTGAATTTTTTAGTAGTGTGTAGAAAAGATATATAAATTTGATCGACCAGATGTTTTGTATTTGTGTTATATTAGAATGCCATATTATAAACAATGACATGTAAATTGGATAATAATTCATTTTTAGTTTTAGTTTGTTTTTAAGGTTTTGTGATGTAAAAAAAAAAAGAAGAAAGATTTTGTGTAGTATATATATATATATATATATTGTGTAGAAGATATATATGTATATTAAAATTAAATATAATAAAATAAACAAAAGAATGAAAGATCTAATAGGATATGGTCAACAAAAGAATTTTTTATTTTCTGATTTCATCCAAATGATGATTCTCATTTCTTAACTTTATAGATGGATTATTTAAGTAACGCGTTATCTTCTCTTTTGTTCACACGAGCCTTTACGGCTCTTAGGCAGTCAACCACTATACAAAAAGGGTCGGAAAAGGAGCTTCAATAATATTAATAATAAAAATAACAATGATGATGATGATATAAGTTGCAATTAGCCCAAAATCCGTTGCTAGATGTAAACACGTGTTTTATTTATATTGTTTTTATAAAAATAATTGATTTACTTAAAAAGTTTTGAAACATAAATATTTTGTTATTTTTCAATAATACATTAAAAATGATAGATATTTTTAAATTAATTTATAGATATGATTTGTACTTCTACATGATATACGTTTATGAAAACCCAAACTGGCACTATAGAATGTTTAAGATACTGCGCCAAACCCTCAAGTTAATTGAAGGAGTGATAGATATCGTTATAATGATAATGGCTTTCCCTCTTACTGTCATCAACGAGACACAAGAATGGTTGTACGTTATTCGATGGATCCACAAGTGGAGTCAATTTGAGGAGAAGTTCATGATGATTTTTTTTTCACCTCACCAAATATAAAGGACAATTATATCATTTCACTATTTGTCCTAGAGTTTTGTAATCTTTTTTATAAGTATTCTTGTAATCTCTTTTATAATTTTAATTCCATTCATTATTCAAACTTAACATGGTATCAAGAGCTTAAGAAAGTCAAACGACAAACCCTAATTCTTTTTTTTTTCGGCCGCCCACCCCTCCAGCCGCCGCCCAACTTCTTCCTCACCCCTTTCGGCCGTCGAACCCTACTTCTCTTCCAGCCGCCAAGATCTCTCGTGACGGTGTTACTATCGACAATCCTAATTTCCAGCCATGTAAGCAACAAGTTCGCCTTCTCTTTTCGGCGCTCTTTGGAGCCCTTTCGGTTTCCCTTCAACCGCTCATTGCCCGCACCCCGTCTACCTATGAGGCGTGGAAAACCCTTGCCAACACCTACGGCAAAGCATCTCGCGGTCATCTTCTCCAACTCCGCGACAAAATCAAACGGTGCTCCAAAGGATCACAACCGATCGATGACTATTTGAGGACAATCACTTCAACCGCCGATGAACTCGCCCTCTTAGGGAAACCGCTCGACCATGAAGATCTTCTCGACGCCATTCTCAAAGGTTTTCCAGAGGAGTACAAACCGATATCGGATATTATTCGAGCAAAAGACACTGCGGCGTCCGTTGAAGAAGTTCATGAAAAACTCCTTCACCATGAAGCCAAATTGGCTACTCTCGAGTCTCACTCTCTCTCGGCCATTGCACCAATCACCGCCAACCTCACGGCCACCCGTCCTCGACCGAACTAGTGCTCATCCGGCCCTCAATCCTGGTCCTGCCGCATTCGTCAAAGCTCGCCTCCCTCACGCCGTGGATACCAAGGGCGTTGCCAGGCCTGTGGCGTTCACGGTCACAACGTTCAGCGCTGTCCACACTTCCGCCTCGTCTCCTCCCCCGGCTCACATGAGAACTCACCAATGCAACCATGGCAGAATTCTCCACGTCACTGGTAGCCACGTCCGCAGGCGCATCAAGCAATTGCTTCCTCATATGATGCAAACTCTTGGCTACTTGATAGTGGCGTCTCTTATCACATCATGTCGGATCTCTCCAACCTAGCTCTTCACACCCCCTACCACGGCAGCGACAATGTTGTCGTTAGTGATGGCAACGGGTTAGCCATCACACACACGGGTTCCATCTCTATACCCCTTAACACTCGACCATTATCCTTACAGAATGTGTTATGTGTTCTTAAGATCTGTTGAATTTTCTCCGTATGATTTTCAGGTGAAGGATCTCAGCGCGGGGGCGCCACTTCTGAAAGGAAGCACTAGAGATGGAGTTTATGAGTGGCCCGTACAATCTCCTTCCCCGTCCTCTTTTCATGTTTTCCATAGTGTCAAGACCACTTCGTCCGAGTGGCATTCTCGTTTAGGTCATCCGTCGTCTTTTATTTTAAATAAATTCCTTTCACGGTTTGGACTATCATTGTCTCGGGATTCCCCACATTTGTTTTGCAATGCTTGCTGTCATAATAAAAGTCATAAGTTGTCATTTTCCTCCTCTACTCTTACTACTTCTCATTCCTTGAAGTAATATTGTCTGATGTCTGGACGTCTCCTATTTATTCCATTGATGGTTTCAAATATTATGTCCTTTTCGTCGATCACTATACCCGTTATTCTTGGCTTTACCCACTCAAAACCAAATCACAAGTTTGTGACACATTCGTTCAATTCAAATCTCTCGTCGAAACTAAATTCTAAAACCGCATTGTTTGTCTTTATTCGGATAATGGGGGTGAATATATTTCCTTGCGTTCATTCCTTGCCTCTCACGACATCTTTCACTTTACATCTCCACCACACATCCCCGAGCACATTGGTATCTCTAAAAGATGACATAGGCATATCGTAGAAACGGGTCTTTCCCTCCTTACACATTCATCCATGCCTCTTTCCTACTGGTCTTTTGCGTTGTCCGCGGCGGTTTATCTAATCAAACGTCTTCCCACACCCAATCTTAGTATGTCCTCTCCTTTTGAGTGTCTCTTTCGTCAAACACCAAACTTCGTGTTTTTGGATGCCTGTGTTATCCATGGCTACGCCCCTATATCGCACATAAACTAGAACCCAAATCCGATCCTTGTGTCTTCCTCGGGTACTCCTCCACTCAAAGTGCCTATGTTTGTCTTAATCCTCTTCGGTCCTGTATCTTCCTGTCACGACCTGTTCGGTTCATTGAGTCCGTCTACCCCTTTGCTAACTCACCAAATTCTTCCCTCAACCAAAGTCGGACACCACAATGAACACCACCATTCTGCAAACATGTGTCAGTCCCACTCAATCCTTTTCTCCGCCACTCATTGCTCCTCCACCGTATCAGCCCCTATGCTCGGATCCTTCGCCGCTGCTGCCACCTTCCGTTGCTTCTCGGTCTCCGTCTCCCGGTGCAACAGCTTCACCATCACCGCCAGCTCCTGAGCAAGTCCTCTCGGACGCACCGCCACAGCTACCTACGGCCAGCACGACAAATTCACATCCAATGGTGACTCGTTCGAAAAATAACATTGTGAAGAACAATAACAAATTTACCTTTGTTGCCCAGGTTGAGAGTGAACCTGCCACTATCACTCAGGCTCTCAAGGATCCTCGATGGCGTGAAGCGATGGATGCCAAATTACAAGCGTTGCATCGCAATCAAACTTGGCAGCTTGGTCCCGCCTCTCAAGCTAAGAATGTTGTTGGTTGCCGCCGGGTTTTTCGCATCAAACGAAAACAAGATGGAACCGTGGTACGTTTCAAAGCTAGGCTTGTTGCAAAAGGGTTTCATCAAAGACCGGGAATTGACTATCATGAAACATTCAGTCCAGTTGTGAAGCCTACAACAATTCGCATTGTTCTGAGTATTGCGATCTCTCGCGGGTGGTCTCTCAGACAACTTGACATTAATAATGCGTTTCTTCAAGACCGTCTATCGGAGGAGGTATACATGTCTCAACCCCCGGGTTTTCTTGATAAAACTCACCATCATCATGTGTGCAGACTTCAGCGAGCAATATATGGCCTCAAACAAGCCCCTCGTGCATGGTACTCGGAGCTTCAGACTTTTCTCCTTGCTCGCGGCTTCACAAACTCCTTGGCGAATACCTCCCTTTTCATCCTCCGGACCACCGAGCTCCAAATATATATGCTGGTATATGTTGACGATATTGTTGTTACAGGCAATTCCCCATCACGTGTACAACACTTCCACAACACTTCATTGATGCGCTAGCGGCTCGTCTCTCAATCAAGGACTTGGGTGCACTGTCCTTCTTTCTTGGGGTTGAGGCGACACGGACATCTCGCGGGCTCCTTTTGACGCAACGAAAGTACATTTCAGACCTCCTCAATCGTTCCCTCATGCACGAATCAAAGTCTGTTCCTACCCTGATGTCGTCCATCTCGCGCGTGACTCTCCAAACCGGTATTCCTCTATCCAACCCAACGGAATATCGGTCACTTGTTGGAGGGCTTCAATATCTATCGCTCATGCGATCAGACATCAGCTTTGTGGTAAACAAACTATCTCAATTCATGCATGCTCCCACGGATGTTCATTGGCAGGCAGTGAAACGGGTGTTACGCTATCTTGCTGGAACAAAGGATCATGGCATCTTCTTTTCCGCCACCAACTCTCTATCCTTACATGCAATTACTGATGCTGATTGGGCGGGTGACAGTCATGATCTCAAGTCCACTGGTGTGTGTCTTGTCTTCCTTGGTGCGCATCCCATTTCATGATCGTCCAAGAAGCAAACGAGACTCTCACGATCATCTACAGAGGCTGAATACAGGTGAGTTGCTTTCACCACTACTGAGGTTCTCTGGGTTATCGCCTTGCTATCAGAACTTGGAATCACACCATCCACACACCATCTACTGCGACAACATTGGAGCGACATATCTCAGTGCCAAGCCGGTTTTTCGCTCCCGTATGAAACATTTGGCTCTCGGCTATCTATTTGTTCGCGACCTAGTTGAATCGAAGACTCTTCGGGTAACGCATGTTCGGGCCGCTGATCAACTTGCAGATGTTCTCACGAAACCTCTACCATGGCTTCCCTTCAAGCTACTGTGTTCCCAGATTGGACTCACCTCGGGTGCTCCATCTTGCTGGGGCGTATAAAGGACAATTATGTCATTTCACTATTTGTCCTAGGGTTTTGTAATATTTTCTATAAGTACTCTTGTAATCTCTCTTATAATTTCAATTCCATTCATTATTCAAACTTAACACCAAATACATACGTAAAAGCACAAGATAAATTTTTTTCACACAAGAAGACGATAAGATGTTGTATGAGGCATGAGACAAGTTCAAATACTACTAATGGGATTTTCTGCACAACAGGATATATTAGCGATACCAAAGTTCAAATTTTATTGAGGCACTTCGAGAGTACATTATATATGCATGGGCTTGTAGAAGATCTATTTACGACCTTCACTTCAACTTGTGGAGCACATTGAAAATATGGCGAACGAAAGAAGTGTTTTGAGCAATTGTATTCAAAGAGTTCCAACAAGGGAATCAACAAATGAGGTCACAAGATTTAGAGTCGAATAAGTTGAGTTAAGCTCCAAATGGCCATGATGAAGCATGGTGCATAATCATCTTGAGATTTACGCGAGCACTACGATGATCACTCGGAAAATTATGTGGCGAATAACTTACATTTAAACACGTATGATTCAACCAGGAGAAATCATTCAAATTTATTCTACAAGACTACCACCAATACGTAGAATCCAACATAAGTATTCTAGCTGCAAACGCAGGGTAAAAACTTTCAAAACATATCGTCTCAACAAAATATGGTATTCCAACATCAACGGGGAGCTCCGATGCTACCACAACAACATGAAGTTGAGAATGAGGGACATCTTAGAAATGTTCGTGGATGATTTTATTGAAGAAATTAGGGATAGATTCCATGAGTGGTGGATTCTATTTGTTTCATCCACGTTTTAGAAGAGCTTATAGACGAGATTATTTAAGAAATCAAGGATCCCGACCCTTTTGAGAGTGCCCTCTTGACTACAAACAAGGGCACATAAGTGGACCATGCTGAGGTGGATGCATACAATCAATGATTAAGAAAAAATGCTAAGGAATAAAGAGATTTAGAGATCTACTCAGCCGAACAATACCCCACCTAAAGTTGAATATTTTTCTAGACAATGAAAATTCTATATGCTAAGCCGATCATCAAACTTTTCCGACCGAGAAAAATATCTAGACAAAGAAACCACTGTTTGCTTGGTTGATCATCAACATTGATCAGGCTGAGAGAATTCCTAGACAAGTAAACAGTTGTTTGATTGGCTGATCATCACCAATGCTCGAATGGAGCAAATTCTTTAGACAACTATTTTGCTACAAGTCCAGCTAGGAATAATTTTGACCCTTTGAAGACATGAATTCCCACAACGTGGATATCATTACTGCATTGAATACATCTCCAAAGCAAGGGACAATCATGCAACTAGATTGGAATATGGATAACGTGCCAACGATAGAAGTTAAACTGTTACCACAGCGGTGAAGGTATGCATTTCTCATTCTGCGAGTCCATTCAGCCTATAATTGTAGGGTTTATTGATCAAATGATAGAGCATACTACATTACATTATCATTTGATGACTATTTGAGATTATTTCAAATCTCGATAATCGAACAATAAGAGAATAGGACATTCGCACGTCCATATGAAACTTTTGCCTATCACCGGATGCCATTCGGGATTTGTAACGCACCCACAACGTTTCAAAGATGCAGGATTTCATATTCATGGACATACTAGAGGATATTATGGAGGTTTTCATGGACGAATTTTCCATCCTTGAAACCTCATTTGATGTTTGTCTATCAAAGTTTTGTAAAGTGGTAGGCAAGTGCTAATAAGAAAACCTCATACTTAATCGGGATAAATACGATTTTATGGCACAAAAGGGATAGTGTTTGGGTAAAAAGGCATAGAGGTTGATAAATTGAAGATAGAGGTATTTGAGAAGTTACCTCTGTCGAAGAATGTAAAAAGGTATTAGAAATTACCTCTATTAAAGAATGTCAAAGGTGTCAGAAGTTTCCTATGGCATGCAAGATTATATCGAATATTTATAAGAGACTTCTCAAAGATATCAAAGCCACTCATTTATTTGTTCAGAAAGGACACACCTTTCGGGTTTAATGCTAAACGATTGAGAGAATTTGAAACGTTGAAGAAATCATTGATATCACCTTCGATTATTCAACCATTGGATTAGGAGCAACCATTTGAACTAATGTGTGATGCATGTGATTGTGAGTAGGAACAGTACTAGGACCAATTGCTACACACCATTTATTATGAAAACTGCACTCTCAATTATGCACACGTTAGTTATTCTACAACAAACAAAGTTACTTGTAGATGTCTTTGCCTTTGAGAAATTAAGATCATATCTAGAGGGATCGAAAGTGATTGTCTTTACTGATCACACAATTTTACTGTTGATGTGTTGTCTAGGTGTGATCTAATTCAAACAAAATTTAATAATTTATATCTAGATCATACATTATCCCAAAGATACAAATCATGTAGTACTCGAGTCGAACATAAGAATTAAGGGGAATTTAAACTATTAATCTCTTGAAAACTATAGTAATGAGCATAAAAAGTGTGTTTTATATCTACCATTTAATGTATTCAAGTAAAGTATGATTACACGTATTTACATTCGAAATAGTGCTTTTAGGTTTGATAATTATTTTCAAGCATATAAATATATTTATTAGTTTCCAAAAATAAGCTACTTTGTTTATTTTGGAGAATTCAATCTTTTTCTATCGATCTACCTTCTCTTGAAGTTTAGATCCCTATTCAACCACTTCAATCATTGACAAAAATATGATACTTTGTTGGTTTCAGGGAGTTCAATCTTTTTCTATCGATCTACATTCTCTTGAATCTAAATCTCTATTCAAGCACTTTAATTATTGATATCTCTATCTAAAGACTTAAACGTTGAATGCAGTAAAGATTGATCTCATAATTTTTAAAACGGTTAAGCAAGCTCTCGATATATTCATTCAAGTTTATTTAATGCATAGAATCTAGATTAAGGCAAACATTTCTAATTTAATTTATCCATGTGACAATCAACTCAATCTACCTATCAAGAATTGAAAGAATAAATCCATGTATTAGACCATAAGAAAACAAAGAACAAAGAATTTGATATGAAGCATGATAAAATCATATACACAACGCTCTATCCTTAAGTATAGAAACAATATTTGGATTTACATATTAGGAACGAGCTAGAACAAGAAAAAAAATTTAACAAAAAAGGTTAAAGATGGCTTAGTCGATGTCTCGATCAATCGCCGCCATGATCTCACATTCAAACCGTGTTTCTCAGTAGTTTGAACCCGTGATGTAGTCCAATAGTTTTTTCACACTCAAGCACTCTCCAAAGTATCTTCTCCTCAATTTCCATGAGTCCCTTAAAGTCCATAAAATCCGCCTTTTAATATTGGAGGAATTCAACAGCTCTCAAATAATTCAAATTTTAACTTATCAATTGAACTTGGTGCATCGTTCGATTGAGTTGGGGTCAACTTGTCTAAAATCGAGTTGGTTGATGCTCGGGTTGAGAGAAATATCGGGGGGAAATGTTTCTTTTTTATTCGGCTAAATATATTACCTCTTTACCTGAACGATTTCTCAAAGAATTTTGTGCATATTCTGGTAACACGCTCATTCAAGCGATAGTGAGCTCAATCCGAGCAATTTTTTGATTTTGGGCCATGATGCTTTTTTAGTGTTGAATCTTGCCATGTTTCTATAAAATATGTTCTTGAATCCCTATTTTTTTAAATCATGAACTAACACAAAAAAGGCAAAATAAGAAACTAAAGAGACTAAAATTCTATCAATGCGAAATAGAAATATGCAATAAATAATAGAGTGAAAATGCAATTCCTAACGTTATCTCCATGCTAAGAAGGATATGAAGCATCAACTTATCTATTGAATTCTATTGCTCCAAAATTTCAACTTTAAGATCCGAGGCATAAAAAGATGTATAATGGAGTTACATATCATTTGTCTCGTCTTGAGATCTTTGAGAATGCACCTACCAATGATGCATTGAGATATGAAGACGTTCTCACCATCACGATGGTAGAAACCCCATGGTACATTGATATTTTAAGTTCTTCAGTGGGGAGAAATTTTTTCGTCCGAGATGAAGTATTACGGGAGGATAGCTTTTCAGACGTTGCATTCGAGTTTAAAGCATCATTTATTCTTTTTTATTCTTGAATGATTGCTTGAATTGGTTGTTACATAGATAATTTGTGATAGAGATATCAAATGATTCTAGATGAAAGCATTAATTAAACTTAAAATATCATATCAAAAGGTAGATTAATGATCTAGGAGTTATGATATCATTCGTTACTGCATTCAAATGTTTAAATAATCTAATCAAGATGTTAATGATTGAACGACTGAATAGGGATTTATACTTCAAGAGAAGCTAGATTGATATAAGAGATTGAATTTCCCAATTGAAACAAAATAGCACGCCTTCTCATATGTTACGAATAAAAAAAAGAAATGTATTATGTCTAATGTAATAACTGATATTTATAGTTTATTTCATTGATAAAAAAACATAAACCATATAAATGTTCATGACCATAGTTTTCGTAAGATTTATGTTGAAATCCTGTTTAGTCATATGTTTGACCCTGATACTACATAATCCATATCCTGGCAATAGTCTAGTACATGTAAAATTATTAAAACCTGAGATGAAATGTATTACATCTATGTTACACATTATATTTGAAATGAAGAATTTGGCTAAAATTTGCAACACTTGACGACGATTTTGTAGTTGGAATTTTCTTTTAACATATTGCGACAATATTTCTATTGTATGTGATGAGGATGAAGCCATGAGCATGACTCAAATTCTAAAAGGGTCTTGAGCGAGGACACAACAATATTATTTACTCGAATGATAATTGAAGATATTTTTTCTACAACAGTAGGAATTCAAAGGATGCATGATCAGATGTTCATGAAATGGTTGTGAATAAAAGACAATGAGCATGAGCGATTAGCTGAAAATATTTTTTTCTTTGACTCTTCTGATTTGCTAACGAGTTATTTGTTTTGTAGCATGGAAGTTAAATGAGCGAGTACGTTGAAAATAAACATGCTACTAATAATGGTGGAATATTGAAGAATGCTTTAAGACGAGCTAACAATCATTAACCAATGATTGATTGGGTGATAGATATGACATAAAATGTTCATCAAGAACAACTATAAAACACATGTCGCTTCTAACGGTCATATCCATTAGAAATGGTAAAAGTTCCATAGGAAATGACTGTTTCCAATGGATTTCAATGAATTGCAGGCCGTTGGTAAACGATTGCTGAAAAACCACATCCGTTGCAATTTGCAACGGATAATATCCATTGAGAATTATCAAGAGATTGTAACAAATAAATCCGTTGTAAACTGCAATGGATATCAATTGCAAACTATTCAACGAAAACCCGTTGGTAAGGTCCAACGGGCATCCATTGGCCAATTCCAATGGAAATCCGTTGGCAATGTTGTTAGGATTAGCAACGGATGCATGTTAGATATGAATAGGTAGGAAACTATTAATTATTACACTGAATTCCCGTTCAAAATATTGTTATTTTGTCAACGAGCATCCGTTGATATCAGAATGATTTTTTGTAAAAACAATAAATAAAAATCTGTAATATTACAAAATTTTAAAACGTATTCGCGTGACCCCTTCGACGCTGACCAAGAGCCGAATGCAGAGTGACACACGACGGCGAATCTCATCTAAATCGGCACCGACGTCCTCATCCTTGTCATTGTCAATACCTCAGTAAGGGGTTTCATCGGAGTCGATGATCGGTTTTTGTCTCGACATTGTTACACCCGTCGCTGGTGGCAGCTGATATGCTCGTCCAGTCATCAACTCGATGATACTCTCAACTTGACACATCTGCGCTCGCGTTTCTCGAACAGAGCCTCGAGCTGCTCGATGCGTCTCTCTTGCGTGTAAGTCTCTTGGACCATGGAGGTACCATCGTGGCATCCTCAACAATATCTTTTTGTAGAGAGACGAGACCATATAGACACCGTTTATACGGCCGAATAGACTGCAATATAAAAAAAATTAAAGCTAGCATATCAATTTAAAAGATTTTATATAAATATAGAAATTATTAACAATAATTTTATTATCGAAATAACCTTTGTCCTTTATCATCGGTTGATGAACCGATCGTTTATGATTGCCGTGTGATCTTCTCCGTCATATCTTTCACTTTTCGCTTTGCCCAGGGGTCAACAAGTTCAGTTTCATCGACCTCTTCCATTACGACGGCTTCTTGGCGTGAGTCTCAACAGTCAGCTCAAGAAGAATTGGTTCTCTTCTTATCCTTTGCATCTATAACGTTATAATACTATGATCAGTTAACAATTTTACTTAAAAATAAATTGAAATTTTAAATGTAAATATTTCTTACCAATTCCTTCTTTCTTTTTGGAAACAACTTAGATCCCGATGTGTGGGGATGTAGACCATCATCAGAAACTTTCTCGCCAAACCGAATTTTTTTTGCCTTTTCACTTTTGGCTTAAAGTCCTCTGACTCTTAATTTTGGATGAGTTGGTTGAATACTTTGTCTCTTTCCTATGTCTGTTTGGCATTCTTCATATAATAGTTGCACTTGGCGTTTTTCATCATCAAGCGCAATCGAGTCTGCATATCACGCATCAAAGAGGTATAGATGTGCGATGTGTCATTCTTCCGCCATCTATATGCACGCTACAAAATTAAATTAAAAGTAATCGAGTTACCAATTAAATTCGATGATAATATTAAATTAAATATTATAATAAATACAATTACAATGAAAGTACACAATCATCGGCGATATATAATTTCTAGCGTCACGTGCCAGGAATAATATAGTAGATCTTGTAGAGAACTTTGGATGATATTGTTGTTTGTATGTTTTAGAACATCATCCACATCAAACTTACACATATAAAAAATCATTACACAATATTTATAATTAATTGAAATCTAAATATTTGTAAATAAATAATATCATACCACAACGCCTCGTCAAGACGTTCGAGATCAATAATAGGAATCGTGGGACGCTTGTCGAAAGTATCGATCAAAGAGTCAATTTTCACCACATCATCTTCTTCATCATATAGTGATTGTGCCAATATAGGTGAAGGAGGCCGATATGGTGACAGAGGTGGTGGTGGCAGTGCTCCTCGGAACCCGCCAACAATCCACCGTGCCGATAAATCGTCGAGCTCTCATTATGTTTAAGTATTTAGGATTTATATTAGAGAGAAAGTGATGTTTTTGTTTTGTGATTGTATTTAAAAAAACTATTCAATAGATTATATACAGAAAATTTCAACGGGCATCCGTTGGAAAATGTGTCCAATCAACAAAAGTCATTAAGTGACGTGGCTGTTGAGTTTCCAATGGATATCCGTTCAAATTACCAACGGATTTCCATTGAAAAATTATGTTCCCGAGGAAACGGATGACATAAATGGCTATACGTCTTCTTTGCAACGAACATCCTTTCAAAATGTCAACGGATGCCCGTTGGAAGGCATCGTCTCGATGCAACGATGTACTAGCCTGAGCATATCAATCATGACCATTTCCAACAGATGCCCGTTGGAAATTCCAAACGAGTATCCATTGGAAATGTATATTCATTTTTCACGGGTATTCATTGGCAGGTTAAAATCATCTTTTGAATGTTGTCAACGGATGTCTATTGTAAATTTAAAAATCGTAAAATTTTTCTAAGTGTCGAACCGAATTAAAAGTTTCAGCGGATTTCTATTGCGCTTGCCAACAGATGCCCGTTGAAAGTGGATTATATGATGTAAAAAAAATGACAAAAATTTGATATTACAATTATATAATTCGAATTTCTTCGTCATTTGATTCTTCAATTGGCCAATCTTCTTTCGTTTTTTCAATTGTGCATGGAATTCATCGCCATGTTCATATTCTGCATGTTCTAATTCAATGTCTTCATAATCGAGAACGTATTCTATAAATAATTTAGTTTTATCGATAATCTCTTCGTGATTGTTTGTATGAATTAATTGTATGGGCTCAGAGTGATCTGTTTGCAACGAATCTTCTATTTTTGTGATTATAACTCCTTGCGGTTTAATCTTAACTACGGTCCACCTCTTCTTTATTCGAACTTTCAATTTTGTTGGATAGTGTATGTAATATACTTTATCTGCTTGATCTGTTGTGATGAATGAATCATATTTTCCATATTTTCGTGTCGGGTTGATGTCTATTACTCCCCGTCGATTTTTTCGTGTACCACGTCCTATTGTTGGATCAAATCACTGATATTTCAAAAGCATCATCTTCAATCTAAGGAGAAAAAATATTCAACCTGTAGGATTTGGTGCTAAATGCCGTAAAAATTATGATCCCCTATTTCATTAGTAACACAAATACTGTAATTTAACGTACTTCTATGTTTTTTGTGCTCGTAAGTGTGGAATGTGTATCCCCGAGTAAACATCAACACAATACATTTCTTGTAGGACCATTAGTTAAATATCTTAACCATGTAGGTGTCTATAATCGAAAAAATACGTTTACTAACGTAATCCCTAAACCATTAGACTTAATGTTGAACTTTTATTTTAGTGAGTTCTGCTGCATTTAGATGAGAGTATGTATCCATTACTTCTTCATCAAATATCATGTAATAACAGTATGTTAACACACACATATATATATATTTAAATTAAAAAACCGATTGTCATCGTTTTGTTCAATTTGAAAGGTAATAGCTCTTGATAATTTAAAATTGTATATGTGTGTATGTGATTATACTCCTCTAGTATTAGCCAATATTATTTGGATTTTCCTCCTATACGTCCAATTTGTGCAAAGATCTCAGGAATTACACCAAACTGAGGATTATATTGATATATATATTTTGTGTTCTTCTGATCTTCTCTATTTTGTCGGAATATGTGACTTGAAATAAAATCTGTTTGAAAATATATTTCGTGTTGATGGCTTGATGGTAAACAGTTCGAGTTTGATGTATAAATAGTCAATAATCCAACGGATGCCGTTTGGAAAGTCCAATGGATGACTGTTGAAAAACAATGTTTGATTATTCCAATGGTAGCCTCGAAACTCTAAACGATCCAATGAGCATCTGATGACATTTGCAACGTATGCGCGTTGCTATTTACCACGATCATATGTTGAATATAGTATATCGGTTTTCAACGGTCTTTCAATGAAAGCGTGAGCACATTTGAAACGGATAATATCCATTGCTCATCCATTGTTAATTCCAACGGATTGTAATAGACTTTTGGTTGTTGATAATTTCATGATTTCTGTTACAATTTGTTAAAAATTTTATAAACAGATGGATCCGTTGATCCGTTCGTTGATAACCGTATTTTTTTGTTGTGAAAAAACAAGGACAGTATCATCTGCAATGAGATATCTAAAACTCATAGATATAATTGAAGATGAGTACACCGAATTTATTAATGAGGATGATGATTGGGAACCATGACCTAATCTATGATAGCAGCATCATATTGATGATGAAATAAATAATACCAAGATGGATATTCAAGCACTAATTGGTCATTGTGATGTAAAATTTATTTAAAATGGGAAAGGAAGATTGAAATGGTTTTTGATTGTCCGAGTTTTAGGAGGTGAAACTAAACGCGACTAAATTCAGTGACTACACTCTTGCATGGTGGGATCAACTCATTCTTTTGTTTCTAGCTGAATAGAGAACATGCTATCACAATGTGGGATGACATGCATAATGTGATGAGATGGAGGTTTATGCCTAATCTTTACCATTGATAGGTAAACCAATGTTTGAGGAGATTAGTGAATGGTAGTCTAAGTGTAGGGGAATACTAAAAGGACATGGCTTTCTTGATGTTTTCTGAAAAAGTCGAGGAAGATCGAGTGGCTAGATGGATTGGTTCTAGGCGGCTAGTTTCCATTTTTTTGGTTCCATTTTCTTCAGCAACTTGTGTTTCCTTTTTCTCTTGTGCAACAACGGTTTCCTTCTCTTTTCTATCCTTTCCTCTTTGGTTGGCTGCCTTCTTTCTCTTGTCCATGCATTTCCATTTATTTTTCCAACAACCATTTCCATTTTCTATCTCCAACGGTTGTAGTTTCCAATTCTCGTGTAGGCGACTATATTTCCATTTTTGTGTTGGCGGTTGGAAGTTTACATTTTGTTCCAGCAACTTGCTTCTATTTTATGTAAATCATTCCTTTTCATGTTCCAACCGTGCTCTTCTTAATTTTGTTCTAGCAACCGAAAGTTTCCATTTTTGTTCCAGCCACCTACTTCCATTTAGCTTTGGCTGTGAGTTTCCATTTTTGAAGGCCAACGTCTGGTTTCTAATACTTGTAGGCTACGGCTACTTATTTCCATTCCTCATCTCCAGCCATGCTTCCATTTTGTGTAGGCAGCGAGCATATTTCCATTTTGTTCAGAAGGCCAACAATTTTTATTTTTGTAAGCGACCATTGCTTCCATTTCTCTTCTCTAGTTTATGATTCTTTGAATGTTGACTGTGGATAGCTGATAGGAGAGTGGTTTTGCTCAGTTTCGCTTCATTTACTCGTGTTTGTATCCTGATATTTTATACATGAGAAAACGCTAGAAGAGGACTAAATGATGCTTAATGCATGGTAAAGTCTAAATGAATGATTAAACTAACTATGAAAATGGACTAAAATACTATAACAAAATAGACATTATCAAGGTGCATTGTCAGGGCATTTATTGCTCAGAAGACCAAGACAGTTTGATACCCGTGTTCAATATGACTTGTTCAACAACAAGTACATGTTTGAATTCAAGGGAAACCAAGTTCGACTAGTTCCACTCCCGCCCATGAAATTTTAGAGGGTCATATCAAGATTCTAAGGACTGAGAAGAGGTAAACATATTTGAGTGACAATGAAGTGGTCCACAAAATTCTTGAGGTTTTGAGAGAAATCCAGAAAAAATCCATGTGAACGAAAAAGCCATTTGAACAATATTTTTTTCATTTAGAGTGAGAAAGTTCAATAAAGCAATTGCTTTCTAATTACTCGATAATTGTGATTATGTAAAAAAGGGGTTTTTTTCACTAAGAAAAAAACATATTCTTTTCCTAGTGTTGGTTTTTAGTTTGGTTGCAAGGCTCTAATAACATGTTTCATGAAGATGTTCCGCTTCTTATTTTACCATTTTTGTGATTAATTGAGCACCAAATATATTTTATTCCAGGAGCGAGGTGATGAAGGACTTCAATGACATGTTGTAGAGCTAATAGATTTTAGTGCCAAAAGAAGGATAAAATGTGGAAGATATATGTTGACTATCGTGTAATGAACAATATCACGGTAATTGATCATCATTCGACTGATGCGTCATGATTTAAAGAAATGTATTAGACGATATGTTGTAATATCTTGATATACAACAAGAACCTAGAGGAACATGAGATGCGTTATAGGACTACCCTAGACATCTTAAGGAATGATAATATGTATGAAGAAATACACATTTTTCATTGACCGACATGTGTTTTTAGGATTTATTGTGGTCGATGAAGAAGTGGAGGCCATTAAGCATTGGAGGACACTTAATTAGTGCAAAACATTATGATTGTGAAGTTACCACATTCGCACTTTTCAATGAATTGACAAAAAATGTGAGCTTCGAAGGGGAGACACACAAGAGAAAGCATTTTAGTCTTTAAATGCGAAATTGAATCATTTTTTGTTTTGTTTTGTTTACTTCAATTTAGTAAGTTCGAAATTGAATGTAATGCTTTCGATATACTTACCGACATAGTATTTATGGAAGGTACGAAGCCGATCACGTATTTATGTGAGAACGTAATGGTCCATAACTTAATTATCAAATTTACGATAAGGAGATGTAAACACTTTTGCGATCATTGTAAACATGGTAGCATTTTCTCTTGTGTAAGAGAATTTGTGATCCACTTTGATAATGAATTACTAAAACATTGGAAAGGTTGACATGTAATACAGTTCGAACTTAACGATACATTCCTGTCTATAATCAAATACAAGACATGTAATGAAAACGTAGTCGCATATGCATTGTCTTGGCGTTATGCCTTGATTTCTTCGCCAAATGTCAGAGTGTTAGGAATTAAATATGTTAAGGAGCGATGCAAATTTTATCTAGACTTTTTGATATGACCCCGGAGGACGCCGAAGACACGACCAACAACACTGAGGAGGACGCGAACCGCAGAAAGGAAGAAGAGGGAATCTTCGCGACCCGAGACGCCGAGACCGCGACCCGAGATGCCATCCCTGCGACTCGAGACGCCGATTCCGCGACCCGAGATGCCATTCCTGCGACCCGAGACACGGCCACCTCAAGCGCGACCCAAGACGCGACTAGGTGAAATATGTCGGTCCCGTGACCCGAGCCCGAGCCCTAGAAGAGGAAGCCTTGATCCTACCCGCTGGTCCCATGACCCGAGCCAAGGCCGCGAAGCTCAAGGAAGCTATTATCGGGATCCTCACGTCTGTCCACGCTCATGAGGAGTATGCTAGTTCACGTGAAGTCTCGAGCCTAAAGAACGTCATTCAGGCCGAAGCTCAACCCGCAACGGTCATTGATTAGGTAAAGTGACCCGCGTGTACTCTTTTCCCCTCATCGGTTTTGTCCCACCGGGTTTTCCGACGACGGGTTTTTAACGAGGCCGCGAGTCACTTATTCCCGCGACCTAATTAATGGCCCTCCACAAGACCCAAGAAGGACGCATCCCAATGTGCACGGCCAGCAAGAAGTTATCTTCTTATTTGAAGAAACCAAGGCATTGATTAGGGCTTTTGCATGAAGACCTAGCATTTAATGTATTTTTTTGAATTTCCTTCTTGTTTTTATCTACATATGGCCGACCACCCTAAAAAAACAAGAATCCAACTTTTGAAAATTAAACTTTGAATCAATATTGATTTCCTTTTGGATTCCTTGTGAGTTATTGGTTGTTGGTGAGTAATATCCAGCTTCCTTTTCGTTGGTGTGTCATATCCAACATTCGTTCGTTCTTCCTTGGTGTGTCATATCCATTGAAGACAAACTCGGTAAATCGAGAGCCTTCCGCAAATCTCGTGTGACCACTCGCCCCACACACCCTTGTGCAATCCGTTGCAGCAAGGCATATCCTTCACTAACCAAGTCTAGAGCGTCGATTCAGTCGGAATCACGTCAGGTGGTATCAGAGCTCGTTCTAGCGCCCAACGGTTAGTTTATTTTCGTTTTAATCTTTCGGTCAAAACTTGTTTTCAATCCTACAAAAAAAAAGAAAATATATATATATATAAAGGAACATTCAAACGTTCAAAAGTTTATTACGTGAGTGATTAGCTTGAACGAATCCTTGTTAAAAAGATTGAAGCATTTCGTGCGCCTAGATTCAACGACTAGTAGTCAATCGTGTGCATATTCTTATTTCGTGCGTTTTGTGTCCATTGCGTACGTAAATTTGCGAACGTGATTAGAGGATATTGAACGTGCTAGTTCGTGTGTTTGAAATTATATTCGAACTTATCTAGTCCGTGCGGTAGAAAATCCGTTCGAACGTGTGAGTGCGCGACCATACCCGTACGTGTTTTATTTTTGTTTAGGGTTTGCGTTTATTTCCTTTCCACTTGTGGCTGCTCCGTTGTGACGTGTGCAGGAGATCAAGAGTAGGTACACGCAAGAGAAGACCTAAGACAGCA
>CM071860.1:27377402-27396409 GCA_036759665.1 Gynandropsis gynandra
TCAAACTTTTTCGCACGATCGGGTGAAATCAAGAAGACTTTACATTCCGATCAAACCATCCTTTTATTTGTCTATAAAGAAGCTCTGGCGAGCTTATCTAACATCACACCGGTGTTGTCGAGTGAACTCTCTAAACTATTACAGGAATACAATGACGTCTTTCCAGAAGAACACCCCACCGGACTGCCACCCATACGTGGAATCGAACATTAAATCGATTTCATCCCGGGAGCCACGTTACCAAATCGGCCAGCGTACCGAACCAACCCCGTGGAGACAAAGGAGCTGCAGAGGCAGATAGAGGAACTTATGGCCAAAGGACATATTCGCGAGAGTATGGGTCCGTACGCCGTACCAGTGCTACTCGTACCAAAGAAAGATGGCAGCTGGCGCATTTGCGTTGATTGTCGTGCAATCAACAACATCACGGTGAAGAATCGTCACCCTATCCCTAGGTTAGATGATATGCTAGATGAACTACACTGAAGTAGGGTATTTTCGAAAATTGACCTAAAAAGCGGATATCATCAAATTCGAATGAAAGAAGGAGATGAGTGGAAGACGACCTTCAAAACCAAGCATGGGTTATATGAATGGTTAGTCATGCCCTTTGGGTTATCAAATGCACCTAGTACGTTTATGCAACTGATGAACCATGTGCTTAGGGACTTCATATGAACCATGTGCTTAGGGAATTCATAGGTAGATTTGTTGTGGTCTATTTTGATGACATCCTAGTCTACAGTAAGAATTAGATGAACACCTAAGGCATCTAGAGTCAGTTATGAAAGTGCTTAGGAAAGAGGAGATGTACGCTAATTTAAAGAAGTGCACCTTTTGTACGGATAACATTGTTTTCCTAGGATTTGTAGTTAGTGCAGATGGTGTTAAGGTCGACGAGGAAAAGGTCAAAGCCATTCGAGAGTGGCCAAGCCCAAAGACCGTCGGAGAAGTCCGGAGTTTTCATGGACTCGCAGGGTTTTACCGGCGATTCGTGAAGGACTTCAGCACTATAGCCGCCCCTCTTACAGAAGTTGTTAAGAAGAATGTGGGTTTCAAATGGGGAGAAGCGCAAGAAGCAGCGTTTCAAACGCTAAAGGATAAATTGACTAACACCCCGTTGCTTATATTACCCGATTTTCTTAAAACTTTTGAGATTGAGTGTGATGCATCAGAAATAGGCATTGGAGCAGTGTTAATGCAGGATCGGAAGCTGATCGCCTATTTCAGTGAGAAACTCGGAGGAGCAAACATCAACGGTGCCATATACGATAAAGAGCTTTACGCGCTTGTGAGAGCGTTGCGAACGTGGCAGCATCAACTATGGCGCTTTCGAGCTCGGAAGCGAATGACTTTCAAGCCCGGTGATCAATTTTGGATTCACCTAAGGAAAGAACATTTTCTGAATGAGCGGAAGTCAAAGCTCATGCCCCGGATCGACGGTCCATTCACTGTGACCAAAAAGATCAGCAAAACGCCTACCGGCTAGATCTACGAGGTAAGTATAATGTAAGTTCTAGTTTCAACGTTTTTTACTTAATGCCTTTTGTTGCAGATCAAGCGGATTTGAGGACAAATCCTTTTGAAGAAGGGGGGGCATGATATGATCCCGGAGGACGCAGAAGACGCGACCAACAACACTGAGGAGGACGCGACCCGCAGAAAGGAAGAAGAGGGAATCTCGGCAACCCGAGACGCTGAGACCGCGACCCGAGACGCCATCCCTGCAACCCGAGACGCCGATTCCGCAACCCGAGACGCCATTCCCACGACCCGAGACGTGACCACCTCAAGCGCGACCCAAGACGCGACTAGGACGAAATATGTCGGTCCCGTGACCCGAGCCCGAGCCCTAGAAGAGGAAGCCTTGATCCTACCCGCTGGTCCTATGACCTGAGCCAAGGCCGCGAAGCTCAAGGAAGCAATTATCGGGATCCTCACGTCCGTCCACGCTCATGAGGAGTATGCTAGTTCACGTGAAGCCACGAGCCTAAAGAACATCATTCAAGCCGAAGCTCAACCCGCAACGGTCATTGATTAGGTAAAGTGACCCGCGTGTACTCTTTTCCCCTTGTCGGTTTTGTCCCACCGGGTTTTCCGACGATGGGTTTTTAACGAGGCCGCTAGTCACTTATTCCCGCGACCTAATTAATGACCCGCCACAAGACCCAAGAAGGACGCATCCGAATGTGCACGGCCAGCAAGATGTTATCTTCTTGTTTGAAGAAACCAAGGCATTGATTAGGGCTTTTGCATGAAGACCTAGCATTTAATGTATTTTTTTGAATTTCCTTCTTGTTTTTATCTACATATGGCCGGCCACCTTAAAAAAAACAAGAATCCAACTTTTGAAAATTAAACTTTGAATCAATATTGATTTCCTTTTGAATTCCTTGTGAGTTCTTGGTTGTTGGTGAGTAATATCCAGCTTCCTTTTCGTTGGTGTGTCATATCCAACGATCGTTCGTTCTTTCTTGGTGTGTCATATCCATTGAAGACGAACTCGGTAAATCGAGAGCCTTCCGCAATTCTCGTGTGACCACCCGCCCCACACACCCTTGTACAACCCGTTGCAGCAAGGCATATCCTTCACTAACCAAGTCTAGAGCGTCGATTCAGTCGGGATCGCGTCACTTTTATGAAACATGTAAAGCATGTAAGAAGATTACAATATGTTGATTCTATAGGTTCGATGAGTACTTATTTCAGGAGGATAAATGCATAACCCAATGTTTATTATGTGACTTGCTTATGCAAAAAACACATGGAGGCGGACTAATGGATCATTTTGGAGTGTCCAAGAATTTGTCTATTTTTCATGAAAATTTCCATGGGCCACTCATAAGAAAGGAAATTTAATGGATTTGCGGATGATGTGTGGATTTTAAGAAGGTGATATCATGTTTTATTCCATATCATTACATAACGGGAGTGTTTTTCACTTACAAAATGAAAACTAGATACAAAAGGAAAAAAGAATTAAATACAACAAGGAAGAACTACATATTCGTAGATATATATTTAACTATTATAAGAATGAAAATATGAGTTTCCATTCTTCACACATAGACACACCCACTTTGGAGAGAAGGTATGACTAATTTGAGTCCTTCTAGGTGAAGGCGAATGTCTTGAACCATGTTAATTATAATGAGAGTTTAACATTCTTTTTTGAAGCTTGAAATGATATAGTGACGTAATGTTTCTGTAAAACCTTACCAAGTATTACCTTTTGGGATAAAACATTGGTGAAAGAAAAATAGTACAACCACAATTCATCTTTTTTATGAGGAAATTGTTAGCATATGTTGTTTTGGTGAGGTTAGTGAAAGTCCACAAGTCAAATTCGTTGATGGAGGTCGGAACAAACTCGACAACTTATGGTCTTGGTGAAGTCATCAATAAGTTGATTGGAACTCTAGGTATATGTTTTCGCGATAAATCCTTATTGGATCTTACATTAGATGAAGTACCCATCCATCTTGATGTGTTTGGTCCATTCGTGGAATACTAAGTTTGTTGTGATATGAATTCCAGCTTGATTATCGCAGTGTAAAACCATTGCATGCGTAGTGTTGATTTTCAGTCCTTCAAGTGCTGATTTGATCCAGTCTAACTCGCATGTTGTACATAGCTCTGTATTTTATCTATCAGGTTGATATTTCCACCACACTCCATATCTTGCTTCTCCAAGTGATCATAGTACCTTCTACGAATGTGCAGAACCCAATTATCGATTTTTTTGTCATCTTTATCTCCTGCCTAGCCTAATCTACATTGCAATATCCTACCACGACAAGATTATCATTTCATTTCTTCTATATTTCTCTGCCTAGATCACCCTTAATGTACTTTAGGATACGTTCCCCCATGTTCCTCATGAGTTTTGTTAGAACATCCATAAACATGCGTATCTATTACAAGAGAAAATACACATAATTGTAAGGTAAATTAATTTAGCCATCGTTCTCCTAGACAACAATCTTTGGACTTTTCATGTATGGGTGTCTTGGACGATTTTCTCCAGGTTTCTTGTATCGCCTAAGAAATCAAGTTTTTGCTCCAAGTTCCATGAGACGATTTTTGCTGTCTGTTAGTACGAGTAACTTTGATTTCCAAGAAATAATTTAGTTTTCCTAATTCTTTTATATCAAATTTATTTTTAATGAAATTGTGGTGTTTTCAGTTCTTTTACCATTGTCTCACGTAACTATAATATCGTCTAGATATACTAGAAAAAACAATAGTTCCTAGTTCCTCTTTAATTAAAGATAATCAATAGTATATTTTACATCTAGCATATTCGAGTTCGAAAAAGGTATTATGAAGAGATTGATATCAAACCAGATGATATATTTTCAACCCATAGATTGATTCATCAGTCTAACCACCATGATGTCAGATTTTTTTATATCATGGTGGCGGCTTCATGTCAATTTCTTCCTCCATATTTCCTTGCATAAATACATGATTGACATCTAGTTTTCACATATTTTGTTTAATGTTAGTAGCCACAAGTAATAAGATATATACCAATAACATGTAATTGGTACTAATAATTTCATCTTTCCTATATTTAGTTTTGATGAACATTCTTAGACTTTACCGAGATATCGAGCACGATTCTGGGATTTTTTCTATTATTTTGTGTGTTGTGCAGGATAAGACGACATTACAAGCAAATACACTTAATTGCGGTAAATATACCCAAAAACGTGACCAGAGTAACCAAAGTGTGAATATGTGCATGATCAAGCTGATGCATCCAATGCACGACTGGGCAACAATCAAAGAATGGTCGGGTTTAGAAGCTAAATGTTGCACGACCGAGCATCCTTTGCAGCACGATCGGGCATAAGAACAACACAATCATAATCGAGCATCATCACACGCACGGTCGAGCAGAAGAAGAGAACACAACATGGTCGGGCGTCCTCACAAGCACGGTCGAGCAGGAGACATATCCATGCAGCACAATCGGGGCTTCACTCAATGCACACCTGGGGAGGAATCAACCAAGCAGCATGGCCAGGCTACACTCAATGCACGACTGGGCTGAAGAAGCAACTTGTGCACGGCCGGGCATCAACACTTGCACGACCGAGCTGGAGGATGAAGCCATGTGCATGATCGAGCTTCAACACTTGCACGACCGAGCTTCAACATTTGCACGATCGGGTTTGGGAGACATAATGATCCCCGTAGGTGTTACATGGCCCGGGCTTGTTCCATGCTCGGTCAGACACCTCAAAGATGAATGATGCATGATCGGGCGTCTACATGTGCACGGTCAGGCTTGCATGCCAACTACCAAGCAAATAACAAGGATCCCTCTGAACGAGCATGGAGTTTAAAAGCAAACCAGCAGACAAAAAGAGAAGGGGGATCAGACCGGAGAAGAGAAGAGAGGAGAGAGCACGATTGAAGAAGGAGACTTCGGCCATCCGAAGGATTCGTCCGAGGCCATGCTCGGAGGATAGGGAAGATGAATACTTATTATGTTTGTTTCCCTATGATTTCTGAGTAGTTATCTTTGCCATGGGTTAGGGATGCTATGTAATTGATAGTTTGGTTCTTAATGCTTGATTTCGGTTTTGTTTCGTAGGGTTCGATAGGTTGTAGTTGTGTGTAATGCGTTAATACTTTGCTGATCACATGTTTGAATGAGACTAGATCAGTTCGAATGAGATTAGACATGTTTGAATGAGATTAAAGATTCGTCTAGGCATCGGGAGAGTCAGATTTGAGTCTCGGGATTAACCTTGGAATGAATTAGAAAATGAGAATCTGGCAGATCGGTTAATCTATTTAGGAACGGCAATAATCGAGGTAGAACTCCCATTGTCTTTATGAGTTTAGGTCATATATTTACTGCATCGGGAGGTGAGTACGTTTATTTCCTATATAGAGGATTTAGGCATCGGGAGAGTCGTTTCCGTTAATAGAGGTTGAGTTCCCATTGTTTCCGACAGTAGAGGTCGAATTTTCTATCTTTCTTCATGAATCTAGATGTTCCATGCTGCATCGGGAGATGAGTGACGTTGATTCCCTAGGTAGAGGATTTAGGTATCGGGAGAGTTATTTTCGACAGTAAAGGTAGAATTCCCCATTCGTCTTTCATCCATCTAGATATTCCGTTGCTGCATCGGGAGATGAGTAATGTTGATTCCCTAGGTAGTAGATTTAGATTATAGTTCCCCCATCGATTGATATAAACCGATTTCATGTTGCTGAGTCTAGTCTCGTCATTCTTTTTTTATTCTTTATTTTCTATTTTAATAATCACATATTGATCGATCTTTTTCTCGTGAATTCTTAGTTCTAACGTTCGCACTAGTCCCTAGAGTTCGACCCTGGTACTACACGTACTGTATACTTGTGGTAGAGTGGTCTAGGAAATTAAAACCTTTGATTTCCCACCATCATGTACCATGTGTAATTTTTCCACTGACGTAAACGTCTCTAAGTAGTCCTGTTTATATGTTTTTATGAAGCTTCAAGCAACTAATCTCACTTTGTAGCACTCAATCTCTCAATTTTTATGGAATTTTAGCTTGTAAATTCACTTGTATCAATGACCTTGTTGCCTTTTGGGAATTCGACTAGGTCAAATGTCTTATTCTTTTCGAGGGCTACAACCTCATCTTTGTCATTAAGATATTGAGCGAGATTCATAGTTTGAAAGTTTCAGAATATTGTCAGACTTACTAATAATGCTTGATGATTATTAAAGAGGTTAGTAGTGTCATTACCGATTCAATAAGTAATAACAATTTTATTAGAATGATAATGTAATGAAGAGTTTTTAACTAATTACTTCGTCGGAGACCATTCGTTGGTGGCTCATGTTTCTTGTATCATTCTTTTTCTTATTCTTTAGCTTCTACAACTTCTTTTTCTTATCGAGGAACGTGCAACTCAATGGATATACTAGTGTATTCTAGTTGTGATACCTCTAGATTGTTTTGTTCTTGATCAGTTGTGATATCATCTCGAGACATATAGAATTGATCATAATCTTGCTTCTTGACACCATTGTCGATTTGAATTTGATCTACAATAAATCTCAAAGAGCTTGAAACATTGTTTTAGTTTAAAATAGTTTTAAGTTCATTCTAATTGTTTTGTAAATAAAATATTTGAATTTCATCAAATTTTTGTTCTCTCAATACGTAGTTCGAGAATGATAGAATATATAACATTTTGAATAGATGAGTAGCCTATGAAAGATGCACTTGATATTCTTGGGCACGAGCTTGCTTCATAACACATCATATACAAAGATATAAATAACATACCCAAACACATTTAAGTGATCAAGATTGGGTTTAATATTGTTTAGTAACTCATATGGAGTGGTATCATTTAGGAGTTTTGTTTATGACATGACATGTTGTAACGATTACATCTCCCTAAAATTGGGCTAGAAGGTGATGGTAAAACGTGATTGCACAAGCAATTTCCATGAGATGCATATTCTTGCATTTTGCTAGTCAATTTTGTTACAAAGTTACCAAATAATAGGTTTGATACACAATGCCTCGATCTTCTAGAAGCTTTTGCAATTGATGGTCGTGTATTCTCCTTTGTTGATTGGTCAAAAACACTTGGTTTTAGCTTTGAGCTAAATAACTATAATTGTAAAACTTGCTAAAAGCATCAAAGGCGTCACTATTAGAGAGGTAAGCAGATAAATCAAATTATATTTTTAATTTTCTCAATGAATGTCAGAGAGTATTTTTTTTTATAAACTCTAGTTAACACAATGATATCTAACTATTATAATGCTTTATGTCTGATTAATGAAAAAAAAAGTTCTAAAATGCTTCCTTGAAACGCATGCTTACAGTTTTCATGGGTATACATAACATGCAGATAATAATTGGAAGTCTTGTAATGGGTGCCCTATTGTAGTATGCCAAAGTCATGAATAGATATGTTTAGAAACATAATGTACAAACATCATAAAGAGTGAAAAGGAATATCAAAATTTTCTAGAATAAAGAGCCTCTTCTTGAGTGATCTTTCTACATGACCTTCTTTGTGTATTATATTGAAAGGTTTTGAATATTTCTCTATCTTTCTACTAACAATTTTGAAGGGTTTATATAATACAAGAATGAGATCTCTATATTGAGATATTCTTGGTAACTAAATGGAAAATAAATATATGACATATTGAATGAGTCTCTATATTGAGAGATTCTCGGTAACTAAATGGAAACTAAATATTTGGTCTATTGAGTTCATTAACATATACATCTAAATTCACCTAATTTTTTATTTGAACGAGTCCAAAAATGTGGGTTTTGATTTGTTAGCTTTCAACCTTTATAACCTCACATTTTTGTACCACCTTCAACCCATAATCCTCAATTGAAAATGTGAATGTCTACCATCCCCTTTCTAGTGTTGGTCATGTGTCAATCATTTATCATAAACAATGGGTTCTACCCAAGGAGTATTTATCTTAATTATGTCTCGTGACAATGCTTAAATTTTTAGAATTTTTGAAATGTTTTGAATTGATAATAAATAAAGTACTCTTTTTATTTATAAGAAATGATAGACACGTGACCACCAATGGAAGGGCGATGGCGGACAGTCTCATTTTCGAGGGAGTATTCCGGGTTGGAGGTGTTACAATTGTAGGCCTAGGAACTAGAGGTTAATTGAGAGAAGTGTGTTTTCTTGATATTTCTTTGAAATATAGCAAAAAATCTTGAATCGAATTCGAGAGTTCAACGATTTATCAACACCAGACCATCAGTTTTGTGGCATCGCTATTACGTTTGGAGGTTTTTTTTAATGAAGTTGTAACAGGGTTTGGAGTGTTCTTCAAACGTCGAACAAATTACAGATTTTTTTATCGGGTTATTAAAGAGCTTTAAATCACTCATCCATATTGTTAATGATAGAATGTCGATTTAGTTTCATATTAATATGTTAGAACCAAATATGACAACATTTCCAATTACGAATATCGATACAAAATTGCGACAAACACTTCGTCGAAACCCATTGCAAATTTATTTCTTAGCAACAAAATCTCGGTTGCAAATTTGCGTTGGATTGCAACTATCCAGTCATCTACAACCATCATGTCTTGGTAAACAAAAAAAGAGCGACATTAGAATACGATAGACAATCTCCTTATTGCGACTTAATCTTGCAATGTGTGATACAGTTTTTGTATAAACGAACTACCAATTCTTAATCTAAATGAAACTATCTATTTTCGGGATGAGCCTACTTATTTATCTGGTTTCAATTGAATCATTCTGTAAATTTTCGTTTTCATTATTTCTCTTTTACACTCATGGTGTAAAGATTTAATGGTAGTGAAGACCAATATCTTCGTTAGATTTTAAAAAAAAGACAACAAACATATGAAGGTGCTAGCACTTATATTCAGAAAATTCAATGGCATCATTGTATTCACATTGGAATCAATGTTTTTGGTGGAAGACAAGTTTGTGGTGCATGTAGGGAGCACGATGTGGCCTTAGTCAAATGAATATTATACATGATTCCATGACCATAACTTTGTAATAATTATGTTATAAATATAAGAGCTATGTCGGATAAATTGGCTTCGGATTGATCTTATCTTGCTCCCTTAGGTTCTTAAATAAATGTAGAATCTTTGTATAAATGTACGAATTATATAAAACTTTTTATATTAATATAAAAAAATATTATGTTTTTATATTTTAAAACAAAATATCATATTTTAATATCAGTCTGATTTTTTTCACTACGTGTCAACATATAATATCATAATTACGAGATAAACCTTTCAAAATTGAAAATTTAGAAATTAATTTATAAATGTATTACGGATTTATAATTTCACTTGTCAATATAGTTCATGTATTTATGTAAAAGTTTTGGACATATGGTACGATCCAAAATCCTCTGATATATATTATATGTATATATTGAAGTCATTACACATATTCACTATATTTACACGATTTAAAACTATATGAATTAGATGGCAGAAATTTTATCCTTCCATGGCAATGTGTGTCTGTGTTTAATCGCGTCATGATAACAAAATAAAGTGCGAGTTTCTTCTAATGTACAAAAAAAGTTGCGCGTGCGGACCGAATGGGCACATATTCTCCATCTAAAAAGATGTTGCTTGGTACCACAATATTCATGCGTGAATTTGTAATGATTTTTTTAAAATTTTTCATGTAAGTTATGATTTTCATCTCTCCAGTATGAATTAGTTTATTAAATTCATATTTTGGTTTTAAGGGTTTTTATTAGAAAATATATCTATTTTCAAATAGTTTTTTAATCGGTTTTCTACAGAGTGCCTTAAAATTTAAAAAAGTTATAACTAGCGTTTGAGAAAAGTAATTTCCGATAATAGATAAAGGGTAATGATAAATTAGAGTTTACATTATTCAGATTTATTAAAACATACAAGACGCGACCGAGATATAGAAGAAATGAACAAGACAAATAAAATGGTGTAGTATTCAATTTACTTTTAAAAAATTAGAGGTACCAGTCTACTAGGTTTGGTTCAAGGGCCGAATTTGGCTCGGTCCATAAGACCAAAACTTAACAAGGACTAAAATTTAGACTCGGATTTGATATTTTTTCGGACGGGCTAGTTTGTTTTTAAGGTTGTAAAAAATCGAATCTAAAAATTTTTACATATTCAAAATTTCAGAATTACTTTTGTGAAGTTTACAATATTATTTAACATTTATGAATTTATTTATAATAATAATAATATTATTACTACTATTATTTGTTCTTGTTATTAATTCTTATTATTATTAAACCTTAAAGTTTTATAATGATTTTTATATTCAAGTGAGATAATTTCTAAAATTTAGTAACTTAGAATTAAACTTTCATTGGAATTTATTTGAACATAAAATACAGATATCTTAAAATTTAGTTCTCTATCGATCATGTTCAGAATTTAAAAGTAAGAAACAGGGGACATAAAAACTTTTATTCTAATATTTATTCATATAGATTAAAATATTTAATTAGATTATATATATATATATATATATATCCCGAAATTGGTTTATACATTTGGATTGATAGAATTGCTAAAAATATATCCATTTTGTAAAATACTTAATAAAACCTTTATATTTTTTTCTATATTATTTTATTTTTGGGCGGTTTTAATATGCTTTTCCGTGTGGGAAAAAGTTAGGGGCAAAGTGGTTGAAGAACCCATCTTCCTTGCTTGTAACTGTTGCAACCTCAAGTGCCAAAGGGTATCATCCATTATTTATTTTTTTTATGTCATTTCATCCCCTTTTGCTTTTGAAAAAACAGTTTACAGCAATAATAATAAATTTTAAATTTTCTCCGAAGTTACATTCTAAATTTATCATCTTCTCAGGAAGTAGCGGGGCAAGCCATAGATTGGAAAGGTTGTACCATCACTTATATTTTTTTATTTAAAAATAAAAATATAGAAAAAGCTATAGAATTTTTTTATTCAATATATTTTCTTTTAGAAATAGAATTAACTATATTTTTCTCTTACAAATATTTTAATTATAAATGAAATCACCTGTAGTTATACATTTTACCAGATAAATAAAAAATAAAAATTTATAATTAATTTTAAATTTTAGCAGATAGATAAAAAATAAAAAAAATTCATATTTAATTCTAAGTGAGCAAAAATATAGAAACGGGCGAAAGTTAGGAGATAAAAAATTATGTAATTTTTATAATGTTATTCATTTAATGTTATTGATTATTTATTAGAATATATTCAATAAAAATTTTTATTATGTAAAATTCAATTGATAAAATTTTAATGAAAGGAAAAGAGTCATACATATATAAATGATATGTTATCATGTTAAAATTTTATAAGAAAGTTTAATGGACAAATTTGATGAACGAAAAAAATGGAGAATATATCATCTTTTCGTGATAAAATCAGTAATTTATTATTTTTATTTTGATTTTTAGTATCGATCGATTTCAATAAATATAAAAATTGATTGTAATAATATAAAAAATACGAGTAAACAACAAACAAATATAAATATTGTGAAGGTGATGTATATCACTACAAATTTATCACAAAATAGTGTAATTTATCTCATATTATGAGATCAATATTAATCAATTTTGAATAATGCACACAAAAATATTATGGATTCTGTTGGGTTGCAACATAAAATTTACATCAATAATGATTTGTGATAGTTGAATCGATTCTACAAAACCTTAAATAATTTTCTGTAAATGTTACAGTATTATAATTTCTAGTTTATTGTGTTATACTTTTTCTTAGAATTATAAAATATAACTCACAAACTTAAGATGCTTTTGTACACACCATTCTACATATTAACTCTTTTAGTTCTATTTTTTCATTAAATATAACATTTAATCCTTTAAAAAATATAATTATTCTATGATACTTTATAAAGAGTAAAACCTAAAAAATTTTGAATTTTGTATTTCGAATCTCTAGTAATTGTGAATTAACGTCATTTGGATATTTTCCAATATATTCAAATATCTCGATAATTTGATATGATATTTGTAATGTAAATATTAATTTTATAATCAATTATAAAAATATTTTTTTGAGAGTTTATGAAATTAAACTGTTTATTACATCATTTCGACATAAGAATTGTATTTTATTTTGAGTAAAATGAAAATAATTTTTTTTTCAAAATATTTTCTTCTTTTACAATTATTATTATTATTATTATTATTATTATTATTATTATGAATTTTTTACGTACACATGAAAATATGAAATTTATTATTCAAATTAATAATATAAAACTTATCAATTGTTAGGGCTTCTCTTTATTAAATATTTAATAGCATATGGACGGATCACTGCAATTTATATGTCATGTAAATGATATACTATACTGGAGTTTTTTGAAATTAAAATGAAAATCTTATGAATGTAAAATTTACTAATACCATAACACTTCTTTAATGTGATTCAACCTTAATTCTAGTTTTTTTTTTGTTTTTTTTTCATTTTCAACTTATTCAATGTAAGCTATCTGTACAACATTAATTGCATCCGAAATTAATCGTCACAATTAAAAAAGATATTACAACATTAAAGTATGAATGTTTATTATATTCCTACGTCACAAGAACGAAAACACAACACAAAATATGTCTTGGATTATTTTTCTTCTTTTGTAACTATGTTTTCTTAATAAAATTAATGAAAGATAATAGAATTGTAAGCCTACTTTCGTTTAAAATACAATAGATTTAATTTATTTTTAAAATTTACCAATTTATAGATAATTAAACAATATTAAAGTTTGCCTATTTACATGCTACATTTCTATGTAGTTTCATCTAGTAAACATTTTTACCAAGGAATTAGAAAAAATGAAGTTGTTTCCTTCATCTTTAAATTGGACATTGATAATTTGCATGGCCAAACATGATATGATAATTGAATACATTGAAATTTTGTATATATAATTCAAAATTATGTGACGATACAAATATTTTCAAAATCGCGTGAAATCACAAATTGAATAATCATTAATCTAAATATTTTCTAGATCTTGTAAGAGTTGAAGTTCCCAATTTCTATATTTTTAGCAATTTTAATTTTTTATGTAAGCTTTCGAGACAAAAAAAAATTTTCTTCTTTTTGAATCTTTATCAGAATCATATACACACATTTACAATTTGTCAGTGATACAAAAAAATACGATTTCAAAATTTATATGTTATGAATCACATGTAGAAAGGTAGTCTTGGAGATTGTGAATCACATGTGGAGGTAGTCTATAGGTACACTCTAAGTGAAAATCTTCATTATTACAACAATTCCAATTTTTTTACAATCGATTGCGACTGATAATTCTTTCACTAAATTTGCAACTATGCGCATCTATAAGAAAAAATTTACAACTGGACATTGTGTTCGATTGGTACTGAAACTTTTGGGTAGAATGAATTATGAGACAAAGTCATATATATATATATATATATATATATATATATATAAAAGATTGTGAGACTCTCACTTTCGCCCAACTAAATAAAAAAGGAATCCTGATGTTTTACAAGATAATGATTATGAAAACCTCGAGATTGAACATAGCCTCACTGCTCAAAGATCCGCTTCCTAATGTGATGGTCAAAATAAATGATACACACTGTTTCGATGTTGTATTTTTAGTTATACGATGTAAAGAATAAAGCCCTCTAATAGCTTGATAAATTAACTAGAACTCGATCGTTATAGATGAACATTCCAATTCCCCTTACAGAACTTCAAACCAAGCGGCAACACAACAACTCTAGTGATAGTTAATAAATCGATAAACATTTGCATCTAGAATAGAAGAATTTTGTAACTAGATCTCAAAGAAATAACAAAAAAAAGGAAAATTTTATCTGATAAAACATGATTAATTCGTTCTACAATGGGTGTCTTATTTATAAGGTTGAAATAAAACTGAAAATATAGTGAAATAAGGGAAAACACTTGGGAAATTGCTCGAAACAACACTTCGCTCGGTCTAGCATCACATGAGGGTTTTTGACTAAACGTTCGTCTAAAGAATATGTTTGGCTGAACGTCTCTCCTGCTTGGTCAAAAACTTGGATGAAAAAAAAACGCTCGGGTAGAGCAACCTGTTGTTCGGGTCGAGTGTTCCATGTCTTTAAGTATACAGTCTCAAGTTGAGTTCACGGTTATTGGGTCGAGCAGCCAATGTGCCTCATGCACACAATGGAACAAAGCAATAGCTTTGATCGAGCATGACACTGCTCAGATTGAGAAGTTTTTGCGTGGTCGACTCCATGCTCAGCTGGATCTCATCTACTTGCAGACAAGTCACATGTGATTGACTTAGCATATCTTGATGCACACGTGAAGTTGTTTGAATTTCTTCAACGATTATGCGAGCGAATATGTTTCAATTAGTTTTTGTTGTAGCCCTCGGATCGGTCTTTGTGTTACCTAAAACGAGCGTAACCTCTCCTTGAAAAGGTTTTGAACTTATAAATCAAAGTCGTCATCTACATTAAAACGGAAAAAATAGCTACATTGATAGTCAAATTGATATTTTTCTCACATGGTAACTCAATTATATAGGTTTTCATTGATGTGTTTGAGGATTTTGAATGGTCCATCATCTCGATCATGAACTTTAATTTTTGCACCTAGGTAAATATTTCTTTTAAAAAATGTACCCACACCAAATCACAAGGTTGAAAATAACCTTCTTGCATCCTTTATTCGCCTCTTAAGGCGTAAAATTCCGTACATCTTTTGATGTTTATGTTGCTTCACAAACTCAGATTTTTTTCCTTTCATCCCAGTTAGTGGAATCACCCAAAGGATTCTTTGGTTTAAATTGATACACAATTTCAAATGACAAAAATTGGATATCATTATTAACTACCCTTTTATACGCATTCAACATGTGGTAAACAGTCTTCTTATATCTTAAGGTTACTCTAAAGCAATGCACACAATCCACTTTACCTATAATTACATGTTTAAGCGACTCGTGGTAAATATTGATAATAGTCTCGTTGGGCCAAAGATAATGATACCATGTTTGTAGTGCTCGTACCAACTCATATATCTCCTTGTCACTGGTGGCAAAGTTGAGTTGAACAACATTCAACTTCTCGCTGAAGTATGCGATTGACCTCTTTTCTTGCATCAACACTACCTACACCAGAAGCATTGCATTCCATCTAAAAAATGTTAGAAACATATGCGAAGAAAGTAAAGGATAATTACTCAAGCTCGATTCAAAGTCTTAAATACCTTCTATTGTGTGTCCCCCATTAGTAGTTCTTATTGATCAATTTCATCAAAGGCGTGACGATAATACTGAAATCTTTCACGAATCTTTTGTGGAATCTCGAAAGACCATGAAAATTGCAAACCTCTATGATTATCTTAGGTTTCAGCCAATTCTTGATGGCCTTTACCTTTTCCTTCTCAACATGTATGGCCTCTATACTTATTACAAATCTTAAGAAATGAGATGATCATTGCAAAACGTGCATTATTAACATTGGAATAGAACTTCTCATCCTCAAGACATCAAGGACAACCATAAGATGTTTTATATCTTATTTTAGACTCTTTTTATTAATAAGAATGTCATCAGAATAAACTACAACACAACGTACAAGTTGGTGCATTGGTTAACCCAAACGACATGACTAACCATTCACACAATCCTAATTTCGTTTGAAACATGATCTTCCACTAGTCTCCCTCCATCATGTGAATTTGATTGTATCCATTCTTATTATCTATTGTATTGAAAATAATAGACCCATGCAACTCATATAACATATAATCTATTCTTGGAACCAAGATTACTGGAAAACCACGACAATATGGTTTCAAGAATATACCCTTTTCCATCAACTACATAATTTTTCATTGCAGTTCCTTAATTTTCTCGGGGTTGGTCCTATAAGTTGCTTTGTTTGGAATGCTCACATTAGACTAGTGTTATAGAAGTCGCTAGGCGCTAGTCGGACGATCCTTCAACGCCTAGCTACTAGTCGAATTAGTCGGTGACTATGCGTTTTTAATTTTATTTATTTTTGATAAATTAGATTTTACAAGTTATGCAATAACAAAAAAACTATAACATTAATAAAGTATCATATATAAAATATAAATCATACAAAATCATAACATAAATACATACAAATTCATTAACCATAATCTATAAATAACAAAACATCTAAGATGTAAATGAAAGTATTATGTCTATTATGTAATATTTCAATAGTTGAGGGTTTAAGTTGTAATTATTAAAAAGTTTAATAATTATTTAAGAAACGGAAACAGGTTTTCGTGATCAGATAAAACAAACGCAAAATCTAAACCCTAAAAACCAATAGTCGTCAAAAGAGAAAAACGAAAAACGAAACAGTTTCGTTCATTGGAGAATTCCGCACCAACGGTTGGAAAGCAGATCCGATCTCGGCGTGGATACGCGTAGAGGGCTTGTGCTATCAAGTCTACCACATCCGACAATCACATGTTCAACGCAAAAAGGTATTATGAAATCGTTTCTAAATTTAGTTCATCGTTGAACCCCGAAAAACAATCCGAACATGACTAGATCTAAATATTCAGGTTGATAAAACACGCTTTCGCACCCCGAATCAACCCAACAGTAAATATCTAATACTTGCTCAACAATTAAAAAATATTTTAATAAAAATATAAATGAATGAAAATTACATAGTTAGAAATTGAATTTAATTATAATGGTTGAAGTCAATGTTAAAATAAAATTATAGAAAATATAAAAAAATGTGTATACTAAATGAAGAAATTAATAAAATTCTAAGAATATGGATATCTTTTTTAAAAAATTGTATTTATAACATCTATTATAAATATTTTAAATCAATTTTAAAATTATAATAATTATAAATTTTATAGATATACATGTAACACTTTGATAAGAGTCTGCAAATCTAACGCCTAACATTTTCATTATAATTAGTATTGATCTCGCGCTTCGCACGTGTTAAGATTAATCTTTTATATTTGTCTTTAATAATTAGAATAATATGCAATGGAATTTTGCTACAACTGGATAACAAAATGTTTTTTAAATATAATTTTACAATACTTTTAAACATTGTTGAATATTTCTTTATATATAGCATTTGTCGTTTTTGTTGTACATTTACCAAAATCATCTCAAAAAAATAATTTTTCGGTCTTTCTTTGTTTTTTGTCTTGAAACGGAAATATACAATTACTCATGGCTAAATAATAGTTTTGGTAGGTATATACTCACTCCATTAATGCTTTGTCTTTGACCTTTATTAATTTTCGTTGCAAAACATAACATACCAGATAATTGTTTTCATTTGAAATGAAATGACTAAGTTGTATTGGTTGAGATTAAAGGAAATCAAAGTATAAATACTTTGTTGCCTACATCAGTTCATGTTATTATTTTACCTTCTATAATAATATTACTCTAGTTGTGTTATTTGAAGTCGTGTTCTATTACATAATCCAAATATCTGATATATATTCCGTAAGAGCATGATTTATGCTCTTTCTTTTAGTTTTAAACAATGTAAGAATCACTGGATATTTTAAACTATTTAAAAATTCTGTATTATATAATTCACACTCCGTTATTATCATTAGAATCAGTTTTCCAAATTGTAGATAAAAATATTGGTTCTGTGTTATTTTATAAGAACATTTTTTAATTCTATTTTAGAATCATTATATTATTTTTTAATAATTTTAAATTTAAATCAAGTAATTAGTAATTTAATTTAAATTTGTAACAATTTTTTTTATTTGTACTATTCGCAACTTTTTAAAATGTTAACTTTTTCAAGTGCTAAATATTAAAAAATTTTAAAAAAATTTAAAAATTATTATCATATTTTTAAAAGGGGTAACTTCAAAAATACCCTTGTAGGGTTAAAAGACTTCAAAAATACCCTTCCTGAAAAAAAAATTCGCTTCAAAAATACCCTTATAAATCCTAAAATTCCCAAAATACCCCTTGCGACCCTTCTACCCAGTTTGACGGGGGATTATCAAAAATACCCCTGTAGGGCTAAAAGACTTCAAAAATACCCTTCCCGAAAGCCCCAGTCGGACCCTGCGCCCCTGCGACCCTGTTCGACCCTGTCCGACCCAGCCGACCCTGCGACCCAACGACCATATCCGACCCTGCGACCCAGTCCGACCCAGCCGACCCTGCGACCCAATCCGACCCTGTTCGACCCTGTGACCCAGTGCGACCGCCGGAACTGCCAGAAACCGCCGGAAAATGCCAGAAATCGCCGGAAAACGGTCGACATCACTGAAACTCACCTACAAATCGCCGGGAATCGCCAAAAATCACCGGAAAATCGCTAAAAACGCTGGAAATCACTGAAAATGACTGAAACATTGTTGGAAATCACTCGAAAATTGCTGCAAACCGCTCAAAATAGAAGGAAATCACTCGAAAATGGAAAGAAATCACTCA
>CM071860.1:27405047-27431032 GCA_036759665.1 Gynandropsis gynandra
CTCCACAAAAGTTCAATATTGGTAATCAGGCTCCATTTTAGCGTATTGTCTTCTTCTTGTTGATTTTCCTCCATAAGTTGATGCATGTACTCTTCAATTTGATTTACATAATCATTTGATCTCTTGCGAATCTCCATGCGAGAGCTAAATATAATAGTTCCGCCTCATATAAACCTTTCGGTAAAATAGTCTAGTGTGTATCAAAATCCACGAAAGTATTGTTGGAAATTTGGGTATTGTTCTTTATATTTGTAATTATAAATTTTTATCAGAATTCATGAAAAATAAAGAATTCTAAAATAAAATTAGTTTTGAAATATACCATATTTTAATTTATTTAAAAAACTACATTTTTTCTAGATAATTAATTCCGCATAAAATAATAACCTATTTTGACATATATTTTAAATCTTTTAAAATAACTAATTATTATATAAATCGGGAATTTCTAGTAATATTCCTTTTAACATCATGTTTCTACATCTTGTTATAGTTTTTAAGTTTCGAATTCTATATTTTTGGATTTTTTACTTTTGAATTTTAATTTTTCTTTTGAAGCTTTCGAGGAAGAAGAATAATGTTTTTTACTTTCTTTTCCTAGAAATAAGTAATGATATTTTAGAAATCAGAATAAACAGATTGTGAATCACATGTAGAGGTGTACCACTAAAAGAAAAAGTTTGAATACATAGCGAGGAATGACAACAATAGAGGTTATAAATAAAAAGCAAATATAAATTGAAAACTAATAATTGGGAGCAAACAATAGTAAAATTCGTAACGAATTGGGTTCCATTGTAACTGATAATTCAATTTCACTGCAATTTGTCTCAATTAATTATAACTTAATATTCTATTGATATGAATTTACAAAGATCTAAGATCTAAGTTTGTGTCTTGTGTGACGAAGTCATTATTAGGAGTAGGAAAATTATGATTTTTATGGATTTTTTTAAATACATATGAATGAGTCTTGTTTATTTATAATATAATCACAAATTAAACAATTTTAAATCATTAATTAAACAATTAATAAATAACTAGTTAATTAACTAATCAAAAGAAGAAGAAAATAAAAGAAAAAAATTATCAAAATGATATTTAATACCCCTTTTAAGATGAAGAGTATAACCGAGATATTCCTATCTTGGAGAGTAAATCTTGAAATTGTGTGGAAGATAATGGCTTTATGAGAATGTCTGTAATTTGATTGTAAGTTTTCACATGAAGCGTTTTTAGAAAACCCGATTGCAGCTTTGTACAAACAACATGACAATCTAGTTCAATATGTTTGTCTTTTCATGGAAGACGTGATTACTGCCGATGTGAAGAGTTGTTGTATTATCACAAAACCAAATAGCAGACATAAAAATATATAATTCACGTAAAATTGAATTTAACCAAATTAACTCACAAGTTCCATTAGCCATGGCTTGATATTCTGCCTCGACACTACTCCTTGAAATTGTAACTTGTTTTTTTATTTCCATGATATTAGAGATTATCCTAAGAAGACATAATATCTTATTACTGATCTACGATAATCAACACAAGAAGCCCATTCAGTATCAGAAAAGCTTTGAGTTTGAAATCATTTTTAATGGGATAAAGTATACATTGTCGAGGATTATTTTTTAAATATCGAAAAATTCTTTGTGCAGCGGATAAATGTAAAGAAGTAGGTAGACATATATTGACTTAATTTGTTAACAGCGAAAGAAATGTCGGGTCTTTTAGTAGTCAAATAGATTAATTTTCTATAATAAGACGGATTACTTAATAAATCACCATTGGATTGCGAAAATTTTGAGTTTACCTCCATTGGAATTATTAAAGACTTACAACCTAGCATTCTAAATTCTTCAAGTAGTTCTAATGTAAATTTACGTTAACTTATAGAAATTCCGAGTTTAGAACAAGATATTTCAAGACCAAGAAAATATTTTACTTTACCTAGATCTTTAATTGTGAGGACATTGGACAAGAGATATTTGATTGAATTAACAGCAGATGGTGCATTGCTAAAGATCAAGATATCATTTACGTATAGTAATAATGCAACACAATGATCTAAAGAGGATGAGAAGAATAATGAATGGTCACAAGATGATTGAACAAACATAGATTTTAACAAAAGAGATGAAAATTTTGTATACCATTGATTAAATATTTGTTTTAAAACGTATAAAGATTTATTTAAATGAAAAATCAGATTTGGAGGCAATATCTCCCCAGTTTTTGGAACATAACCTTGCAGTAATTGCATATCAATTTCTTCATATAAATCTCCATTTAAAAATGCATTTCAAATATTAAGTTGATTAATTGTCCAATTAAGAGAAACAACTAAACACAATAAAAGTCTAACACTAACCATTTTTGCAACCGGACTAAGCGTATTTATATAATCTATACCTTCCTTTTCTTTAAAACCTTTAGCTACAAGCCTAGTTTTATATTTATCTAAACTACCATTTGCATTAAATTTTATTCTATAAATCCATTTACAACCAATCACATTTTTGTTAGAAGGCCCAAATGGACCATGTATCATTCATAACTAAAACACCAAGTTCCAAATTCATTCCAACAACCCATTCAACCGATTTACTAGCTTCTAAATATGTTTTAGGTTGTATAAAAGACGAAAATTGCCATTGAAAAAAATCTGTGTTCAGTACTATTTATCTTAAGAAAGAAAATTAGAAATTGGATAATGATTCATATGATTAGTCTTGTTAGATTTAATATTATCACAGTGATAATCAGCTAAACAAATAGGAGGTTTGGTTAATGGAGGGATTATTAGAGAATATGGTTCTAGTAAGATCTTTAATAAGAATTGGTAAAACAAAATTTGAAAACAACTCATTGCATGGTTCAAAATATTTGTTAGATATGAAAGGAAATATATTTTCATGAAATACTACATTCCTAGATATTAAGATTCTATTACTAGTGCGATCTAGAATTTTGTATCCTTTATTGCCTAAGGGATAACCTAGAAAAACACAAGGAATTGCTCTTGTAGAAAATTTATGTCTATCCTTATCATGTGTTGAGACATAACATAAACAACTAATATCTTAAGATGAGTATAGGTAGGAGACTTGCTAGTAAGAACTTCATATGGGGATTTGTTATTAAGAATGTTAGATGGAATTCTGTTTATAAGAATGCAGCTGTGAAAACACAATCATTCCAAAATAGTAAAAGAATATTAGAGTTAAAATATAATGCCCTAGCAACGTTGAGTAAATGTTGGTGTTTTCTCTCAACAACAGAATTTTTTCGTTAAGTAAATGAACATGAAAAATAATGCATAATACAATGAGATAGAAGAATATTAGTGAATAATAATTCATGACCATTAAATATTCGAAATAGATTTGTTTGTGTAATTAAATTGTGTTTCTACTAATTTCAGAAAATTATAAAAATTGATTCAGTATCTGAATTATTTTTAAGAAAGTAAACCCATGTTGTTCTTTGAACAATCCTCTAGTGTTAGAAAATATTTGTATCCATCAAAGTTTAATTTTAAAAGGACCCCATATATTAAAATAAACAAGTTCAAAAAGATATGTAGATTTGTTATGAAATATATGCAAGACATCTTTGTTTCGCTTTTGGGCAGATAGCACAGTGAAAGTCTTTAGAAGAAGGAGAAACCTAGATAAAAGAAGAGTCAGATAAAACATTGATCTTTACATTTGAAGGATGTCCAAGCCTTTGGTACAATAAAGGAAGAGAGGTGCTTACTGAAAACAATGGGTGAGAAATGTTGTCCAAGAAATAGAGATTATGAGAAAGCCTATATTTCCAATCATCAAGGCTCGAATATGGTCCTATATAAGGCAAGAAGAAGCTGTAAAAGTTAGATTTAAACCTGAATTAAGAGTAAGAGAACTGACACTAATGAGGTTAAATGTGAAAGCAAAAATATAGAAAACATTGCATAAAGTGAGAACATAAGATCAGGAAACTATCCCAACATGGGAGACATGCAACAAAAGACCATTAGATAGTGTCACAAATATATTATGAACTGGAGAAACATTAAAAAATAATGAAAAATCATTACATACATGATTACTAGCACCTGTATCAATAACCAAGAATTTGAATTCAAAATATTATTATTTTTATTCAACAAAGAAAATAAGTAGAGAAAATAAGAGAAATTACCAATGGATGGTGGTAAATATTGGGTTAATTTTGGTGTGGAAGCGTGTTTTTATCAACCCGTATTATTAGATCTAGTCATGTTCGGATTGGTTTTTCGGGTTTCAATGATGAAAAAATATAGAAACGATTTCGAATATATCTGTTAACGTTGAACGTGTGATTATCGGATGCAAGACTTGATAGCACAAGCCATCTACGCGTATCCACGCCGAGATCGGATTCTGCCTTCAACCTTTGGTGCAGAATTCTCTGATGAACGAAACTGTTTCGTTCTTTGTCTTTCTAACGGCTACTAGGGTTTTGATTTTGTGATTCTGAAATCTGATAACGGAAACCTAATTTTCGTTTCTTAAGTAATTATTAACTTTTAATAATTATGACTTAAACCCAAACTATCAAAATATTACATAAATGACATAATACTTTCTATCTCCCACTTGCCTTTACGTAATATCTGAAATAGTCGAAGTACATGTATCTCCATACACAAACTTGCCTGTACATCTTATGTACTAACCCCAAAAGAAAAATAAATACAATTATATTATTCGGTGCTAGCGGATGAATATAACTGCATTCCACACTGATTGTCTAACAATCACAAGCAGATACCGAGACACTCGTATGCATGTGACCTCGTAGGTTAATCACTAAACCGGTAGCCAATTAGTCTCCACTAATTAACTAATCGAGTTGGCGTCTAGCAACACTCCCCAACGACCGGATAGCGTGAAGTAACATCCTTACTCATATGAGTAACAACCTTACCCAAAACGAACCAGGGTGAAGTTGACGTTAGTATTTCCTTCCATCTTTACAGCTCCGGATGCATCCTAGGCATGGTCATAACTGTCAGCCTTACGGATCATCAACTATGTCTCATGTCAATCACAACTGACTGATGAATGAACCTAAGAAACACCTTTCTTCATTCATTCAATGTACTCTGGTCAGAGATTCGTACATTCATTGTGATTACTGACAACATAGAGCTCAAACTCTTACCAAGAGTTGATGGATCCCATCTTGACCAGTCACTAACTATGCAAATATCTGATTATTCTCAATATCTATTGAACTAGTACTCTCAGATAATAGGTGTTTAGAATCAAAGAATAATAGATGAGATGCTAGTTACTATGTTGATCTCAGGTCTAAGGAAAAACTAACTATCTAACTATCTGGAGAAATCTTATGATAGTTCATTGGTTATTTAACCATTAAGCATTTCTCCCTTTAGGTCAGTTCAGTGATCACATCATTATGTGTATCACCCATATATGTGATTCAGTAAAAGAGATCTACTGATTTCTATCACAATAGAAACTTATCACATACATGTTGTTCTTTCCGGATCACTGTAGTCCGAGTAGTGATCCTACGAACAAGAACAATTCAGATTAAATCATACAAAAAACTTGACTCTCTTTATTATGATCTCTATCATAATGTCAAGTTTCAAATTTAATCTTAGATTCTATCATACACTTATGAAAATTCATCAAATGAAAATAATGCCATATATTATTAAAAATGAAATCGATGTCTAAATAACAACTTGCTACATGTCTATAAACTAATGCCAGCTAGTCATCTCTCTCAATCCGATCCTCAGCTTATGCTTGTCAAACTCCTTTGACCCAAGCGCCTTCGTGAATGGATCTACTGCATTTTCCTTTCCATCCACCTTTTGGATTTGCACGTCCCCACATGTTATGATCTCTCGTATCAGGTGAAACTTCTGCAGAACATGTTTCGATTTCTGATGAGACCTTAGTTCCTTCGTCTGAGCAATAGCTCCGGTGTTATCACACAATAAAGGAACGACTTCCTTTATCGAAGGTACCACACCAAATTCATCTATGAACTTTTCTCATCCAAACCACTTCTTTAGCTGCTTCGCAAGCCGCTATATATTCTGCTTTAGTAACTGAATCGGCTATAGTAGCCTGTTTGGAACTCTTCCAACTTATTGCGCCTCCATTCAGACAAAGCACATAGCCTTAAATGGACCGACTGTCATCCTTGTCCGTCTTGAAACTCGCATCAGTCAATCCTTCTAACTCCAAGTTAGAACCACCATAAATGAGAAACTGGTCCTTAATCCTTCTCAAGTACTTAAGGATGTTCTTAACAACCTTCCAGTGTTCCCCACCAGGATCTGTCTGATATCTACTCACTACACTTAGTGCGTAGGCTACGTTAGGCCTAGTACACGTCATGGAGTACATGATGGCTCCCACTGCGCTAGTGTAAGGAAGCCGACTCATGCATTCTCTTTCTTCCGGGGTCTTAGGACAATCCTCCCTAGAAAGAGAAATTCCAGTGCCTATCGGTAGATAACCCTTCTTGGAACTTTCCATGTTGTATCGTCTCACGATACTGTCAATGTACTGGGATTGTGACAATCCAAGCAACCTCTTCAATCTATCCCTATAGATCTTTGTTCCTAGAATATAGGCTACTTCTCCTAGATCCTTCATGGAGAACTGATCAGACAACCATGACTTCGTCTCTTGCAACGCCGGAATGTCATTTCCCATGAGCAATATGTCATCCACATAAAGCACAAGGAAGACAATCGTGCTCCTACTAAACTTCTTGTATACACAAGGCTCTTCATCGCATCTAACAAAGTTGAACTCTTCAACTGCCTTGTTAAAGCGAATGTTCCAGGTTCGAGAAGCTTACTTGAGTCCATAAATGGACCTCTAAAGCTGGCATACCATATGACCTTGAGTTGGCGACGTGAAACCCTCAGGTTGAGTCATGAAAACCTCTTCCTGGAGCTCTCCGTTTAGGAAAGTTGTTTTCATGTCCATCTGCGAAATCTCATAGTCATGGTATGTCGCTACCGCAAGCAGAATCCGAATAGATTTGAGCATTGCCATAGGAGAGAACGTTTCTTCATAGTCAATCCCTTCTCCTTGACTATACCCCTTGGCAACTAGACGAGCTTTATAGGTCTCTACCTGCCCGTCTGCTCCAATCTTCTTCTTGTAAATCCATTTACAACCGATCGGTCTGGAAGCCTGTGAAGAATCAACCAAAGTCCATACTTTGTTGATTTTCATAGATTCCATGGCTTTCCACCATTTCTCAGAATCTGGGCCTTGTATAGCCTCTTGGAAAGTCAGCGGATCGTCATCTCTATGATCGACCACGTCCTCTTGCACCATCAGATTAAGTCTGTCAGGTGCACGACGAGAACGTGCTGACCTTCTCAAGAAAGGTTGTGTAGCAGGTTCAACCTGCACTGGGATATCTTGTTGGACTTGTTCCTGAGCACGTTCCTGAACTTGTTCTGGAACGGGCACTGTTACTTCAACATTTGAAGTTGAAGCGCCAGAGCTTAACAATGTATCACCCAGCTAAGAACGCTCATTTGACATCTCATGTCCATGAGCTTGTGTTGGTTCGTTGGGTTCTTGAATCTCGTCAAGAACTACTTCTCCATCATGAATTCCTTCCTCAAGGAATTCCCTCTCAAGAAAGGTTGACGTTCTGGCCACCAACACTTTGTGCTCAGACGGGTGGTAGAAATAATATCCCATAGTTTCCTTGGGATATCCTATGAACCTACACTTGTCAGACCTAGCATCAAGCTTGTCTAGCTGAAGTCTCTTAACAAAGGCCGAACAACCCCAAACCTTGATGTGTCTCAGGTTTGGTTTTCGTCCCTTCCATATCTCATATGGAGTCTTAGAGACCGCTTTAGTGGGAACCTTGTTAAAGATGTAAGCAGCTGCTTCTAAAGCATAACCCTACAAGTTTATTGGAAGATCTGTGAACCCCATCATGGATCGGACCATATCTAATAAAGTCTGATTTCTCCTTTCGGACACACCATTATGCTGTGGTGTACTAGGAGAAATCCACTGAGACAAAATCCTATTTTGCCTTAGATAATCGACAAATTCATGACTAAGATATTCACCGCCTCGGTCAGATCTCAACACCTTGATACTCTTTTCGGTTTGTTTCTCCACTTCACTGCGGAATCTCTTGAACAGTTCAAAAGACTCGGATTTGTGTCTCATCAAGAACACAAATCCATATCTCAACATATCATCAGTGAACATGATGAAATATGAATATCCACCCTAGCCTGAACTCTCACCGCATACATCAGTATGTATGAGTCTTAGAAGTTCTGTAGCTCTCTCTCTCCGGTCCCACTAAACGGAGATTTGGTCATCTTACTAGTGAGACAAGACTCACAAATTGCATAAGATTCATAATCAAAATGGCCTAAAAGACCATCTTTATGCAGCCTATTTAACTCTTCTCACCGATGTGACCAAGTCTACAATGCCAAAGGTACGTCTGTCTTGCTCGTAGGCATAATAAGGGAAATCAATCCTACGGCTAGAGCAGCAACACTTGAGCCTTTCCAACCTTCAGACTGAACTCTCCTTTCCTGAACCTCCTACTGATCCTCAGCCCCTGCAACATATTGCAGACGCTAAAGCTGCTACCGATATCCAATACCCATCTAGATGAATCAATAGTAGTCAAAGATAACATGAAAATAATTTTTCATGAGAATCTTACCTTGCTTCTTGCCCTTCAGAGACTGCAGGTATTCCTTGCAGTTCCTCTTCCAATGCCCTTTCTTCTTGCAGAAGAAACACTCGGCTTCTGATTGTTGGCCTTGGATATCCAATACCCATCTAGATGAATCAATAGTAGTCAAAGATAACATGAAAATAATTTTTCATGAGAATCTTACCTTGCTTCTTGCCCTTCAGAGACTGCAGGTATTCCTTGCAGTTCCTCTTCCAATGCCCTTTCTTCTTGCAGAAGAAACACTCGGCTTCTGATTGGTTGGCCTTGGATGCGCCACCCTTTGCCTTGGTCTCACCAGACTTAGGCACGCTCTGCCTGGTCCTGGGCCTTTTCTTGCCCTTCCTCTTCTGATAAGAGGACTGTCCAACCATCAGCACAGATCCCGATACCCTCTTCCCAATGGACATCTGTTTCTCATACTCAGTGAGCATGTTGTGCATCTCATGCAGCCCAACGTACAGCTTGTTCATGTTGTAGTTGACCATGAACGGGGAGAAGGACTCCATAAGTGAGTGCAAAATCATCTCCTGCTGCATCTCCTTGCAGAAGGTACACCCCAGCTTCTCAAGCTATTCAATCAGACTAATCATCCGAAGAACATGGGGTCCCACAGGAGAGCCCTCACTCAGAGCGGACTTGAACAAAGTCCCTGACAACTTGGAACTTGCCGTCTGACTCTGCTCACCAAACATCTTTTTAAGATGCTCCATGATCTTCTTAGCATCCATGTGCTCGTGTTGTTTGTGGAGTTCGCCACTCATTGACGCCAAGATGAGACACTTCACAGTGATACACTTGTCCTCGTACTTGGTGTATTCACTGAATCTCATATATTGTTGAACATCCCTAAACTCTTGAGTTAATTTTTGGAATTATTTAGGTCCAAACTCATATTTTACATGGTCACCAACCAGCTTGTTGGTCTCGAGAATTGGACGCAAGTTGAACTGAGACATTCTAAGGAGATCTGAAAACGAAAGGAAAATTTACAGCAGAGAGCTAGACATCGTAAATATCATAAAGACATGGACTTCATCTATATGATATTTTTCGCTAATCAATGTTACGATAACATTAGAAATCTTACTTCCAATTAGCATCAATCTATAACTATATGCTTGAGCCCCTTGGTAATCAAGACGTTTCCCAAACATATAAAATAGATTCTTTATAAATTTTATCCCCATAAAATTTATAGTCACCTGGTAGTCAGGTCGTTCCTATCGATATAGTTGTGTTCATCCTTCAGCTCATGGTCGGATAAAAATTAAGTTCATGTCCCCCGATAGTCCAGGCGTATACAAAAACTAATTGTTCCCTTCCACTAGACATCTGATGTCGTAGACGTACAAATCGAATTCTTGAACTACATGTCTCCTAGTAGTCAGGCCGTACCATGTAAACGATAACCTATTCAAACGTCTACGATGAAGGAAAAGCCCAACGATAAACAATTTATCATTTAAGAACTCAATTATTATTTTTAAATTACAATTTTTTAATTTTAATTTAAAATATTTTTAAATTTTTTTTTCGGCCGGGCAGAAAGCGCTAGGCTTAGGGTTAGGGAATAACCCTTTTCCGCCGCCCTCTTTTTGCCGCCGCCCCCTTTGCCGGTCATCCGCTCCAGGTTGGAGGAACCGCCGGCGAAGGTGCCTCGGACCGGCCGTCACTCTCCGGCGTCAGGCGACTGCGAAAGACTTCTCGGACGAAGAGGCGATTTGGGTTTCTGAAAACTCTAACCGCGACGTTCGCCCTTTCTCGCTCTACCCTCGCCGTCCGTCGTCGACTCGTGCCCGGCCGACCCGTCGCCCGCTTTGTGCGCCGCCGCGCCTGCCACCTAAGCTGAAGACCCGTCGAGCGAGCGGGCGCTCGTCAAAAAATTCTCGCGCAGCGTCGTCCGTCATTCGGGTAACATCGCACACTCGTGTCGGGTTCGTGCGTCGTCGGCAGCTCCCATTAGCTTCGTGCCGTCCCTCCGTCCGCATCGGCGATGCTCGCAAGGGCGGCTAGGGTTCCGTCCGCCACCTTCGGTTTTCTCCTTCTCCTTCACACGTGCGTTTGTGCGTTTCATCGCGCGCACGCCAGTCACGAATTTCGATCCGATTTTTCACAAAGTTTTTCGAAAAACTAATCCTAAACAGACGACCAGATGCTCTGATACTACTGTTGGGTTGATTTTGGTACGGAAGCGTGTTTTTATCAACCCGAATTATTAGATTTACTCATTTTGGATTGGTTTTTCGGGTTTCATTGATGAACAAATATAGAAACGATTTCGAATATACCTGTTAACGTTGAACGTGTGATTATCGGATGCAAGACATGATAGCACAAGCCCTCTACGCCTATCCAAAACGAGATCGGATTCTGCCTTCAACTTTTGGTGCGGAATTCTCCTATGAACGAAACTGTTTCATTCTTTGTCTTTCTGACGACTACTAGGATTTTGATTTTGTGATTCTGAAATCTGATAACGAAAATCTAATTTTCGGTTTTTAAATAATTACTAACTTTTAATAATTATGACTTAAACCCAAACTATCAAAATATTACATAAATGACATAATACTTTCAATAAAGACAAAAGACAAAGGAAGTGTTGGTAGAGGGTTGCTCAACAGTGTGACAAGAAGACAAAGAAACATCTTTTAAGTGGCGAAGATGAGAAACTACATGATTAAATTGTGAAGATGTTAAAAAAGGCAATCAAATTGGTTTGGAATAATGGGAGTGGGAGTAGGAGTAGGAAATATGGGAGTTAGACATAGAGGAATGTCATTAATCCTATGTGTATATCCAAGACTCAAATGGGTAAGAGGTTTAGGATTTGGATTTTTGTACCCTAGAGGAAAACCATGAAGACAATAGCATTTGGTGACCAGGTGTTCCATGATTCCACAATGAGAACAATTAGGTCGAGGTTTTTGGGATTGATTATAGTAAGTAGGCTTACTGTTAGGATAGGTGGAAGAATTTGTGGAAATGGTCTGGAAAACGAGGGAATCAAGTGGAGGTAAGAAACCTTTTGTTGCTTATCGTGAATAACTAGATTAAAGGCTTTACACACGAAGGGAAGAGGATCCATCAACAAGATTTGACTGTGAACTATAGCATAAGACTCGTTGAATCCCATGATGAATTTAATAAGATACATTTGTTTCTCCCTAGAACTAAATTGAGCTGACAAATTGCAGTTACGTTTTGGCATGTACAAGCATGTATATATTCTAAAATCTTTAATTCTTGCCAAAATGTAATCAATCTTGTATAATAAGCATTAAGACCAAGATAACCTTGCCTTAAATTCTGTAGTTCTTGCACTAATCCAAAAATTCTAGGTATATTATTCTGGTTGAACATTTCTCCTAGATTACTCCAGATTTCAAGTTCTACGTATATGGACTATGATGTCCGCTATATCTTTTCAAACTGAGTTGATAACCCAAGAACATACAATATCATTGCATCTATTCCATGTATCATGCTCAGGATAATCAGAAGAAGGTTCATAAATTTTATCCGAGATGAAACCAAGTTTATTTTATCCATTTAGAGTCATCGTCATTGATCGTTTCCAGGTAATAAAGTTTAGTTCGCCAGTAAACTTCTCCGACACCAAAAGTATGTTGTTGTTGTTATTGTTATGAAGATAAAACCGATTTCTATATGGATCAGAAATGCTGGAAGATGATATCGTACATTCTTTATTTATCGCCATAGTGAATCATTGCACTGAATCAAAACCTTTCTTTCCACAACTATCAAAACTTAATCAGTCGGCAATGGAAAAAAGGAGATGCGAGATGCAAAAAAGAATCTGCTGAAGATAGAAACTGTCGTCGCTGAAGACCGAGAACATTGGTTGTTACCACTGAGACCGAGAACACAATCTGCCTCTGAAGATAGAGAACAAAATTGCCACCAAAGACCGAGCGTCGATAGCAAGAAACTGCTGCCGAAGTCCGAGACTCGAATCCCGATGATGAACGACCAAGAGGAGAATGTCGACAAAGAATGATGGCCGAAATCAGGATCACGGAAATCACCAAGATAATGACAATGACCGAGATCAGACCAACGAAAAGATAATCGTCGAAGAAGAAATGGCCAAAGAAAAGATCAGATCAACGATAGAGAATGCCGACGAAAAAGAATTAAAAAACAAAGACGGAAGATGCGAAGAAGAAGTTGCAGAACTTTGCAGATTAAAACAAAGAAACACCAGCGAAGAAGAAATGGCCAGAATTTTATAAAATGAAAACAGAGAAGCAACGTGAAGAAGAAATCGTCGAAGAAAAAGAAAAGAAAGGAAGAAGATTCCGATGAAACTGGAAGAAATAGAGGCGAATAGATGCCGAATGAGAAAAGGGAGAAGTAGAGTTGGCCAATGCTGATTTGCAACCGATTGAGAAAAGAGAGAAGAAGATTCGTCCGACCAATGTCGATTTGCAACTGATTGAGAAAAGGGAGAAGAAGAGTTGGTCAATACCAATGGCAATTTAGTGCAAAAGGAAAAAAAGGAAAAAAAAAGCTCTTGATACCGTGTTCGAAGAAGGAAAATTATGATTTTTATTGATATTTTTTCAAAATACATATGAGTGTTGTATATTTATATACAAAAATACATTTAAGATCAAGAATTAAACCATTCAAGATCATTAATTAAATAACTAAATAATAACTATTTAATTAATTAACTAAAAGAAACAAAAAAAAGAAACAAAAAAAAGAAAAAAAAAAGAATTTATCAAAATGATATTAATAGTCATATCCATATAATAAAGACTTAAACTTTCTCACAATTATATAAGGAAAGGAATTGTTATTTTTATAAATCTAGGTCCAAACCGTGCGATGCCCAAGATTTTATTAATTTAGTAAATTATATAATGTCCTTATTTTGTCATTTGTTCTAACAAATTCCCTAATCCGCATTTAAAAATTACAACGCTTCACTATTCTAATATATGTTAGGATATTACCATGAATTAAATATTAAATACCAAGCTTTTATTTAATGACACTTCTAAAAATGCGGATTAGGTAATATCCTAAACATATATTAAAACACATAGGAGAGCTCAAAAGAAGTGTTTGCAAGAAAAAAACATCGGAGCTCCGGTAACGAGATAGGAAAGTCAGAGGCATCGTATTCCCTACTCTTTATCATGTTTATTGTTATTTTCTCTTGTTTTACAACATACTCCATCAGTGAGTAAGCCTTTAGCTATGGGTTAGGGACACCAGTTTTGTAAGGGATGCTTATGTTTATGTGTTAATGCTTAGATCTTTCAAAGTTTCTTGTATTTCGGTTCTACGATCAATGCTAAGAAACTTTGAAAGATCTAAGCATTAACACATAAACATAAGCATCCCTTACAAAACTGGTGTCCCTACCCCATAGCTAAAGGCTTCCTCAATGATTGAGTATGCTGTAAAACAAGAGAAAATAACAATAAACATGATAAAGAGTAGGGAATAAGATGCCTCTGACTTCCCTATCTCGTTACCGGAGCTCAAATATTTTTTTCTTGCGAACATTTCTCTTGAGCTCTCCTATGTGTTTTTTTCTTGCGAACACTTCTCTGGAGAAGCAGCCTGCACGGGCTAAGGCGACAACAGGCGTAGGTTCATGTATTTTTATGGGCACGAGCGGGGTAAGGGCCAGCACGAGTCGTGCAAGTTCTTCTGCCGAATACAACCTAAGCGGGGGCCTTTCTCAAGCCCAAGTGGGCGGAGTTAACCTTGTCTTTTTGCTCCATTTGCTCAATGCTCGGATATTCCATGCGATTCCTTGGCTTGAATTTGCTCTGATTGGTTTGTAGCTCAACGTATGTGAAGTTGACTCCAAAAATCAACATCCTTAAGCTCGATTATGCGTTGTCGCTTTAAAACATGAAAATATAAAAAAGGGCTAGATAGATGACATTAGTGTCAGTTTTGTAACTCTTGCTATGCAAACTACGCAAAAATGATATAAATGCGTAGCCTAAAACTAACCCACACTACATGTTATCAGAGATCTGGTTTAGGCGAGAGGAACCATTTACCTCTAGCATCACTCGATTGAGCATTTTTTAGAATAAGGTTGCTCAGAAGAGTTTCCTCTCTATTCCTTTTTCACTTCATATATGTCGTCGATTCCAAAAATCATTGAACCAAACCTTAACGTCTCGTGGACTATGTTTGTGGATTCTAAATAGACGCTCACGTGATTTATATTATATAAATACTCTATACTTGGTTGTATTAAAAATAAACCTAAAATCTATATATAAAAAAGGGGAAAATTCATTCTTTCTTGTAAGGACGAGTTCGTGAATTCATCATCATACAACGGCCGATCACGGAGGCCAGAGTGTATGAGCTTAGGAATGTGCTCACCCAAATGGATGTGGGAGGATAAGCATTGAATGGAAGAGGATGTCAAGCAACGTCGAGTCATGATCATAAGGTTCACCTACAACGAGAAGAGACCAAGAGGAGCAGGAAGCAAGAGGAGTTAAAGACGCTCGACCCGGGTAGAAAATGGCTCGACTCGAGCAAATTCTCTAAACACATGGAGCATTTGGAGGACTAGACCGCTCGAGCCCAACAATACCCAGCTTAACTGACCGTGGTAGGATTTGACCGAGCATAGAATTTACACGTCAAAATGTACATAGGTTTTATGGATATAAGGTTATAGACTTATGCGATGCGTGACCAAATGTTTACACTGCTGGATTGAGCATCTTTACCAATTTTTATTAAGTTAGTTTATTTTGATGTACTTTTGAATATTGTTTGGTTCTTATCAAAAGGGGACCAATTGTATGAAAATTTAATTAAGTTATTATCAACAGATATTGTCATTTTCTTGCTAATTCTTGAGATTTAGCTACCAAAATTTTGGAGAGATTCTGAATGTTCACTGACTTATCATTACTAGATCACAAGTGTTGTGTTATTGTTCACTGCGTTTTGAGTTTTTTGTGGGGTTATAGTTGGGGTTTAGGATGTTCTTACTTACGAAAGATAAGTTTCAAGTTTTACTATTGAGATGCTAGATGGTTTTAGTCCGTTTTTATCCATCTAATAATGGAACGCCAGTATAAATTTATATCAAGTTGTATTAGAGCTCCATTTTTATTAGAGTCTTGTTCTTGCGTTAGTCTACAAAATTTTCTTCCTTTCTTGTCATTTGATTCGGTATTAGTTTTAGTTTATTTATTTTTTCCGTTTGAGTCAAGAAAAAATGAAATAAGAGAAACGAAAGAAAGCTAAAACAAAAGGATAAACCACCAAAAGGAAGAAAAGGAAAAAGGAAAAGTTCAAACAAAAGGAATAAGAAAAAAGGAAAACACAAAAAATAAGGGTAGAAACGAAATAGAAAGAATCATTCAATAGAAATAGTAGTATCTTATATTAAAAACTTAGATTAGGTAAACGTTATACACTTGTAGCATCAAGATTTTATTTGAATTCATCGCAGATCCACTTTCAGTCATTCTTGGTTTCTATACTAAATCGAGTAGGAGAAGTAAGGAGAAAAAGGTGGATGAGTGAGCAAAAATATCAAAACACTTTTTCAAAGAGAGAGAGTGAGATTCATTCATCTTCCTTTTCATTTAGACTTTATGTTATTACCCTTCTTATGTTTTTGTTCTGGGAATCATAGCGATGACTAACAACACGGTGAGGGAGCCACTTCGTCGAGTCAAGACAACAAGGTTTATGTACAAAGAGAAGAGGCCAAGAGGAGAAAATTATCTGGACAAATGGAGAATTTGGAGGACTAGACTTCTCGACCCAATCATTCCCCAGCTCGACTGAGCATGGCAAGATTCGACCGAGAATAGATTTTGTTCAGCTAAACGTACTTAAGTTGTATGGATTTTAGGTTAAAGCCTTATATAGTAATGAATCGAGCATGACAGATTTCAACCAAGCATAAGTTTCTCGGCCGAACGTACTTAAGTTTTATTGATTTTTGGTTAAAGACTTATGTGACACTCGACTAAGCGGTTACACCACTTACCGAACACTTTTGCCTAGTTTTGTTATGTTTGTTTATTTTATTAGATTCCAAAGATTATTTTGTTTATAAATAGGGTACTCATTGTATGACATTGTTAAAACATTTTTTATCAATAGCTATTACCTTTTTCTTACTAGTTCTTGAGATTTAGTTATCAAAATCTTAGAGAGATTCTAAGTGTTTATCGACTTATCAACAACACTAGATCACAAGTTTCATGGTGTTGTTTGCTGTCTGAGAATTTTCACTCGGGTTGTAACTAGGTTTGGGTTGTCCTTTTTTAGGGAAGACAATTTTTAGCGTGCAATATCATCTATGAGGTTTTTTATTTTTGAAATCTATCATTTCATCTATAATGGTGGAAATATATAAAATGATTCACCATTTTCATCAAGCAATTTAATACCACTCACCTAGAAAAAGTAATGAAATTTCAATTAATTATTTTTAATGGATGGTGGGATGATTTTGTAAAGGATGAGAAACGATGTGTCAGATGTTCTACCGTTATATTAACTCTTTTGTTTTTCTATCGTTTGCAATAAGTTTAGGACACAAAAGATTTAGAATGCTTCGTGGAATATCCTCAATTCATGCACATATTTTATATGGAGAGGATGAAGCAAAATAAAACTTTGGAGATGTGGACGTTGCTTGTCCTCGCTATAATGATATATAAGTGAATTGAATTATGACTCATCTTAAATGGTGAGCCTAACTACTATTCGTTGATAATGAACAACATCATATCTGAACTCAAATTGATTAATATCTATAAAATTGGTTAAGACTTTGTAGTAGTGGATTCAAGGAGTGGTATTGGCTAATCCAAAAGTCAACCACCATGATCGATGTGATGACCAAGCCATTCTCACTATCCAGATGCGAAAATCAGTTAAAAGTGGTTGTGTTGTACTTTTTTTGATATGGTCATTGGAGGAAAGTATAGATTTGGTGCCCCATTAATGAATCCTTGGTGCAAATCATCGATGACCTGGAAGTTTGCATCAATGTTCCTTGTGTAAGGTTCATGTTGCTTCAAATTCTTAGTGAGATTCATTGTATGCTCAACAATTTTAACGGCAAAGCCAAAAGAACCTAGATATTTCTTGGTTAATTTAACTTTTGGGGTAAATTTAAATTTATTTAATTTAATTGTACAAAATCGATTTGCTAATTCACAACTATTTGTGTATACTTTCTTTAACATATTATTATATGTGAGAACATTTTTGTATTGGCATGCACGTTTCGATTTATCTCTACTGATGAGCAATTCTTTGAAACCTTGAAGCACTTCATTCTAAATCACCCACATGAAAAATAATCCTACCCTAATACATTCTCCCCACAATCGAGGATGTCCCCACAATCTGCCCCACCATCGAGGATGCCCCAAGAACTCCCTCCACAATCCAAAGATGCCTCCAAAAACTCCCCCACAATCCAAAGATATCCTCTTTGAAGTTGTGTACGAGAAAGTAACGCAAGAATCAATGGATGTCTTAGAAATTTTTAAGGACATCTCAATGTTTTTAAGAACTTCTCAAGAGTATTTAAAAGTGCATCATAAAGAAATATAAAAAAGAGGTACCAGCTTATCGAAATGCCTCGATCGAAGACTCCTAAAAGGTAGAAGATATTGCAGCCATCTAAGTACAAAAAGCACAATACATCACAAAAAAAACACCAAAAGAAAGGTGGTATTGGTGAAGAGGAAGCTACAGAAAATCAGATAGCTGGATTGAAAGCTCCAGCTCTCCAACAATGTGAGCTGAAGAGAAAGCTCTAGCAAGGGCTGCTAGAGATAAAGATCGAGCAAGGGAAGTTAGAGAGAAATCTCGAGCAAGGGTTGATAGAGAGAAAGCTCCTGCAAGGAAAGCTAGGGAAAAACTCCAGCAAGAGTTACCATAAAGAAATTTGGAGCAAGGGAAGGTCCATTACTCTTCATGGAAAAGTCCAGTGACGTGCAACCACTAAGCATTGAGATGTACGGTATGAGGGTATATATGTTGTGTCACAAACTTCATCATACGTTCAGTGGTTTGGTCGTCTGATATTGTGGAGAAGTAGGGTTCGAAGATGTATTATGTGTTGATGACCAAAACCAAAGAGATTAAGAGCAATGTGCGATTTAGTATTTTGATTTTCTTTCTTTTTATTTTTTTTCTCGAGTAAATCAATGATGTACCTCAACGTTGTTTAACGTCTGATATAACATTGCACAACGTCTGGTACAATGTTGTAAAACATTGGCAATCACACATTTTACAACGTGTGGTACATCATTGTACGTTTATACAACGTTGTACAATATTTTATATCATTGTTCGGCACACATTGTACAACGTTTGAGTCACACATTGTAGAATGTGTGATACAATGTTAGTCAACTCATCACAATATCGTAAACCTAAAATCATTTTTTCACCATCTACAATATACTGAAGAAGGTCTTGCGATCCTAAGAAAATAATAGTCCACATTACCCTTATGGAAAAGTGAGCTATCATTGCCGATGAGGTGTTTTCTCAGTATTTTGGTGGCTCTTTGGAGTTGCTCAATTGGTGTCTCAGTTTCTATGGAAAATCCTAGGCTAATGTAGATGTAACGTATTTCTTCGCATCGTTAGAAGCCAAGGAACTCCTTTTGTTTGATGTTTCAAGGAAAATCTACAACAATGTGAAAATGGAGGATAATATGAATCCATATGTCCATGGTCTTCCTCGTATCCTCAAAAAATCTTATATATCACGGTTTGCTCACTTGAAAAATAAATCATTGAAATACCAACACATCAAAGGTGTGATGCAAAATAAAGTATATGCATAAGCTTTTTTTGTTATAAGGGAAAAGATTGTGTACCATTGTGAATAAAATTCATCGAAAATGAGTTGTCAAGAGGCCACTTCCAAACTATGCCATGTCAACGTCCCCGACCTCCGAATCAGACTTGCATGTAACATATTTCTTAACGGCAACATTTTGTAATTTGTAAATTTTTTAATTTTATAAGTTATTCATTTGTAAAATTTTTCATTTTAAAATTTTTAAATTTCTAAATTTGTAAATTTGCAATATTTTTAATATATTATGGATTAAATAATTAAGGAATTCATTTTTTAAATTTATTAATTTATAAATTTGAACACAACGTGTGGTACAACATGCTAGTACTTATTAAGAACATTGTACACAATGTGTGGTACAATGTGTTAGTACTTAGCATGAGCATTGTGCATAACTTGTTGTATAATATACTAGTACTTAGCACGAACATTGTACACAATTTGTTGTACAACATGCTAGTACTTAGAACGAACATTTTGTAGAAAGTTGTACAACATGCTAGTACTTAGTAAAAACTTTGTTCAAAAGGTGTGATACAACGTGCTAGTACTTAGCTCGAAAGTTGTAAACAATGTGGTAAAATATACTAGTACTTAGCACAAACACTGTACACAACATGGTACAAAGTGCTAGTACTTAGCACGAAACTTATGGTACAACGTGCTAGTACTTAGTAATAACGGTGTACATAAATGTGGTACAATGTGCTAGTACTTAGCACGAACATTGTTGACAATGTGGTACAACGTGCTAGTACTTAGCACGAACATTGTACACAATATGGTATAACGTGGTATATAAAATGTGGTACAATGTCTACAATGTTTACAACGCACATTTAAGTTGTTCAAAGAGTATTTATAGAATTCAAAAATAATCATAATTGTTCAGAACGGTTAATATGGGCGTAAGGATATTCAAACAACTTTCAATTGATGAAATCGTCGATCATATTTTAGAAAATTGGATTGTATCCTTTTTATACTTTTGATTTTTTGGTTGAAGATGTGTTATTAGTTAAGTTAATGTGTTATTCCATATTTGTAATAAAGCAGAATTTGGAATTTATTATTATTATTGTTAATCATCAACTATAAGCTAAGACACACAATGTATAGTATGTGATTTATGTACTAGTAACGTGTTACATCACACAATGTATTTTTGTTCTTAAAAAATATTCGTAAATTATTTAAAACGATAAATATGGGCGTAAAGATGTTCAAAGAAATTTCAATTAAAGAAAATCATGAAATCACATTTTATAAAATGAGGTTGTATCCTAGTTGTAGTTTTAACTTTTGGGTTGAACCTTAGTTATTAGTTAACAATGTGTTATTCAACATTTTTATCAAAATAGAATATAGAATTCAATTTTTATAACTATTAATCATCAACCACAAGCTAAGACACACAATACATAATATGAGGTTTATTACGTGTTTCATCACAAAATGTACTTATGGCATTCAAAAACTGTTAGTAAATTTTTCAAAACAATAAATATGGGCATAATGACGTTAAAAAATGTTCAATTGATGAAAATCCTGAATCATATATATAATCGAATTGTATCCTTGTTGTATATTTGACTTTTAGGTTGAACCTTAATTATTAGTTAATTTAATCTTTTATTCTACATTTGTATTAAATCACAATATAAAATTTTATTGTTATTATTCTTAATCATCAACCATAAGTTACGACACAAAATGCTTAAATGAGGTTTATGTACTGGTTACTTGTTTCATGAACATAATATATGGTTTGTTGCTATAAACAATTATAATGTTTCTTTTTAGTAAGCTATGCTTTAATGGATATTGGATTTATTTTATTCTCTTTTGGGGTTTATACTTTGAAACATGTGTAAGTTTAAAATTCAAACTGTAGAACTAAAAAAATCATTTTTATATTTTCAATTGTGGCATCAACCTAGTGGCAGAATATTGTGCACAATATGCTAGGATTTAGCACGAACATTGTACACAACATGTGATACAACGTGTGATACAATGTCCAATACACCGTATTAGTAGAACTAAAAACTCATTTTTTATATTTTCAATTGTGGTACCAACCTAGTGGCAGAACGTTGCGCACAATATGGTAGGACTTAGCATGAACATTGTACATAACGTGTGGTATAATGTGCGATACAACATACTGATGCGTTATAAAATTAAAAAAATAACATAAACTACCCACTAGTGCACGAACACGTGTGTAGTACTACATGTGTCGATCCCACGGAGACTATGCAACACAACTTAAACTCTAACTGGAATCAAACTTGCTAACGAACGAAATATGATTTTAAAAATGAAATACTAAAAACAAATAAACAAACTAGTTCTTAAGAATGAGACAAACGTTCCAGGAATTCAGTTTCACCACAAGACTACCGAAACCAACAATCAACCTATCTATCATGCAATCCGAGTCAAGTTATCTAAGACAGACGATCCTAATATGATATCTACCCTCTCAAGGCATAGACACGTGATCTAGTCAAGTTACCCCCTACATTCGTGGCTCACACCTTGAACTAAACCCATAAGACCTGTGATTCATCCGTTTTACCCTCAATCGCTACTACCCTACTTTCGTGGCCTAACCTCGGTTGTTCTAAACCTGATCTTCTAGGACTAGAATTCACCTTTCGGTCCTTCTCCTAATCCCTAACACATGCATCTACGTGGCCATCGCAAACACAAGTAAATTAAGTGCTCAGATAAAGAATAGATAAACGAAAACGGGAAAATGCATTCAAAGATAAATCAAAAGTGGTTCCGGGATAACCATGGGCTAATCCCTTCTCCTAGAACAAACAAACTACTCGCTCATGCGTCTGTAAACAAACATAAACAAAACAGAAGGTGATAACGTCTATTTTGTTATAGTATTTTAGTCTCTTTTTATAGTTAGTTTCATCATTCATTTGAACTTTTGCCAAGCATTAAAGCATCATTTAGTCATCTTTTAGCGTTCTCTCGTATTATTGCAGGAAACGAAATATCGGGATACAAACACGAGTAAATGAAGCAAAACTAAGCAAAACAACTCTCTTATCAGCTATGCACGGTCAGCATCCAAAGAATCATAAAAAAGAGAATAGAAATGGAAGCAATGGCTGCTTACAAAAAATGGAAACAATGGCCGCTTATAAAAATGGAAACTTTCGTTGATTGGAACAAAAATGGAAAATTTCGGTTCCTACAACAAAGTAAGAAGAGAAGGGTTGGAGCATGAAAAGGAAACATGTTTTATATATAATAGAAGCAAGTTGTTGGAACAAAATTTAAACTTCCAACCGCCTACACAAAAATGGAAAGATTGCCGCCTACACGAGAATTGGAAACTGCAACCATCAAAGATAGAAAATGGAAATGGCTGATAGGAAATGGCTGATAGAAAAATTAATGGAAATGCAATAACAAGAAAGAAGACAGCAAAGCAAAGAGGAAAAGAAGGAAAAGTGAAAAGGAAATCGTTGCTGCACAAGAGGAAAAGGAATTACAAGCTGTTGAAGAAAACAGAAACCGAAAAAATGGAAACTAGCGAAAAAGGAAATTTAGCATAACAAGAAAAGGAACGTGTTTTCTACTTAAACCAAATGGAAATATGGTTAGAGAAGAGGAAGAGGAGCTCATGGTTGGAAAATAAAGAGAAAACGTTGACAATTACACAAGAATGGAAAAACAAGAAATGGAAAAACTCGGAAAAGGAAAACTGCAGTGGCTGTAAGAAAAAGGAAATTCCATCCACTAGAGAGGAAGAAAAGAGGACGGCCAAAGAGGAAAGATTAGAGAAAAGGCAAGAGGAGAAAGAGGGCTAAAAGGGGAGAGCTTCAGCAGCAAGAGACGTACATAATTGAAGAGAGAAAACAGCACACACGTAGAGAGAAATAAAGCGAGCAGAACGCGTACAAGGGCAAGGACGGGGCGACAAAGCCGGAGCACGGAGGAGCTATTGAAGACGTCGGTAATAGAATAGGGAGGGATCTCATTCTTTATCCATGTTGAATATAGTTATTTTTTGGGTTTCATTTTCTAAGTTCATGTCCGAGTAGGTCCATAGCCACGGGTTAGAGAGCTTTGCCGATATGTAACGAAGTCTTGTTCTTAATGCTTGGTTATAATATTTGTTCGTTTCGGATTGATTGATTGTTCATAATGCTTTTGTTCTTGTTGGCCATTTGAATGAATGATTATAAAAATCTAATTGCATTGGGAGATGAATTGGATTTTGGAATGTAGCCATGATATGAAGTCTCAATTGATTTAGAACCTTGGCCGGTCGGTTGATTGAACTTAGGAATTAGGATAGCGATCTTAATGCGTCTAGTAGTTGAGATACACAATTGGGAGATTGGTATACGCATGCTAGATAGTGGGTTTAGGCATCGGGAGAGTCATTCCCTAGAAAAGAGCTTGAATTTCCCGAATACGTAATGATATCTATAACCATGATCTGGTTAGAACTTTGTTGCATCATCGTGCATCTCTCGAAACCTATGGTGTTCAGTTCATTGAGTTTAATCCGATAGTTAATTAGTTTAGTTTAGTTTCATTCGTATTCCCATCACTTATTGATTTCACACGTCTTATTCATTAGTTTACTAGCTTTAAAGTTGCATCAATTCCTTGTGTTCGACCCTGGTACTATACGATCCGTATCCTTGCGGAAGCGTTAGTCTAGGTAAATTATTACTTGAGATTAACCACATCAAGTTTTTGGCGCCGTTGTCGGGGAATTGATTACGGTTTTAGAGTTAGGATACTTTTAGATTAGGACACAGTCCTTTCCGGAGTCTTATTTGTTTTTCGTGTTTTTGCTTTAAGTTTTTCTTTCTTTTCTTGAGTCGAATCTTTTTACCTCTTGGAGCCTGACCGATTCTTGTGTTTCTATTTTGTGAGGTACATTATCGTGCCAGACCGAAGAAGAACAAATGGCAGAACGTCGCATTCTAAACGCGCCACAAATTCCAGCCGCGTTAACCTATCGAACATACATGGCTGCTAGGCATACGCAACTCTTGTCTTGATACACGCGTCGAGTTACAACCAGCTTTCATTCAGATGCTCAGTAAAGCAGCATTCAGAGGGAGACCCACCGAGGATCCAAATCAGCATCTTAATGATTTTAAGATGCTTTGCCAAACCATCAGAAACGGATAAGGAATCTCGGATGAGGACGTCATTCTCGCTGCCTTCCCATTCTCAGTGAAGGATAAAGCATAAGACTGGTTGTATTCCCAACCGGCAAACTCTATAGGATCATGGGGGCAGCTAGAGGAAAAGTTTATGATGCGATTCTTCCCTCAGAGTAAAGCTCAGCTTGCCAAGAATCAAATCAACACGTTCGTTCAAGGGGCAGCTGAGAGTCTATACGAAGCGTGGGAACGTTTCAAAGGCTATCAACGCCTTTGCCCACACCACGGCATGGATCAGAGCTTCTCATACACAACTTTCTACAATGACTCATGGATAACACGAGGATTCTGATCATAGCCGCCGCTGGAGGTTCCTTGAGTAACCTCAGATTCCCACATATCGAGGACCTAATCGATCGTATGGCTGATGAAGGCAGCAACGCCGCTGGAGAGTATAATCGCAACGCTCCAGCAAGGGTAGCTCATGTGAATGACACACACGCTCTATATGTCGGTTTAGCTGAGGTGTGGAATCATGTCACTGGAATTTACAATTTTCTATCTGAAACACGTCATCCACAATATTCAGAGAAATTAGAGGATCATGAAGTCCAAGGGTACGAGGAAGTGAACTACGTGAGCAACAAACAGCCTTTGGGAAACACGTACAATCCTGGATGGAGAAATCACCCAAACTTCTCCTAAAAGAATTATGACGGTGCATCCAACGTGCAACAACTATCGGGAAACTTTCAGCCACGAGTGATGCAAGGGAATCAGAATTTCCAGCCAAGGACGGAGCCCCAAACCCAAAATTATCAGCCACGTGCGCCTCCTCCTCCACAACAAGAAGCTAATACTGATATTACGTCTATGCTAGCTCAACTCCTACAAGGACATGAAGAGGTAAAGAAACAATTTGCGGAGATGACGACGCACCTAAAGATCTTGGACACTCAAGTTGCATAACTCGCTGCGAACTCCTCTCAACCGCAAGGAGTTCTACCGGGGAGGCCGGAAGCAAATCCCCGTGGGCACGTCAATGCCATATATCTACGGAGTGGTAAGACGGTAGATCAGCCCGCTCCGTTGATGTTTGAAGGGGATGAAGCACCTCGTACAACAGTGGAGAAGGGCAGAAATGTTGAAAATCATAAGAAGAAAGCCGAGGAGGAAGAAGAGCCAAAATACGTGAAACCC
>CM071860.1:27453355-27464220 GCA_036759665.1 Gynandropsis gynandra
ACTTACAACGGATTGTCTAACGGATGATATCCGTTACAACTCCGTTGCAAAATGCAACGGATATGCAACGGATCTCTGCCCGTTGCAATTCCCCCACATCCGTTGCAATCCGTTGGTAAAAGTTTCCAACGGACGGATCCGTTGCCCCGTCCGTTGGAAACTCCGTGTTTTTTTGTAGTGTATAGTAACTATGTTATTTTCCAATCTACAAACCACATCCACACTTAAATCTCTTGCACATAAATCTCGAAAAAATATGTCAATACCTAAAACACGAAAGTATTAGTTTAATATGTAACATTTAATAGATTTACATCACTAATAACATTCTTTCAAAGAATCAATCATACCACCGATTGTTGTGTGTACATGTTTGTCCAGCAATTCAGAAAAACATATAGGAAGTAGTCTTTGCATGAATACATGACAAATGTGACATTTCATTCCTAATTACTTTCCTCCTTGAATGTCAACGCACCTTCAGATGTTAGACGCATAACCATCAGGAAATTTCACGTCTTTTTTAAACCATTTCAACAATTTTTGTTTCTCCTTATTTGACAATCTGAATATCGGAACTGGAATTTTATCATCATCACTTATATGTAAATCTTTTCATGAGAAATAATCTTTCAGATCCTTCCGTGATTTAATTTTATCTTCCATTTTTCTTGTGACGTTCAGCACTATGTTGATGACATTATCAAAAACATTATTATTTATGTACATGCACCAAGTCTATGTCAAAGCATTAAAATTTTTTAATACGGCAGATCTCAAAATATGTTCTTCTTGTACCAATTATGAGTAATTCCATAGCCACAAATTCTCAGATGATTGTTCTCTCTGCAATCTATACTCCTAGGAAAAGCCAAACAAAGAAGTCGTCATACAAAATCTCTTCACCATTCAAAACAGGAGGATGAGACTTCCGCACAACTATATTCCTTTTAAAAAATTTCTTGTTATGCCATAATGTATCATCAGCAGCAAAAAAAAATGATGACAATCGAACCATATGGTCTTTCATCCATATTTCCACTAAAAAGAATGTGTTTCGTCCATGCAATAAAGACAAGCCGATGACCATGCGTTGTCCATTCAGATAACATAACATAAGCTGGAAAATCAGTTATAATACACATAAGAGAACATCGTAATATAAAAGAATTTCTCCTCGAGACGTTGTATGGTTGAACTCCCTCTCATAGTTCTTTTAATTCATCAATCGTTGGTTAAAGAAATATATCCAAGTTTCTTTTAGGATGATTAGGCCCAGGAATCAGTATTGTTTAAGAATAAAAACTCATTTTTCATGCACATGTCAGGTGATAAATTGTACGGCGTCATACTAATGTCCACAACGAATAATTCCTTCTAGACATCCAAATGGATTAAAACCATCAGCACAAAGGCCTTAGTAAACATTTCGACTCTCAACTGCAAAGTGAGAATATACCTTTTCAAAGTGTTCCACGTCTCAAAATCTAAGGGATGACACATTTCTCCATCACGAGTTGAATGCTCAACATGCCATCTCATGTCCCTTGCGGTCTTCTAAGATTGATACAAGCTTTTGCTTATGTGTGTAATTGGTAAATACCACATACGACGATATAGAACTAATTATTTATTCCTTTTCAAATAAAAATGGTCTTTTCACAAAATTGACAGTTTATTATGTCCAAAGTCTCTTTCCCAAAAATCATGCAATTATTCTGACAAATATCATTCTTTTCATATGAAATAAACCCCAAGATTTCATCATCTTCTTTGTCTCATGATATGATTGTATTGCATTGTTATCTTGAGGCAAGCAATCTTTTATTAATTGCAATATAGAATTAATGTAATTCTCAAAAAGAGTATTTTATGTCTTCAAATTCATCAAATGTATAACAAAGACAACTGTGATAGACCCGTTCTACAACCATCATAAAGTGGATGCCTAGCACTTTCTAACATATCAAAAAACCTTTTTGCATCTTCATTCGGATCTTCTTCAATATTTTCCTCATTTCTTTCACCGAACACATTTTACACCATTTTCACATAAGGTTTCATTTCTACATCTTGAGGCGTGTCAACCACCTCATGATGTACAAGACTCCTACTAAAAGTTTCTACAACATTACCAAATCGTGGTGCAAAATTCTCTCCGTGAGATAACCACATGAAATAATTCGGAGTAAAACCTTTTAAATAAAGACGATTCCACACGGTTCTCTCGTTAACAAATTTTCTTTTTTGCATTTGACGTAAGGAAAAACCAACTTACCAGTTTCTTTATAAATTTGTTGATGTGTCTCAATCGTCATAAACTGTGTAATGCCTTCTATAAAATCCTTCGATACACCTTGAGTTTTCGATCGATTCTTCTATATATACATTGTCTAGAAACAAAATATTGATCTCTATGATGATATCACGAATGAAGGTCTCCACGGTTATATAATTAATTTCTAGATCGATTAAGAAAGGATTAGGGACTGAGATCAATATTTGTTGACGAGACATCCATAAATCATTCTTAATTTCAAATGGTTTTTGATTGGTCGAATACATTTGCAATTTTGCAGAAATTTCGAAAGGCTGTTATTTGCATCCGTGATTTTTTTATGGCCACAATGATCGCCGGTACATTTTCAAATGGCCAAAAGTATAAGTTAGCAATTTTGCAGATGATCAGTGGAGCTGTCCAAAAATCACGAACATAAATAATGTCCATCCAAAACATTAAATGATTCGTTTATCAATTTCAAATCTATTCGTAAATTTAAACGGATTGTCGAAGACTAGGTCTTCCACAAATTTGAAAACAAATAACGGACAGATTACTCTCTCCATCACCAATTCGTCTGTAATCCGTCCGAGAATTTCCGGATGGCTCCATCCGACCAGAAATGATGTTTGGAACTGGCATTTTTCAGTAGTGACCATTTCATCGTCCTCATCAAGTTTTGATATATTATGCATTTCATCAAACTCTTCACAGTATTCCTCTACCATTCAACGACCTTGCACAATACGTTTGTTCCTCTTGGTGGAAGTATTATGGCACATACCTTTTTGTATGAGAAGTTTTATTTCTCTTCATATGCCTACTTGATCATACATTGATCGTCTTTGGTCATGGACCTCTCGATACCAAAACGTGAGTGCGCTGTCAGTAAATTGGGCTGATATGTATTGTATCTTTTTACATATTGTATAGCAAATAAAAAATATTCTCCATCTGCCTCTCTTAACCCCAATTGACTTATGGGTTTAACTCTTTCCAAAAAGGTTGAAACTTTAATCTTAACACGGTTACCATTGAATTCATGACAAGGTCTTTTAGGTGATTCTTCCCCGAATTTTTTGAAAGTTACGTCGGGTTCGTTGTGGTTTCTCATTTTTTTTCATAATATTCATCTTGGCAAGGTATTTCTTGTCCTCAACATTAGTGCGAGAGGTTCTTCTCCTCCTCTTAGTATTCTCTTTGTTGTATTTATCTTGGTTTGGCCGGTTATTGAAGTCTCAAAACTCCAATCTTCTCTCATCATGGTGGTGGTGGTGCTTGTAAGGTTGGGTAAAGTATTTGTCATATTCATCTCGACTTGAAACCCGCCTTGAACCCCAAAAAATACTTGAACTAAAGTTGTGGATACATAGCATAATAGCCTTAAATCGGTCTCTGATCCAAAAGATTTTACAACCTCTAATTTTGAGATTGGATGGGAATAAAAAAGGTTTAAATGTGTAGACTCGAAGCGTCTTTAAAGGCCTAAACTTTCTTAAAATTTTTGGAACACCGAAAGAAGCAAAATGAGCTCAGTTTCCTCTTCTTGGTGTTGTATTTTTTAGTGAATTGTATGACCCCACTAAAGGTATGAGAGCCCTTAGATGCAATCCAAACCCTCCCCTAGAGTTCTTGGAACATACATGTAAAGGCTAGGACGTTTTCTACTCAAAATGAACGTCAAAAGGTGTCGCACAAAATACAATGTTCCACCTTTTATAGGTGATTGTTGGGATTATTCTATGCAAGAAATCAAGATATAATGATGGAAAATTATTGCCAAATTCCAAGATTAGCTAGAGGGAAACAAAATTAAAGCTCCTAATTTTTGGAATGGAAAAGGAAAACTTGATTCTTGGGTTGCAAAAGGGGGATTCGTAATATGTTCTTGATTAAAAGGAAAATTGTAAGTTTTGTTGGTTTTGGCCGATTTTCTCATGCGAACACCTAAGGGATTAAATTCTGGCTGAGTTGGCACAAGGAAAGTCCGATTTTTAGCTAGTTTTGTAGATAGCCTTCATTCGATTTAATCTTTGTATCCTTTGGTTTAGGCTCCTTATGCTCATGTTTGGTCATGTATTCGTCCTCTATGAGCTCTTGGATGAATTGGTTCATTCTAATAATTAAGCTTATTTCCTTCCCTTCGTGATTTCGATGGTCTCAGTGCTTATCTCCTCATTCAATGGTCCTTCCTCTGTGTCAGTTGGTTGGTTCGTTTGAACAATGACCTCATTAAGGGTCCGGAGCATTCATCATCTGAAGATTAACTTCAAGGTTATGTTATCGGGTAATTAGTGGTTTCATTCTTTTTTCCATCGTACTAACAAAAGAATGTCAGTTTATGTCAGTATCATTACTTTATCATTTGATTATATATATTAGACTATAGAACATATTTTATCTCAATAGTTTATGTGAACCAAACTTAGTCTAAAATTTTTAAATGAATATCAAACACTACAAAAAAACGCATTATTTTCAACACACATTTCAATGGATTTTACGTTGAAAATTCTTTCAACGGGTTTCAACAGATGATGGTTGAAAATTTTGGTTAAAAGCTATCAACAAATTCAAATATAACAAGAAATTATCAACGAGCGACTGTTGAAAAAATCAGTTGAAAATTATCAATGGATCATGGTTGAAAATCACAAAATTATCAATGAATGACAGTTGAAATAAATGTTTTAAAATTATCAACAGATAATGGTTGAAAACCATGAAAAATACCAATGGATGACCATTGAAAAAATCAATTAAATATTATCAACGGATTATAGTTGAAAATTATCAACATGTGATGGTTAAAACTAATCAACAGACAACAATTGAAAATTATCAATAGATGACAATTGAAAATTATCAACGGATGACAATTGAAATTTCGTTGAAAAAATTAACGCAAAAATACACAAAAAAAAAGTAAAACAAGTTTTCTTGCATTTGTTTTCTTTTTTCAATGTTTATTCGTTGAAAATTATTCCCGTTCAAACTCGCGCTTCTTTTTTGTTTCAACAAACATCCATTGAAATGTTCAAAACTTTTGCTTTTTAAAACCGATTACACTTTAGTTATCACTAAGTTTCCTAGATTTATCTTATTTTTTAAGATTCTTACAAAATGATTTCTCTTTTTTTCAATGTTATATCTATATATAATTAGATTTAGGTTGTTTAGAAATTTATGAATATATAGATAGTCGTTAGATTGTTATAATAAACATTGTTGTATATCTTTTTATATATATTTTTAATATCATATTAAAAGTTGTTATAGCATAAAGTTATGTATTGAAGTTATTTATAATAAAATTTTCATTTTTAAGTATATTAAGAAATATTTTTATTTCAATATAAAAACATTATATTACAATAACAATTAAGATTATATAGTAAAATTAAAAATATTACATTTAACATCATTTTTATTTTGTAAATCAAATGAAAATATTATTTTTTAAATCATCGACATATGACGGTTGAAAATTATCAACGGATACTGGTTGAAAATTTTAGTGGATTTTGGTCGTTGATAACTGTTAAAAATGTCATTATGGAATCACCTTTTCAACGCCTCAATTCAACAGTTCGAAATCCGATGAAATGAAAATTTCAATGTATTTTCAACCTTTTTCAACGGATTTGGCTATTGAATATCGCTTTTTAAGTGACATTCGGCTAAATTGGTATTCTAAACCTCGGATTAATCCATACGGTTTTGTGGAAAGAATTTGTATTGGCTTTTCTTACAAACATTTTAGCGTCCTAATTCCAAATGTGTATATTTCTATAAGAGTAGTTCCTCATTCATTGGAATCTTAGGTTGTTTTATCTTGTTTGATTTAACAATTTCCATCATTTTATTTTCTTACTCAAACAAAAGTCAGCAATCTCATCCAGCGCAGTCACAATCATCACATGGTGAATCTTAGCCTTGGATATCCAGTTTTTGGATTCTGTTAAACCTCATAAATCGTAACAAAAATATCTATCATATAAAATTCAAAATTAAAAATACGTCAAATCTTAAAGAGAAATATTTGTGGATGATAGTGGCCCTTTGTATTCTTACTTACTACGCAAGACTTACAAGATAGATATATATACATGAACACATCAAACCTACATAAGATAATGACATATATATCTCTAATACCTCTTGGTAAATCCTTCCGGCCGAACGACTTTGTAAGAATATCCGCAAGTTGGTCATGAGTGGAGACGTGAGACGTGACCAAAGAGCCTTCAAGTAACTCATTTCGAATGAAATGACAATACACTTCGATGTGCTTTGTGTGCTCGTGGATACCCGGATTCGCAGCAATGTGTAAAGCCGCTTGATAGTCACAAAACAATAGAGCTAGATGACGATGAGAAATCTTGAGACTCTCCAACAAATATTTGACCCATTTGAGCTCACAAACCGTCATCTCCATGGCACGAAATCGGCTTCAGCCAACGAACATGATAGAGTTTCATGTTTCTTCGTCTTCCAAGAGATTGGAGACCCTCCTAAGGTAATGAACCATTACGTGAGACATCGCCGAATGCGAGGATAGTCAGACCAGTCAGAGTCACACCAAGCAGTAACAGAAAGGACAGCACCGGCTTTGAGAAGAATACTTGTCCCGGAGTGTACTTTACATAGCGGACAACGCGTAGATCGGCTTCCAGTGATCGATAGTGGGTTGGTTGAGGTATTGAGATAAGGTGTGAATGTTGTCAGCCAGATGTACGAGTCAGCCAGATATCCGATCGAGTAACACCAAGATACACGAGTAAGCCAACGAGACGACGGTAGCGATCAGGATCAGCATGCAATGAAGCCGTAGATAAACCCATTCGATGATTTTGTTCCAACAGAAATAAAGCGGGACGAAAGCCTAATAATCCCAGCGTATAAGATAACATCAAGCGTATACTTGCGTTGATATAAGTATATACCCGATGAGCTCCGAGTGCCTTCTATACTCGGAAAATATTTCAAGACGCCAACATCCTTCATGTGAAAGCACAAACATAAGTAGTTCTTGAAAAGCATATCTTTGTGGAAGAACTGTCGGACACAATGAGATCATCAACATAAACCAAAATTCTAATATAGATACGACCATGAGAGTAAGAGAACAATGAGTAATCAACATATGATTGAATAAAGCTATAACAAACAAAAGCCGAAGTCCGCTTTGCAAACCACCAACCCGGTGTCTGTTTGAGACCATAAAGTGACTTTTAGAGACAACATACACGGGAGTCTCCATCATACCAAACCAGACAGAAGCTTCATATAAACTTTTTTGTGGAGATCGCCATGTAGAAAGACATTTTGAACATCTGATGACCCTCCCAATCAAGAGCAGTTGCAGCATCTAAATAATTCCTAACAGTCGCCATTTTTGCAACTAGAGCAAACGTTTCACCGTAATCTATGCCTTCGACCTGGCGGTTTCCCATTAAACCCAAACGAGCTTTGTACCGGCGGAATATCAGATATACCCTCGTAGGGCTAAAACGCTTCAAAAATACCCTTCCCTAAAATAATTATTTAATCGGAAAAAAAAACTGGAGAAAAGACAAATTTATCCTTAATTTTCGAACGTGAGAGAACCTGCATTCTGGGAGAGTAAAAGCCAAACCCGCATTCTGGGAGAGTAAAAGCCAAGAAAGAACAAGTGATTTCGAACTTGAGAGGGATCGATTCGAAGTTGGCAAGAAGTAAATTCGAAGTTGGCAAGAAGGAAATGGCTAGAATCAGCAGCGGTGGAGAAGAGAGCACGAGTCAATCTTCAATGGCGTCAATAAGTGTAAGTAGATCGATTTCTAGGGTTTTGGAGGATGTCGAGTCCCAAAATGGTTTATTGATTTGAAATGGGGTTGAGTCTCAGTGAGTCGGTTGAGTCGAAAGAGTCGGTTGTCTCAGTGGGTCGGTTTGGGTCGCGATGGTCGGTTGAGCGTCGATTTCTAGGGTTTGCAGGATGTCGAGTCCCATAATGGTTTATTGATTTGAAATGGGTGTGAGTGTCAGTGAGTCTGTTGAGTCTGAGTGAGTCGATTTGGGTCGCAATAGTCGCTTGAGCGTCGCAGGGAGTCTAAGGGGCGTTTGAGTCGGTTGTCTCAGTGAGTCGGTTTGGGTCGCAATCGTCGCTTGAGCGTCGCAGGGAGTCTAAGGGTCATTTGAGTCGCATGGGTCGCATGGGTCGGTAGAAGTATAATGTATTCTTTAATTAATTGGTCATTTTGCTGGTGGCCCCAAAGCCAAAGTTTGTGTATCAATTCAAACACATAGACAGAATGCCAAAGATCACCACCAAGTGTTATCCTCACAAGACAATAACGAAGCTGAGAGGAATGTTAAATGAATACGACTTGCATTACTTCGAGAAGGAATCGCAATTTAAGCATTTATTCTATTTCCAATGTGACTCCATATTGACTAAGGTTCAAATGTCTATCCTCCTAAATCACTCCGTGATTGTACGGGACAAGAAGGAGTTGTGGTTCGTCTTAAACGGTGTTCTCATCCGGTACTCTATAGTGGAGCACACACTAATTTCCGGATTGAACCACGGAGCATATCCCAAAGGATGGGAGTCCAAAAGGGGTGATACGTTCAGGTGGAAGTATTTCGGCCGTGGAAAGGTGACCCCCGTACAAATCATTGGAAAGCTTGTGAAGGCGAATAATGACGAGGACCGAAAGAGGTTGGCAACTTTGTTGTTGTTGGCGCAAGTTATTGATCACAAGCCTTCATTAGACAACTCTATCAGCCATGATCTCATTGACATGGTTGATGATTTGGAATTTTGTGAAGGCTTTCCATGGGGGCGTTACACATTCGAGAAGATTGTGGATACTTGCCGCAAGCACGTTAGCGGGGAATCACCGAAACTAAAATGGTATTGTGACGGTTTCATGATCCCACTAATGGTAAGTTGTATATATTATTCGAATAACTTGAATTTTTTTATACTTTTTGCATTCTGATTTTTTTAATGTTGCAGTTACTTCCTTTCGAAACCATCCTTTGTTTGGGCGGAAAGGGATGGTATGTTGATGTAGAGAATGCGGATCCATCATGCCCAAGAATGTGCAAGAAGATGGTTAAACCCGGTATTAACCTGAAGTACGCAGAAGTCATAAGGCTGATCGGAGATTCTAAGGTAACAATTATACAAGGGTCACAAGGAAAACAAGGGTCACCGAGGGTAATAATGACTATTTTTTTGTTTTTCAGGATATTCGAAGTATTCTTTGTGCTGATCACGAAGAATACTTTTTAGGTCTTGATCTAGACGACTATGAGGGATGCCACGATCCCAATGTTCAGATAGGGATGGAACATATTCGTAGAAATCCGAAGGGACTTTGTTGGGAGGATATTCGTGAGCAAGAACTGCTGACGCGGAAAACAGTTCTTGGAGATGAAAAGAAGGGGAAAGGGAAGGAAAAAGGTAAGGGGAAGGGGACTAAGAGGAAAAAGAGCGTGGGGGAAAAATGATAGAGCTTGAAGATGATGAAGCTGATGATGAAGCTGATGCTGAAGCTGATGCTGAAGGTGATGAAGAAAGAGATGGTGATGCTGAAGCTGATGCTGAAAGAGAAGGCGAGGATGAAGATGAAGCTGAAGGAAAAGAAGCTGCAGTCCGGCTGACACTGGAGCAGAAATTAGTGAAGGAAATAAAGAAGTCGGAGAAAAGAATCATCAACGCTGTCAGAGATCTTCTAAGGGATGTCGGGTTTCATTTGCCTAATACAGAAGTCGAGGCGGCAAATCCCAAAGCTGCTGAAAAGGCAAAATCAAAATCTGCCGAGATATCCACCGCAAACCAATCTTCCGACAGTGTTAGAGACAATGAATTCCTTCCGGCAGTGTTAGAGACAATGAAGAGCCGGTTGAGTCAGACCCTAAAAATGTTTCTGGAGATGGCTCAGAAGAGGCTTTGGCAAACATTTCAAGATTAATTGAAAATATCGCATCTACCGCCACCATTCCTCTAACTGAATACATTTCCAGAGAGGTTACTGCAGTCGTTGCTCTTGATGAAGTTCCACCAAGTAAATAATAAATAGCTCAAAAGTTCATTTGAGTCAATTTCCATCGAGAGTCAGCAAGGGTCGCAAGGGTTGCATGGGTCGCAAAAGACGCATCTAATGAATGAAGTAATTTTATGCAGATGCTCCAGTGGTTACTGTCGATGAAGTCGCTGACGAGGAACCTACATCGAAGAGGCCCCCCCTAAGGAGGTTCCTTCCGAGGAACCTACAGTCGGTCGTGCCGAAGAGGCCCCCTCTAAGGATAAGGAGGTTCCTTCCGAGGAACCTACAGTCGGTCCTGCCGAAGAGGCCCCCTCTAAGGATAAGGAGGTTCCACCAAGTAAGTACGGTCTTTTGAGTCGCATTGGTCGCATGGGTCGTATGGGTCTAATGGGTCTAATGGGTCTAATGAGTCGTATGGGTCGCAAAGGTTCAAGGGTTGCAAAGGGCTCTGAGAGTCGTATGGGTCGTATGGGTCGTATGGGTCACTGATAACACGTAATCCGTTATAGTTTTTATATCATTCTTAGGTCTAGTTTAGAATAGAT
>CM071860.1:27470068-27481038 GCA_036759665.1 Gynandropsis gynandra
TAAACATTGTGATTTCTCCTCGCATTTGGATCGTTTTGCTTGGAGGGAAGAACCGTGATAGGAATGTCGTGTAAAGCTGGTCCCATGTAGCCACGTCTTCGCTCGTCCCCCAATGGAGAAGGAAAACAGACGCTGCAAGATCGCATCTTTCAAGACTCCATGAATTTTGAATGTGTTGGAAAGTTCTAGAAGTCTCATAGATGTTGATGAAGGTCTTCGTGATTTCCGCCCAAAAACTGTTTTTGCTATAACATGTTGATCATCGCGAGCTTGATCTCGAATTTTTCCCTCACAACAGCGGGCTTCCTTATTGCAGTTTGGACATTGCTCATGTTTGGCACCACGTAATCATGGAAAGGACGTGGTAGAGGAGCCAGTTGTTGTTGTAATTGCGCCACATTACCCATGGGTAATTGCGGCTGTCCATAACCATCCAATACATCATTTTGATTGTTCATCGCTCGTGGATTGGTCGTGTCTAATCGTTCTTCTCCCTTGACCTTCTTTCACTTATTAATCGTTCTCTCAATCTCAGGGTCGATTCGATGCAAATTCGAATTACCTTGAGATCGGGTCATGCACGCACGAAACACAAGTAAAAAGAATTAGCAGAAAGAAACGAAAAGAAAAGAAAAACAAAAACGATTATGATTCTAAATCTGAATTCCTAAACGTGTTGACAATTAGTCCCTGGCAACGGCGCCAAAAAACTTGATGCGTGTCAAGTTAACAAGTTAACCTAAGACTACCCATAAGTGCACGGCACGTGTGTAGTAGTTGAGGTGTCGATCCCACGAGGACTAATGTAACACGATCTAAGAATCAAAAGTACAACCAAAGCTTGCTACGAAAGAGTCAGGATATGATGATGATGCAATGGATAAGTGAGTTCTAAACAAAGAGACAAACGCCCTAGCAAACCGGTTTCACCGTATAGCTTCCGAAACCTATGTCCGATCTATCTAATCGTGCATTCCATATCAAGATATCTAATGCAGACGATCCTAATGTAGAACCTACCCTATCTCAAGTCATAGGAACGTGGCTAGATTGAGTCATCTCCTACTTTCGTGGCTGACACCCCAACTATACCCCGTTACGATTCATGATTCACCCGATACAACCCTTAACCGTTACTACCCTACTTTCATGACCTAGTCTTGGTTGTTTTAAGCCTGATTTTCTAGGATTAAAATTCACCTTTCAGTCCTTCTCTTAATCCCTAACACATGCATATACGTGGCCATTCGTAAACACAAGACAGTAAGTTCTCAGACAAAGAATAGATAATACGAAATGGGGAATTGCATTCATAAACGAATAAAAGAATGTTCTGGAATAGCCATGGGCTAATCCCTTCTCCTAGAACAAATCTACTACTCAAACATGTGTCTAAACATCATAAACGAAATAGTAAAATAAGGAGCTTAGAAATATCAAACGAGAGATGATCCCGAATCAATTCCTGACTCCTTGTGTCTCCCGTCAAAGATGACTCTTGAATGGATTGATGGATGCTGTGTACCCTTCTAGGGTTCTCCTCTGTGTTTGCTTCCTTCTCAACTCAATTTGGGGTCCCTTTTTATACAAATTCCTTGTTGGAGACATTCTAGGGAAGTGGTTATAGGCATGCCCCGTGCGGGCTAGGGAGGAAACCCGTGCAGGCTCCTCATATTCGCCATGACCTGTGCGTGCTAAGGGCTAGCACGACTCGGGCAACGATTTCTGGAACACCACCCCGCGCGGGCTAAGGAAGACACCCCGTGGGGGCCTTGTCTCTTCATGTCAAGTTGCATTCCTTGCCTATTTTCTCATCTTGTTTGCTCCGTTATAATCTCTTATGCTCGTACTTTGTCTCGTATATGTCATTTAGCTCCGAAACGAACCAAATACGCATAAAATTGATAAGAACATGAAAACACGAAAACAAGTAAAACGGATACAAAATCACACGTAAACATCGCAACTATCATCATAAACATATCTAAAATCATGCGAGAATCGTGTATAGAAACGAGATGATTAGTTTGGGGAAGTTTGATAACACGTAGTGTGTGTTAGTTTTAGGCTAAGCATTTACATCATTTTCGCATAGTTTGCATAACACGATTTGCAAAACCTACACGAACATTCTCTATGTGGTCCTTTTTGTTGATTTTCAGGTTTTAAGGCGACAAGGCCTATTCGAGTTTTAGAATATCGATTCCTGGATTCAACTGCACATAATGGGAGCTACAAGCCATACGGGGCAACTTCAGGCCACGGAACCAAATGGAACACCTGAGCATCGAGCAAAAAGAGCGAAAACAAGAAGATAACTCAGCTCGCTCAGGCTTGGAAGAGGCCCCACGTGGGCTGCACTTCTAGCAAAGTTTGCACAACCCGGGGAGCTAAGGAACACGCTCAGATCGGATGCCATTGAAGACCCCACGCGGGGTGGCTACTTAGCCCACGCAGGCTGCCGTTTCAGTAGAAGTAGCACGAGTCGAGGAGCTTATTAGCAAGCTCGGGCATGTTGAGGAGCACACAGCCCGCGCGGATTGAGCCTTAGCCCGCGCGGGTCGCTGTTCTAGGAACAATTTGGTATGGGTTTCAAACGAAAAATAGAAAAAAGGGGAAGCCATCTAGGGCAAAGGGGCGACGTAGAGACCAGCAAATGAGACCAAAATACACAGGAGACAAAGGAGAGAACACGACAGAAGACTTCGGCCACCCCGAAGGATTCATCCGAGGCCACGCTCGGGATGATAGGGAAGATGAATATTTACTTTGTTTATGTTTATTTCTCTATGTATTTAGAGTAGTTCTCTTATCATGGGTTAGGGATGCCATTGTAATGGATTGTTGATTCTTAATGCTTGATTTCGGTTATGTTCAATCGTATGGTTCGATAGGTTTGTAATGTGTGTAATATGTTCTAACCTTGTTTATTTCATGTTTGAATGAGGCTAGATCAATTCAGTGAGATTAGACATATTTGAATGAAATTAGAGATTAGTCTAGGCATCGAGAGAGTCAGACTTGAGTCTCGGAATTAGCCTTTGAATGAATTAGATCAATGAGAATCTAGCGATCGGTTAATCTATTTAGGAACGGTAGAGCTCCCATTGTTCGTCATGCGTTTAGGATATAGGTTTACTACATCGAGAGGTGAGTACGTGTATATCCTAGATAGTGGTTTTAGGCATCGAGAGAATCACTTCCATCAATATAGGTCGAGTTCCCATTGTTTTCGATAGTAGAGGTTAGAGTTCCCCATTGTACTTCACGCATCTAGACATTCCGCGCTGCATCGAGAGATTAGTGACGTTAATTCCTTAGGTAGAGGATTTAGGCATCAAGAGAGTCATTTCCGATAGTTGAGGTAGAACGCCCCACTCATTTTTCATGCATCTAGACGTTTTGCGCTGCATCGAGAGATGAGTGTCATTGATTACCTAGGTAGTATACTTAGTTTTTAGTTCCCCATCGATTGATATAAACCGATTTCATGTTCTATAGAAACATCCATTGCATGTTCGGGTATTCCCGAAACCCGTGGTACTCTATCTTGTTGGGTCTAGTCCCGTCATTGCTTTATCATTTATTTTCCAGTTCGATATCCCCCTACTGATCGATCTTCTTCTCGTGATTTCTTGATTCTAATGTTGCACTCAGTCTCAAGAGTTCGACCCTGGTACTACACGTACCGTATACTTGCGGTAGAGTGGTCTAGGAAATTTAAAACCTGATTTCAGCACATCACGGCGTATTGACAAGAAATGACATTCGTATCCTGAGAAACTCTAAAAGTGCATCTCCCGACTCTAAATATCCAACGTATCGACCTAAATAAAGGATTTTGAGCTCAAAAACGGAGTCAGGCTGCCTTCACAATCTCGGGGCATCGTTTATCCTTAATAGATGAATGAGATGATGAAAAAACCATGTAATTCAGAGCTTCGTACACAAAGTTATGGTATTTCAAAATCCGTCATACGATTCATTGTTGTAGTGCCTAATCACGTGAGAACAAAAATAAAAAGCGGAAAAGGGGTGCAACACAAGAGATAAACACAAATAGGAAATAAGAAGCGAAAGGAATATTCGAGAGACACAAGCAACGCAAGCGGCGTTTTGACAAGAAATGACATTTGTATCCTAAGATACTCGAAAACTACTTCTCCCGGCTCTAAATATCCAACGTATCGACCTAAATAAAGGCTTTTGAGCTCGAAAACGGGGTCGGGCATCTCAAAAAGATGAATGAGATGATGAAAAAATCATGTAATTCAGAGCTTCGTACGCAACGTTATGGTATTTCAAAGCCCGTCATACGATTTATTGTTGTAGTCGTCAAATCACGTGAAAACAAACACACCGCAATCGGCGTATTGAAAAAAAATGACATTTGTATCCTAAAAAACTCCAAAAGTGCATCTCTTGGCTCTAAATATCCAATGTATCGACCTAAATAAAGGATTTTCAGCTCGAAAATGGAGTCGGGCTGCCTTCAGCATCCCGGGGCATCGTTTTTCTCGAAATGATGAATGAGATGATGAAAAAATCATGTAATTCGGAGCTTCATACGCAAAATTATGGTATTTCAAAGCCCGACATACAATTCATTAGTGTAGTCATCTAATCACGTGAAAACAAAAACAAAAAACGGAAAAGGGGTGCAACACGAGAGATAAATGCAAATAGGAAATAGGAAGCAAAAGGAATATCCCAGACACGAACGCAACACAAGCGGCGTATTGACAAGAAATGACATTCGTATCCTAAAAAACTCAAAAAGTGCATCTCCCGACTCTAAATATCCAATGTATCGACCTAAATACATGATTTTGAGGTAAAAAATGGGGTCAGGCTGCCTTCAGCATCCTGGGGCATCTTTATCTCGAAAAGATGAATGCGATGATGAAAATATAATGTTTCTCGGAGCTTCTTACGCAAATTTATGGTATTTCAAAGCATGTCATACGATTCATTGTTGTAGTCGTCTAATCACGTGAAAACAAAAACAAAAAGCGGAAATGGGGTGCGGCACGAGAGACAAACGCAAATAGGAAATAGGAAGAAAAAGGAATATGCGAGAGACAAACGCAATGCAAGCAGCGTATTGACAAGAAATGACTTTTGTATCCTAAAAAACTCGAAAAGTGCATCTCCCGGCTCTAAATATCCAACGTATCACTCTTAATAAAGGATTTTGAACTTGAAAATGGGGTCAGGCTGCCTTCAGAATCCCGAGGCATCATTTATCTCGAAAAGATGAATGAGATGATGAAAAAGTCATGTAATTCGGAGCTTCATACACAACGTTATGGTATTTCAAAGCCCATCATACGATTCATTGTTGTAGTCATCTAATCACGTGAAAACAAAAAAAAATTGGAAAAGGGGTGCAACATGAGAGATGAACGCAAATAGAAAATAGGAAGCAAAAGGAATATCCAAGAGAAAAACGCAACGGCGTATTGACAAGAAATGACATTCGTATCCTTTGAAACTCGAAAAGTGCATCTCCCGGTCTAAATATCCAACCTATCGATCTAAATAAAGGATTTTTAGCTTGAAAACGAGGTCGGGCATCGTTTATCTCAAAAAGATGAATGAGATGATGAAAAAATCATGTAATTCAGAGCTTCATACGCAAGGTTATGGTATTTCAAAGCCCGTCATACGATTAATTGTTGTAGTCGTCTAATCACGTGAAAACAAAAACAAAAAGCGGAAAAGGGGTGCAACATGAGAGATAAATGAAAATAGGAAATAGGAAGCGAAAGGAACATCCGAGAGACAAACGCAACGCAGGCGGCGTATTGTGATGCGATTCAAAGTTAAACAAATATTAACCTAAACTACCTGCAAGTGCACGACACGTGTGTAGTACTTTAGGTGTCGATCCCACAGGGACTACGCAACACAATCTAAAGCCAAACTACGAATCAAACTTGAAAACGAATGAAATATTGATTCTAGGAATGAAATACTAAAAACAATAAACTCACGAGTACTTAACAGTGAGACAAACGTTCTAGGAATGCAGTTTCACCACAAGACCACCGAAACCAACAATCAACCTATCTAATCATGCAATCCCAATTTAGTTATCTAAGGCAGACGATCCTAACATGATATCTACCCTCTCTCAAGCCATAGACACGTGATCTAGTCAAGTTTATCCCCTACTTTCGTGGCTGACATCTTAAGCTAAACCCATAAGTTCTGTGATTCATGCGTTTTACCCTCAACCGTTGCTACCCTACTTCCGTGGCCTAACCTCGGTTGTTCTAAACCTGATTATCCGGAATTAGGATTCTCCTTTTGGTCCTTCTCTTAAGTTCCTAAAACATTGCATCTACTTGGCCTTCGTAAACAAAAGTCAATCAAGCACTCAGACAAAGAATAGATAAACGAAAACGGGAAATTGGATTCAAAGATAAATCAAAGTGGTTCCCGGATAGCCAAGGGCTAATCCCTTCTCCTAGAGCAAAACGACTACTCACTCATGCGTTCGAAAGAAAAAATAATCAAAATTGATAGTTTAAGGAACATAGGAAAAACAAATGAAACCGAAATCTGTGGTCGATCTTCAACGCCCTTGATTGTCTCCGACAAGTCTCTCACGAATAGCTCCCCTCTCTTTAACTCTTTTTGCAACTCTTTATGTCGTGTGTGTTCTGTTTTTTCTCTCCTGTCTATCCGAATTGGGCTGCTGAAGACCTCTCCTTTTTGCCCTGTTTCTCCTCTCTCTTTTCCTCTATTCTTTCCTCTTTGACCGTCCTCTCTCTTTCCTTTTCCGAGCTTTTCCATCTCTTGTTTTTCCATTCTTGTGTAATTTTCAATGTTCCTCTTTATTTTTGAGCCATGTAGCTCCCCTTCCTCTTCTCTAACCATATTTCCTTTTGTTTCAAACAGCCAACACGTTCCTTTTCTTGTTTTGCGAGTTTCCTTTTCTGGTTTATGCAGGTGCCAAACATTACCCACGTGGGCTGATAAGTGCCCCGCACGGGCTGGCTCAAGCTGTTGGAGGTTGTAGCCCACATGGCTAGGTAAATGTCCCGCGTGGGCTGTGTTAGTCCTTGCCGATACTCGTCCCGTTTGCTTTATTATGATCCTCAGTTTTAGTACTTTGTCCCGTATATGTCCTTTAGCTCCAAAATGAACCAAATACGCATTAAAACGTGTAAGAACACGAAAACAAAAAAACGAGTAAAACGGACACAAAATCATACGTAAACATCGCATCCATATCGTAAACATCTCTAAAATCGTGCAAGAAATACGTATGAAAATGAAACGATCAAAATCTCCCAGACTTGAATGTTTGCTTGTCCTTAAGCAAACGTAAACGTAGAACACTTGGGGTATACAAAAACCAAGAATTCCCCTTTCTCCTAGAAATAGCGCTAAAGCGAACATAACCGATCAATTAGTAAGTCGAGAGCAAATTCGGCGTAATTAAATTTTCAGTCTTCATCATAGGTTCACCAAAGCTACCTACAAGAAAGTAAATCAAAGGCAAACTAAACAAACCACCGTAATCCTCTCCACCAAACAAGACTTCAAAATGCTAAACATAGAACAATCGAGGATACTTGTTTCTTTTTCAAGCTTCTTTCTTTCTTTATTCTTTTTTTTCTTTTTATGTCTTCTTTTTCTCTTCTTATTTTTATTTATGTTGTGCAGACACACTAGGCTTCTAGGACGTCAGATTTGAAAGGATCGAGCCTGATAACACATTATCCGTCGTAGTATTTACATGTTTCTTAGGTTTAGTTTTGATTAGATTTCATGGACTTTACCGAGTTATTGAGCATATTCAAGGCTTTTATCTACATTTCGTGTTTTGTGTAGGAAATGAAGACATGAAGGAAAACACGAATGATTACAGCAATTCCAACCTGAAAACGTGTTAAAATGACAAGATACCTCATGTGCACGGCCATGGAAGCAAACGGAACACTCAAACCTTGAGCGAAAGGAGCAAAAAGAGCAATTCCAAGTGTGCATGCTCGGGCTGTGTTTGTGCACCCGATCGGGCTGCTCTTGTGCCCGCTCGGGTCCACCAATTTCTCAACAACCTCTTTGATTTTAGAACGGCCAATTCAGGAGAAAAGAGACCTTTTAGAGTTAGGATTCGAACCAGACTTGTCGGGTCCACCTTTTTCTCAACAAACTCCTTGATTTTAGAACGACCAATTTCTCAACAACTTGCCTTGAATTTTGAACGGCCTGCATTTAAAAAGAACAGAAGGGGAGAGCCAAGATCAGACGGAAAAGGCAAGAGAACAAGGGGCACGAATAAGGCAAAGGAGAAGAGAGAGAGCACGGCCGAAGAACGAACACTTACTTCGCTTTTGTTTTCTTCTCTATGTATTCTGAGTTGTTCTCGTTGCCATGGGTTAGGGAAGCCATTGTAATGGATGTTTTATGTTATTAATGCATGAGTTTCGGTTTTGTTCAATTGAATAGTTCGATAGGTTATAGATTTGCGCTTAATGCCTTCATACGTTGTTGATTTCAAGTTTGGATAAGACTAGATCTATTCTACTGATGTTAAGCACGTTTGATTGAGATTAGAGATTCATCTAGACTTGAGAGAGTTAGATTTGAGTCTCGTGAATGAACCTTCGAATAATTAGATTAATAAGACCGGTCGATTAATCTATTTAGGAACGGTAATAATCGAGGTAGAATTCCCATTGTTCTTAATGCATCTAGAAGTTCCGTGCTACATAGGAATATGAGTGACGTTGATTCCCTAGATAGAGGATTTAGGCTTACACCAAGTCATTTTCATTTATAGAAGTCGAGTTCCCATCCGACATTAGAGGTTGAATTCCCCACCGTTCGTCATGCATCTAGAAGTTCCGCACCGCATAGAGATATGGGTGACGTTGATTTCCTAGGTAGGAGATTTAGGCTTACGCCAAGTCATTTCTAGTATTAGGGGTAGAGTTCCCTACTGTTCTTCATGCGTCTAGACGTTCCACGCTACATCGAGAGATGAGTGATGTTGATTTCCTAGGTAGAGGATTAGATATTAGTTCCCCATCGATTGATACAAACCGAATTTCATGATCCATAGAAACAGAAACATCCATTGCATGTTCCGGTATTCCCGAAGCCCATGGTACTCTATCTTGTTGAGTCTAACTTCGTTATCCTTTATTATCTTTACCTTCCTGATGTGCTGGAAACACGAGTTATAAATATTCCTAGACCACTTCATCGCAAGTATACGGATCGTGTAGTACCAGGGTCGATCTCTAGGGACTAAAGCAGCTAAACTAAGAATAGAACTAAACTAAGATGGAAAAGAGATAGAAAGGGATGTGAACCTTAATTCCCAAAACTAACCTAAATGGTGACAACGAAACTAGGTTGGGGATAAAGTCAGATATGGCAAACACTACGGGTGTACGGGATACCGGGAATTGCATAGATGAAACAACTAAGAATCATAGATCTATCAACTATTCTTGACAACGGGAAATTCATGCCCTAAGGTGAGGAGTGATTCTTCCGAGCTTAAATCTCCTAACAATGGATACCTGCAACCCTACCTTCCAGCAGTGATTAACCCGTACCATGGCAGCATTACGAACGCAATCATTATCCCTAAGATGACTGACCGACCGGTCAGATTCTCATTAGCCAAACTTAATCTACAACTTAACAGGTCCGGATTCATCCTTTAACCTTCCAGCAAAGTCCGAAATCCTATGTCACTGAGCGGTCAGCACTAGCGTAGGAATGATGATGCTAAGTGTAGAACCGTTTAGATTAGTTTGCATTCCCCTACGATTTGATTCATCACGTCCTATTCATTGGTCTAATAGCTTTAGAATTGCATCAATTCCTTGTGTTCGACCCTAGTTGCTACACGATCCGTATCCTTGCGGAAGCGTTAGTCTAGGTAATTTACCGATGCAAGGATTGATGCTTCTCTTCTTCTCTGATGCCTCCCGAGCCTTCTCAGATGTTTTTCCAGCCTCTCCTTGCCCTGTCTATCGCCCCCCTTTGCTCTAGATCTATTATGTTCCTTGAATTCGCTCGTTTGAATGTTAGATCTAGGTTGTTGCGAATTACACGACCCGCTCGGGCACCACTGTTGCCCGGTCGTGCGGAGGCTCGCCCGGTCGTGTTGCTTCATAGTGCCCGATCGGGTGACAGTCACCCGATCGCGTGGTTGAGCGGCTGAGTCATGCCAACTCTCGGGGCAAATTGGATGAATTAATGCCTGAGCGGGTATACCTCTTGCGCCCGATCGGGTAAGGCTACCCGATCTCTTTGCCTTTGTGCCCGGGTCGTGCAAGGTGTGCGGATAAAACCCCGTAGGTTTTACCCGAGCGGGTGTACGTATGGTGCCCGACCGGGCACCCTTGTCTCCTTGAAATTTCTCTTTTCCGCTCGTTGCTCGGGTGTTCCTCTGGGTTCTGAAGCTCGATCTTGGCTCTGAGTAGATATATCTTCTATTCATGTGGTTTTGATCAGGAATCCGTCATTTTAAGCTCATTTAGGCCTTGTCGCCTAAAAACCTAAAGACCAACAAAACGGGTGTGTGAACCGCATAATCATATCGGATATGTAAGTCTCTATATAAGATATATGCGAAAATGGTGCTAAAATCTATCCTAATATTGATACACTTTCAGTGTTATCAAACTCCCCCAGACCTAAACCTTTGTTTGTCCTCAAACAAAACCAAAGTCTAGCATAAGAAGAATCTAATAACGATGGACACTAGCTCAAAAATTTTGAAGGGTTAGTCATTTTGCAAATCAACGCGTCACATGGATAAGAGCCTAAGCGTACCGAGTATAGCCTTATGTCTACCGAAAGTACTGAGCCATGAAATCCTTCCTAAAATCTAAGTCTACTTCACAACCCTAGATAACGTCCAAGCGATCTCCATACCGATTTCTCTAAGCTTTTGATATCATTTGAATCTTTTCTTCTCATTCTTATGCATTTTT
>CM071860.1:27487961-27503776 GCA_036759665.1 Gynandropsis gynandra
TGCGACTTTGTCGAATCGTGAACAATAGCCTAGGTTTACTTAGAAGTCCTTTTGATTCCGATTAGTTGAGTAGTTGTGCTTGAAACCATGATCTGTAGTTGCATTCACCTCCTAGGTTGCAGTACCAAGTATCCATATCTCCGTATATACCGATTGATCGTTGCTTGTTTGATAGATTTTACCGTTCATAGATCATTAGATTCCACACGCTTATACTCCGCTGTCAATGTTTTCTTCTTGGATAAGTTTTAAATTACTTCAGGTTTACGTTGACATAAGTACATCGAGAGCGATGGTTCGGGTCTAAGTGGTGGGTTGAGGCGCTATTCTACGTCCTAGTTAGAGTGATGCGTATTCTTTGGCGCCAATAAAAAAAATGTTCTTCAATGATGCAACTCTTCACTCCGCTAAGGTTACAAGACCTTATGAGTGTGCCATAGGCAGCCTGGGTCTAAGTAGAAAGCCATCCCTCTTCGGCTTCGACGTCCTAGGAACCAAGCGTGGATCTATTAAAAAAATGAAAAAAAAAGAACAGAAAAAAAAGAATAAGAACGAGATTAAGAGTTTAATGATATCTCAAGCTTAGGGAATTGGTATGGAGATCGCTTGGACGTTGTCTAGGAGTATGGATTAGACTTAGGTCATTGGTAGGATTGCATGGCTCGTGACTTTCGGTTGATAGAAGTCTGAACTAGGTGTGCTTAGACTTGCGTTCATGTGACGCGTTGTTTTGCATGATGGCTATCTCTTTGAAGTTTTTGTGCTAGTGTCCATTGTTGTTTTACTCTTCTTGTACTCGACTCTAGAATCTACATTTCGTGTTTTGTGTAGGAAATGAAGACATGAAGGAAAACAAGAATGATTACGGCAATTCCAACCCAAAAACGTGTCAAAATGACAAGATACCTCATGTGCACGACCAAGGAAGCAAACGGAACACTCAAACCTCGAGCGAAAGGAGCAAAAAGATCAATTGCAAGTGTGCCCGCTCGGGTATAGAGGTTGTGCCCGCTCGGGTCCCCATTTTTCTCAACAAATTCCTTAATTTTAGAACGTCCAATTCAGGAGAAAAGAGACCTTTTAAAGCTAGGATTCGTACTAGACCAAAGGGGGACGTGAGGAGACAAGAGAGGACACCTAGAGACACACAAGAAAGAGGAGAGAACATGGATTGAAGACTTTGGACATCCGAAGGATTCATGCGAACCACAACGCTCGGGATGATAGGGGAGTCGAACACTTACTTCGCTTTTGTTTTCTTCTCTATGTATTCTGAGTAGTTCTCGTTGCCATGGGTTAGGGATGCCATTGTAATGGATGTTTTATGTTATTAATGCTTGAGTTTCGGTTTTGTTCAATTGAATAGTTCGATAGGTTATAGATTTGCGCTTAATGCCTTCATATGTTGTTGATTTCAAGTTTGGATAAGACTAGATCTATTCTACTGATGTTAAGCACGTTTTATTGAGATTAGAGATTCATCTAGACTTGAGAGAGTTAGATTTGAGTCTCGTGAATGAACCTTCGAATAATTAGATTAATAAGACCGGTCGAATAATCTATTTAGGAACGGTAATAATCGAGGTAGAATTCTCTATTTAGAAACGGTAATAATCGAGGTAGAATTCCCATTGTTCTTAATGCATCTAGAAGTTCCGTGCTACATAGGAATATGAGCGACGTTGATTCCCTAGATAGAGGATTTAGGCTTATGCCAAGTCATTTCCGTTTATAAAGGTCGAGTTCCCATCCGACATTAGAGGTTGAATTCCCCACCATTCGTCATGCATCTAGAAGTTCCGCGCCGCATAGAGATATGGGTGACGGTTATTTCCTAGGTAGGAGATTTAGGCTTACGCCAAGTCATTTCTAGTATTAGGGGTAGAGTTCCCTACTTTTCTTCATGCGTCTAGACGTTTTGCGCTACATCGAGAGATGAGTGATGTTGATTTCCTAGGTAGAGGATTAGATATTAGTTCCCCATCGATTGATACAAACCGACTTCATGATCCTTAGAAACATCCATTGCATGTTCCGGTATTCCCGAAGCCCATGGTACTCTATCTTGTTGAGTCTAACTTCGTTATCCTTTATTATCTTTACCTTCTCGTCTCAATATCTTATATTGATCGTTCTGCTTCTCGTGAATTTGTAGTTCTAACGCTGCACTCAGTCCCCAGAGTTCGACCCTTGTACTACACGAACCGTATACTTGCAGTAGAGTGGTCGTGGAAAAATTAAAACCTCTGATCCCACACATCAGAGCCTCTACTTAGACCCAGACTATCGATGATGGTATTCTCATGCATCTCGTTCAAGAGTGCAGCGGAGTAGGCAGCATTTTTATTGTGCCATGCCCTTGGGACGTAGAAAGATGATCGCCAACCCACCACTTAGACCAGAACCATCGAAAAAGTGTTAAGGTCGATGCACTCATATTGATTTTAGATCATGCTTTTAGGCATTATTTCTATCGACAGCGGAGTGTTAGTGTGTGCTGTTTATTCTGCAAAACAAGCTCGATTTCATACGATCTAATAATCCTCATCAAAAGAAGTAAAGCATCGTCTATGCAAAGTGTGACCATCTGGATAGAGAGAATAAACGATAAACTAGCCTAGCAACCTCATCTAAACCTCCCACAAGCAACACTAGGATTCCCAAAGAATTACGACCTATTGTTTTTCAGCCGACTAATAAGCTCTAACGCTTAGGAAAAACCTACTCAAACATGCAAAATCTCATGGAAAAGACCAACTTCTTAAGTATCCTAGGTTCAGGGGTCATCTCAAAATGTGGCACCGGACAAGTGCCTAGGACGACTCTGACTCACGAAAGCAAAACAAGCTAAAAACTATGAAATCAAAGAGAAAATAAAAGATAATGAAACGAAGTCACCTTACAAACGTGAGCTGCTCCCCCAGACTAGAATTGAATAGCGTCCTCGATGTGAAGCTCCGATGAAGGGTAAGAGAAGTGAAGTCACGTTTTATGGTGGTTTTTTTGTTTTTTTTAAATAACCGAGTCTTCAGCTAAACAACTAGGAAAAATAGAAACAAACAGTTGGGTTGCCTCCCAGAAAGTGCTTATTTAACGTCTTTAAGCTTTGATGTCTCCATTCCTCATGTGTGCGCGACGGATAGATCGGAAAAGGGAAATGGAGTTTCCACTTTCGATCGGTTAAGCGGTTTGGTAGAGCTTTAGTCGCTGTCCATTAGCTTTGAATGTTCCGCTCGAATCGCTCCACTTATCCTTTTGTGAAGACTTCTCGCACCTGAAAAGGACCAGACCAACGAGACCGTAGGTTGCCCGAGAAAAGCTTAGGACGAGAATTGAAAAGTAGAACTAAGTCACCTAGTTTGAAATCATGAGGTAGGGTCTTTTCGTCGTGCCATCCCTTAGTCATTGCTTCTTTCTTTGGCACGTCATGCACGGAATTCACTCGTTCGCTGCTCGAGGTTGGATAAATGATATCTGCATCAAAAAGTTTTATGATGTCTTTTTTAATTACCTCTTTTAAGTGCGGGCGCAGCCTCCTTGGAGTTTTGATGGAAGGTTCGTGGGTGTCTTCCGTATAAGTTCTGTGCGTACATATTGAAGAGCTGACTTTCCTACGTTTCTTTATGTGTGTGGGTTGTTTTCTCATCTCATATGCACTCAAGTTAGCATTCATAACAGCAGTATATATTTTATCGCATTCAACGTACTCATACCGAAAAGAAGATGGAGGAGGGTCAGTCTCAAGTTCGGGCGTCTTCTCCACTAAGAAACCAGCGTGTGTTTCTTGTGATATCTCCTCACATGGGCGCCTCCTAGTGCTTCAATAGCACTCATGAATTTCGTGTACAGCTTGGCTCCTTCGTCCGTAAATCCTGCATCTTCGCAAACTCGTGTTAAGCATCGCATAAGAGGATTGGAAATACTTACTTGATCAAGCGTGTCTTTCGCTAACTCGTCCGTTCATGGATTTGGAGAAGTTTGATAACACGTAATCCGTAGTAGTTTTTATGTCATTCTTAGGTCTAGTTTTAGGTAGATTTATTAGATTTCATTCATTTATCGAGTCTATTCGAGGATTTCATCTACATTTCGTGTTTTGTGTAGGAAACGAAGACATGTCAAGAAACACGAGAGAAATTGGCAATTTAACCCCAAAATGACAAGGTTCAGCTTGTGCAAGACCGTGGATTGAAGAGAACGTGCAAACACCAAGCGAAAGGAGCGAAAACATCAACTTAGGTCATGCACGATCGGGCATCAGACGCTGTGCCCGCTCGGGTAATTGATGCCAAGAAATCGGAAAAGATTGCCATCATGCAACGCTGGAAAGTAGTCGGAGCGTTAAAAAGGCCAATAGGCATGCGACGGTAATCAAATGTTCCATAAGGACACGTGAAAGTCATCTTCTCTTGGTCTTGTGGATGAATGGGAATCTGAAAGAAACCAGCATATCCGTCCAAATAACAAAAATAAGCATGATTCGCTAACCGTTTTAACATTTGGCCGATGAATGGGAGAGGGAAGTGATCTTTCCTTGTAGATTTGTTGAGCTTGCGGTAGTCTATACACATCCTCCATCACGTGAAGTTTCTTGTTGGAATTAACTCGTTGTTATCGTTGCGTACTACCGTCATTCCTCCTTTCTTTGGTACGACATGTACGGGGCTCACCCATTCGCTGTCTGAGATAGGATATATGATACCTGCATCCAAAACTTTTAGTATCTCTTTTTTTCACTACCTCTTTTAAGTTGGGATTCAGCCACCTTTGCGCTTCGAAGGATGGGTTATGCTCGTCCTCCATGAGTATTCGATGCATGCATAATATAGGGCTTACTCCCTTGATATCCTCGATGGTGTATCCGATCACTCTCCTATACTTCCTTATGCATTCAAGTAGCTTTTGTGTCTCATCTGCATTCAAGTCAGCATTAACGATAACGGGGTATGTATCCTTCTGTCCAAGGTAATCATATCGAAGAGAAGAAGGAAGAGGCTTCAACTTGAGTTTTGGCACCTTCTCCACTGCAAAGTCAGCGTGTGCTTCGTGTGGTATTTCCTCACATGGGGTGTCTCTTAGTGCTTGAATAGCACTCATGAATTCTGCGTACCCCTCTGCTTCTTCATCGGTAAATCCTGCATCTTTGCAAACTTGAGTTAATCATCTCACGAGGGGATCGGAAATACTTACTTGATCAAACGTGTCGTTCCCTAACTCGTCCAGCAAGTCAATTCAAAAGAAATACTCCTTTATGGAGGGTCCGTTCATGGATTTGGACAAGTTGAATTGAATCTTTTTGTCTCCAAAATGCAGAGAAAGTTTTTCCTTGTTGTCGTCTACCATCGGACCTACAGTAGCTAAGAACGGTCTACCAAGAACAATAGGTATCCTAGCATCCTCTTCAATGTCAAGTACAACAAAGTCAGCGGGAATACAAAGCTTACCTACCTTGGTGGGAACGTTTTCAACAATTTCCACTGGATATCTTACCGAACGATCCACGAGGCGTAGAGACATCTTTGTAGGTTTCAGCTCACCGAAGTTCATCCGTTTGAAGACCGAGTGTGGCATTATGCTCACGCTTGCTCCTAAATCACACAAATCATTATCAATGTCAATATTACCTATTGTGCATTTAATGGAGAAGCTTACGAGGTCCTTCAACTTTTGTGGTAGCTTGTTTTGAAGGATAGCGCTGCACTCCTCGGTGAGTGCTACCGTTTCGTTCTCTTCGATATGCCTCTCTTTGGAAAGAACCTCTTTGATAAGTTTGACGTGATTAGACATTTTTTAGAGGGCTTCCACGAATGGGATGTTGATATCAAGCTTCTTGAGGCCCTCTATAAATCTGCCCACTCTTTCTTCATTCATGCTGCTCACAAACCGTTGAGGAAACGGTATCGGAGGTTGGTACGCTGGTGGAGCAACGTATGGTTTATCTAAATTTGGTTCAACTCCTTCCATAATCGCGATCGTACATTTGCCTCTTTTCATGGACATTCCAGCAGCTTGCTCTTGCTCTTTGGAGGGCGAATGCTCAATCATATCAGTGCAGCACACGGAAATAGCGTTATTGTACTCTCTCGAGTTTAAGACGGGTTTACCGGGAAGCTGACCGGGATTCCGTAACGATGAGACAGCCTGCTGTGCTACAGAGTTCTCTAAACTCTTCACATGCTTGCTCAAGGATTCCATGTGAGTTTTGAGCTCGTTGATCGTTGTCCCCACATCCGCATTGGATTTGGCTTGAGTCGATTGTTGCTGCCTTTGCTCCTTGATAAGTTCGAACATTACCGCCTCAAGGTTTGATGAAAGGGCTTGAGGAGGTTGAGGAGCTTGCGGAACTTGTTGAGCATGCTGAAATTGCTGGTTATCTTGCTGGTACTTTTGTTGTCTTTGCTGAAATCCGGAATACTTCACCGGTTGAGTCGTTCGATACGAAATATTCGGGTGGTTCCTCCAATTCGGGCTGTAGGTATTCCCGAATTGTGTGTTTCCTTGCTGTTGGGTATAGTTCAACTGTTTGAAGTCTTCATGTACCGTGCATTGATAAGCCATGTGTTCTGTATCTCCGCAGTTCACACAGTACATGGTGTTCGCTGCGTTGCCCGTCGCTCTGCTTTGATTTGGCTCATATAGGCGTCGAGGGCTATGAGGCATACCTCTTGGTGTTGACCATATAGTGTGGTTCATGGCGAGGTTATCGATCAGATCGTATGCCTCCTCGACGCTCAAATCCATAAACGATCCTCTAGCAGCGTTATCCAATGCCGTTCGGTGTTCGTCTGAAATTCCATTGTAAAAAGTTTGGATAACATACCACTGCTCGATACCATGGTGTAGACACATCTGTAGAAGATCCTTAAATTTGCCTCATGCTTCAAACAACGTTTCTCCATCTACTTAAAAAGCCACCTACAGACGCTTTACGCCCAATCATTCCGGATAACGCTTGTCTTGCTCGGAGGAAAGAAGCGTGATAAGAACAGTGTGCAGAGCTGATCCCAAGTAGTGATGGAACCAGCGGGAAGCGACTGCATCCATGTTTTTGCTCGTCCCCCAATTGAGAAGGGGAAGAGTCATAGTAAGATCGCATCCTCTGAGACACCGTGTATCTGCAATGTACCAGAAAGCTGTAGGAAGTCTCTGAGGTGTTGATGGGGATCCTCATGATTTCCATCCATGAATTGCTTCTGATAAAGCATGTTGATCATCGCCGGCTTAATTTCAAACTGTTATCTACCAATAGCAGGCATCCGTATGGTTGTTTGCACGTTGTTCATATTTGGCACCACGTAATCTCTGAGGCGACGTGGTGGAGGAGCCTGTGGTTCTCGCGGTGCGAGTTTCTGTTGCTACATATGTCCATGGCCGTTTTGATTATCCATCTCTCGTTGATATGACGGCTCTGTGAAGGATAAATAAAAACAATTTAGGTAAAAAGAAGGAAAGAAAAGAAAACAAAAAGAAAAGCAAAACAAGAATGACTCTAGGCTCGAATCTAAGACGTGTTGACAATAGTCCGCGGCAACGGCGCCAAAAACTTGATCTGTATTCAAAGTTAAACAATTATTAACCTAAACTACCCGTAAGTGTACGGCACGTGTGTCGTACTTTAGGTGTCGATCCCACAGGGACTACGCAACACAACTTAAACTCAAACGACGAATCAAACTTGCAAACGAATGAAATATTTATTTTAGGAATGAAATACTAAAAACAATAAACTAACGAGTTCTTAACAGTGAGACAAACGTTTAGGAATGCAGTTTCACCACAAGACCACCGAAACCAACAATCAACTTATCTAATCATGCAATCCCAATTTAGTTATCTAAGGCAGACGATCCTAACATGTTATCTACGCTCTCTCAAGGTATAGACACGTGATCCAGTCAAGTTATCCCCTACTTTCTTGGCTGACACCTTAAGCTAAACCCATAAGTTCTGTGATTCAATCGTTTTTCCCTTAACCATTGCTACCCTACTTTTGTGGCCTAACATCGGTTGTTCTAAACCTGATTACCCAGAATTAGGATTCTCCTTTCGGTCCTTCTCCTAATTTCCTAAAACATTGCATCTACTTGGCCTTCGTAAACACAATTCATTCAAGCACTCGGACAAAGAATAGATAAACAAAAACGGGAAATTGCATTCAAAGATAAATCAAAGTGGTTCCGGGATAGCCAAGGGCTAATCCCTTCTCCTAGAACAAAACGACTACTCGCTCATGCGTCTGAAAGAAAACATAATCGAAATAGATAGTTTAAGGAACATAGGAAAACAAACGAAATCGAAGTCCCTGGTCGATCTTCAACGCTCTTGATTGTCTATTGCAAGTCTATCACGAACAGCTCCCCTCTCTCTAACTCTTTCTGCAACTCTTTCTGCCGTGTGTGTTTTGTTTTTTCTCTCCTTTCTGTCCAAATTGGGCTGCTGAAGCCCTCTCCTTTTTGCCCTCTTTCTCCTTTTTTATTTCCTCTATTCTTTCCTCCTTGACCGTCCTCTCTCTTTCCTCTTCAGCGGCTGATATTTCCTCTTTCTAACAGTAGCTGCAGTTTTCCTTTTTCGAGATTTTCCATCACTTGTTTTCCATTCTTGTGTAAGTGTCAACGTTTCCTCTTTATTTTCCAGCCATGTAGCTCCCCTTCCTCTTCTCTAACCATATTTCCTTGTGGTTTCAACAGCCAGCACGTTCCTTTTCTTGTTTTGCGAAGTTTCATTTTCTAGTTTATGCAGGTGACGAACACGACCCGCGCGGGCTGATGAGTGCCCCGCATGGGCTGGCTTGGAGAAGGGAGCCCCACGCGGGCAGGTGAAGAGCCCGACTCGGGCTGAAGCTGCTGGAGGTTGTAGCCCGCGCGGGCTAGGTAAATGCCTCGCGTGGGCTGTGTTAGTCCTTGCAGATACTTGTCTCGTTTGCTCCGTTATAATCCTCAATGTTAGTACTTTGTCCGGTATACATCCTTTAGCTCCAAAATGAACCAAATACGCATTAAAACCTGTAAGAACATGAAAACACGAAAACGAGTAAAAAGGATACAAAATCATACGTAAACATCGCATCCATATCGTAAACATCTCTAAAATCGTGCAAGAAATACGTATGAAAATGAAACAATCATATTGACAAGAAATGACATTTGTATCCTAAGAAACTCGAAAAATACATCTCCCGATTCTAAATATCCAAGGTATTGACCTAAATAAAGGATGTAGAACTCGAAAACATAGTCAGGTTGCCTTCAGCAGCCCGTGCATCGTTTATCTCGAAAAGATGAATGAGATGATTAAAAAATCATGTAATTCGGAGCTTCGTATGCAAAGTTATGGTATTTCAAATCTTGTCATACGGTTCATTGTTGTAGTCGTCTAATCACGTAAAAACCAAAAAAAGCAGAAAAGGGGTGCAACAAGAGAGATAAACGCAAATAGGAAACACGAAGCAAAAGGAATATGCGAGAGAAACGCAGCGCAAGTGGAGCATTGACAAGAAATGACATTCGTATCCTAAGAAACTCGAAAAGTACATCTCTCGGCTCTAAATATCCGACGTATCGACATAAATAAAGGATTTTGAGCTCGAAAACAGGTTTGGGCTGCCTTCAGCATCCTGGGGCATCGTTTATCTCAAAAATATCAGTGCGGTGATGAAAAAATCATGTAATTCGGAGCATCGTATGCAAAGTTATGGTATTTCAAAGCTCGTTATATGATTCATTGTTGTAGTCATCTAATCACGTGAAAACAAAAACAAAAAGCGAAAAAGGGGTGCAACACAAGAGATAAACGCAAATAGGAAATAGAAAGCGAAAGGAATATTTGAGCGTCAAACACAACACAAGCGGCGTATTGACAAGAAATGATATTCGTATCCTAAGAAACTCGAAAAGTGCATCTTCCGGCTTTAAATATCAAATGCAACGCAAGCGACATATTGACAAGAAATGACATTCGTATCCTAAGAAACTCAAAAAGTGCATCTCATGGCTCTAAATAACCAACGTATCGACCTAAATAAAAGATTTTGAGCTCAAAAATGGGGTCGGGCTGCCTTCAGCAGCAAGGACCGTCCTTTATCTCAAAAATATGAATGAGATGAAGAAACAATCATGTAATTCAGAGCTTCATAGGCAAAGTTATGGTATTTCGAAGCCCGTCATACGATTCATTGTTGTAGTCGTCTAATCACGTGAAAACAAAAACAAAAAGCGGAAAAGGAGTGCAACATGAGAGACTAACGCAAATAGGAAATAGGAAGCAAAAGGAATATTCGAGAGACAAAAGCAATGCAAGCGGCGTATTGAGAAGAAATGACATTCGTATCCTAAAAAACTCGAGAAGTGCATCTCTCGGCTCTAAATATCCATTATATCGACCTAAATAAAGTATTTTCAGCTCGAAAATGGGGTCGGACTGCCTTCAGTGGCCCAGGGCATCGTTTATCTCAAAAAGATGAATGAGTTGATGAAAAAATCATGTAATTCGGAGCTTCGTACTCAAAGTTATGGTATTTCAAAGCTCGTCATACGATTCATTATTGTAGTCGTCTAATCACGTGAAAACAAAAACAAAAAGCGGAAAAGGGGTGCAACACGAGAGACAAACGCAAATAGAAAATAGGAAGCAAAAGGAATATGCGAGAGACAAATGCAATGCAAGCGGCGTATTGACAAGAAATGACATTCGTATCCTAAGAAACTCGAAAAGTGCATCTCCAGGCTCTAAATATCCAACGTATCGACCTAATTAAAAGATTTTGAGCTTGAAAACGGGGTTAGGCTGCCTTCAGCATCGGGTTATCGTTTATCTCGAAAAGATGAATTAAATGATGAAACAATCATGTTATTCGAAGTTTCATTTACGAAAAGTTATGGTATTTCAAAGTCCGTAATACGATTCATTGTAGTAGTCGTCTAATCACATGAAAACAAAAACAAAACAGGAAAATGGGTGCAACACGAGAATAAAACGCAAATAGGAAATAGGAAGCAAAAGGAATATCCGGGAGACAAATGCAATGCAAGCGGCGTATTGACAAGAAATGACATATGTATCCTAAGAAACTCGAAAAGTGCATCTCCCGACTCTAAATATCCAACGTGTCAACCTAAATAAAGGATTTTGAGCTCAAAAACGGGTTCGGGTTGCCTTTAGCATCCTAGGGGATTATTTATCTCAAAATGATGAACGTGATGAACAAAAAATAATGTAACTCGGAACTTCGTAGAAAAGTTATGGTATTTCAAAGCCGTAATACAGTTAATTGTTGTAGTCGTCTAATCACATGAAAACAAAAACAAAAAGCGGAAAAGGGTGTGCAGCACAAGAGATAAATGCAAATAGGAAATAGGAATCAAAACGAATATCCGAGAGACAAACGCAATGCAAGCGGCGTATTGACACAAAATGACATTTGTATCCTAAGAAACTCGAAAATTGCATCTCCTAAATCTAAAAAATCCAACGTATCAACCTAAATAAAGGATTTTGAGCTCAAAAACGGGGTAGGGTTGCCTTCAGCAGTCAGGGGCATCGTATCATAAGAAACTCGAAAACAAAAAGGGTGCAACACGAGAGACAAACGTAAATAGGTAATAGGGAGAAAAATAAATATCCGAGAGAAAAAAGGCAACGCAAGCGGCGTATTGATAAGAAATGGCATTCGTATCATAAGAAACTCGAAAAGGGCATCTCCCGGTTCTAAAAATCCAACGTATCGGCCTAAATAAAGGATTTTTTGAGCTCGAACAAAGGCTCGGTCTGCCTTCAGCATCCTTGTGCATCGTTTATCTCAAAAAGATGAATGAGATGTGAAAAAATCATGTAACTCGGAACTTCGTACACAAAGTTATGGTATTTCAAAGCCCATCGTAAAATTCAGTGTTGTAGTCGTCTAATCACGTGAAAATAAAAACAAAAAGCGGAAAAGGGGTGCAACACGAGAGATAAAGGCAAATAGGAAGCAAAAGGAATATCCGAGAGACAAAAGCAACATAAGCGGCGTATTGACAAGAAATGACATTTGTATTCTAAGAAACTCGAAAAGTGCATCTCCTAGCTCTAAAAATCCAACGTATCAACCTAAATAAAGGATTTTGAGCTCGAAAACGGGGTCGGGTTGCCTTCAGCATCCCGAGGCGTTGTTTTATTTCGAAAAGATGAATGAGATGTGAAAAAATCATGTAACTCGGAGCTTCATAGAGGATGTATTCATGAATGGGCTTAAACAAAATATCCAGAACCAAGGCAGTAGATACAAACCAGTAGGTTAGATGAGATTACGGAGTTGACACTGATGATCGAGGAACAAGACTAGGTAGAAATGAAACGAAGATCTTAACCATATCGGCCACCATACACACTTTCGTTTCAGCAACAGGGTCGTGCCACCTGAGTAAACCTCAATCGCACACCTAACGTACGGAAAACAGACCCTCCTTACAGGAAGGTATCTACAGCAGAAATTCAAGAACACAGAAAAAAGGACTTTATTTTAAGTGTGGAGATAAATATAGACCAGGGAACCCATGCAAATATCGCGAGTTCCGCATCCTGGCAATCGAAGATGGGGAAGAAGAGATCGAAGAGGAAGATGAAGAAAGTGAAATATAGGAGATACAGGAAGAGGACAACAAGGAGCTGGTCGAGATTTCGTTACATTCGATGATGGGGTTTACGGCTGACAAAACCTTGAGGATGAAAGGAGAAATCGTGGGAAAGAAGTTATAATGCTCATAGTTTCTGGGGCCATAAACAACTTACCTAAAAAATTGTAATGAAACAGGAGTTAGAAGTACCTCATACGCGTGGTTTTGGACTGTCGATTGGAATGGAGAAGTGATACCGAGATCGGGAAAATGTAAGGGAATTAAACTATTGATTCAAGGGTTTGCAGATTGTGAAAGACTTCTTATTTTTTTTATCTCGAAAGTACTGATGAGGTCTTAGGATATAAATGGCTGGCAACCTTGGGGAGACTTGGATAAATTGGAAGTTGCATCGCATCAGTTTCAAATTGGGCACTCGGAGAATCTAATTGCACGGTGAACCAGGACTTCTCAAGGCAAGGGTATCGTTGTATTCAATGGTCAAGCATTCATGGAAGGAGAGGAGAGGTTATCTGCTGGAATTATTGACCCTTTTCACCGAAAGAAAGACCCAACCGGAAGAATCCATAGATTTCCGAATAGTTGTTGTTCTGCGGGAGCTTGCAGCTATATTTCGAGAGGCAACGAGACTTTTAATCTGGTTGAAGCATCTTTTTTAGTAGAGGTTCGTTACTTCAAGACAACAATGTTGGGCAACCAAACTGCTTGGACTGGATTTCGACATTATATATCGTCCGGGAAAGGAAAAGAAGGTGGTTGATGCACTGTCTCGGGCAGCCGTTGTGGAAGAGAATTTTCGGGTGGTAATAACCTAGAAACACAATCTAGTTGACCTGTAGACAGAATTAAAAGGATCACCAGAACTAGAAGAAATTTGGAAAGGATTAGATTTTCGGAACCAAGACCTGTTGGCGAAATATCATCTGCAAGGTGGATTTGTTTGTAAACAAGGGAGAATCGTATTGCGGCTGGAACTCTGAAAATTAACAGATTACTAGAAGAGTTCCACTGCAGTCCAACGGGAGGACACAAGGGGCAGCTTAAACGTACAAAAGGCTGACTATAGAGGTCTATTAGAAAGGCATGCGGAAGGACATTGTGGAATACATCAAGAGGTGTGATATTTGCCAACGAAATAAGTACCCTACCTTAAATCATGTTGGATTGTTATAGCCCTTACCGATTCCAGCCAAGGTTTGGGATGATATCAGTTTAGACTTAATGGAAGGGCTGTTAAGATCACAATGGTTTGATAGCATAAGTCGTGGATCGTTTGAGTAAATACGGATACTTCATACCCGTGAAACATCTGTTCACGGCTTCATAGGTTGCTGATGTTTTTTTGGAAGGAAATAGTAAGGCTCCACGAATTTCCAAAAAGCATAGTTGTCGACCGAGATAGGATTTTCCTGAGTTCTTTTTGGACAACATTCTTCTCAGTGTCGGGAAATACTCTCAAACATAGTTCGTCTTATCATCTGCAAAGAGATGACCAAACAGAAGTATTGAATCACCGTCTTGAGTCCTATCTTTGATGTTTTGCAGGAGACAAAACCCAAGTCTTGGGTCACGTGGTTGCTTGGGCTGAGTATTGGTACAACACTTCATACCATTCATCACTACTCACCACGCCATTTCGGGTCTTATATGGCTGTGATCCTCCTAGATTCCTGTGTTACAGCAATATTCCATATAAAGACATTTTCGTTGCGTTTCTTTTTAGTGAAGGGGATGCGGCACTGGTTCGAATACAGGAGAATTTGCATCGCGCCCAGCAGAGAATGAAGACCACTGCAGATAAGGGTCATAGAGAAGTGGAGTTTGAGTTGGGTGAGTATGTATATCTGAAATTTCGGCCATACAAACAGGTTTCGATATTTTCGTATAGGAATGCAAAACTGGCAGCAAGGTATTTTGATCCGTATAAGATTACAGAGAGGATTGGAACGGTAGCATACAGGTTACATTTACCTGAAAAAGAGCACAATTCATCCAATCTTTCATGTGTCCAAGTTGAAGAAGGCAATTGGTCCATTGGAGGTAGTCAATCACGAGTTGTCATATATGGGGGAAATTAGAACGCACCAAAAGAAACCAGAGTCAATCCTGGACGTTAAGAGTTCAAAGCTATCGGTGGAAAAGGAGATCCTAGTGAAATATGAAGGGTTACCCGAGGAAGAAGCTTCTTGGGCATTGCTGGCTGACCTCGTGCACCAGTTCCCTGATAAACACCTTGAGGACAAGGTGAGTCTTTTTGGGGCAGGTATTGATAGATTGGCGATTCCATTAACCAATATGCATCGCAACGAGAGGTCGAGGAGTAAGAGAAAAGAGCACGTGATGGATTCGGAAGAAGCTGAACTGGCAGAAGATTCGCGAGGATGAAGATGCAGGAACACGAAGGGAGATTTGATGGCAGAGGAAATATTTGGTTTGTTACATTTGTTTTCCATTATTCGTACCATTTTAAGTGTTCCTAAAGACCCTTGTGTAAGTTATATATTGGAGATGTAAAAAACTGGATTAGGCACGGAATGAATTTATTCAATCGGAGGCTGGTGATCTCAAATCCACCAATGTTACAGAAATTCCTTACGATCTCAAATCTACTCTCATCGTCGTCGAATCGCTGAATCGTTCGCTTTCTTTCTCCACTGAACGCTCGTCGGACTCGCTTTCAACGATCGATCATGCTAGGTGGAAGGGAATCGCAGCCAGGGGTGAAAGGGTCGGTTGAGTTAAAGATCGGTGGAACTTGGTAAACAATGGTTACCGGCTGGCGCACGGCTCTTTCTGAACGACAAACGCCGGTGGAGAATATTGTGAGCGAAAATGTCGATAGACATAACAATAGAAGAAGATATAGCTATGGTTTGGAAGAAAAAAAGAGTAAATCGGATTTTGATCGGACGCCAGTCTTCCTTCTCCTTTGAGCTACCGACTTTTGACTTTTCGGATCCCCTCAACCGCTTCAGGGGACAGACTCCATTTTAGAAACTGGAATTGGCACATGAGCACTCTTCCCCGCCTTCCCTTCTTTCTTAGCTGGTGATCATCTCGTTTTCATACGTATTTCTTGCACGATTTAGGAGACGTTTTTGATACATAACGGGACGAGCATGGAAAAGCCTCACCCGGTCGGGCACAACCCTTGCACGATCGGGCAAAACCTACGGCCAATTGTGTGGACCATTTAGATTTAGC
>CM071860.1:27520841-27566729 GCA_036759665.1 Gynandropsis gynandra
TATTGTATTATTATTTACAAATACAATTATTTTCCCTCTGCGACCCCTTTCTTTTGTGACCCTTGCGACCCTTGCGACCCTTGGACCCCTGCGACCCTTTACCTCTGCGACCCTTGGACCCCTACGACCCCTTTACCTCTGCGACCCTTTGAACCCTTTGCGACCCCTTTCCCATCCGACCCTTAGACCCTTGCGACCCTCTGACCCTCTGCGACCCATTTACCCTTGGACCCCTGCAACGAACTTTGATCCCTTTGACCCCTCGATGAGACTCTGTGACCCAGTGCGACCGTACGACTCTGTGACCCACTCTGTCACCTTTGACATTGCAATAGACACAAGAGAAACACGAAAAACTCACTATACACACCTGGTTTTTCTGCGGAACGTGCTTAATTGCAAGCTTCTTTGTTGACAACAAAGGATTTCGACCTATTGGCAACGAATCTGATGCCGATTGCAAGCTACTCTCGCCGAATCTGTTGTGGTGTGGGGGAACAGTAATTTTCGCGCGAGAATTAGAGGTGCTCTAGAGGAGAGAGAAAAATTGTCGTCAAGGGTAATATGGGATTATCAATATTTTAAGGGTAGATTTGAAGTTGAAACTTTTTTTTCAGCCAAGGGTATTTTTGAAGCACTTTAGCCCTACAGGGGTATTTTTGATAATCCCCCCTTTGTACCGCTCAATAGATCCATCCGAACAATACTTGATCTTTTATATCCATTTGCAACCAATAGCCTATTTTCCCAAAGGAAGATGCTTGAGAATCCGTGTGATTCTTCTGCAAAGCATCAATCTCACTGTTCACGGTCGATCGCCATCGGGGGTCACGAAGAGCTTCACTGAATGAGCTAGGCTCATAATGAGTAGAGATTGCAACCACAAAAGTTCTATGGCGAGAAGAGAAACCATCAACAGAGAGATAATCAGAGATAGGGTGATTCAAACCTAAGGACGAAGCCGGAAACGAAAGAGCAGACGCAGGGGGCATTATGCGGATGGTGTTTGTGACATAGTCCCAAATTTTCGTCAAAGGAAACCTCTATTGGTGACCATGACCAAGGGGTTCTGTGGGTAAAGGGACAGCGGACAGATCAATTGAGACAAGCGAAGACAGAGAATCCAACATAGGAGAACCCCCCCCCCCAATCAGAGGACCCAAGAACAGAAGCATCCGAAGTCGTAGAGGACCTACGAACAGAGGCATCCGGAGTCGAGAGGACCCAGAATCACCCATAGCGATAGACGGGGTAGGTGGAGAGTCTGGTTCCAAAAATACTATAGAGTCAAGATTGGAAGCCGCGAAAGCATCTTGAGAGGGACACAAAATCGGACTAGGTTCGGGACAAGGAGAACCCATAGGCTGTGTTGAAAGGGCAACTGCCAGTGACTCATAGGGAAACTACTCCTTAAAAAAATGACATCTCGTGACACAAAAAACACCTTATGATCGAGATCAAATAACTTCTAACCTTTTTGAAAAAATGGGTAACCAGCGAAAATACAACGCCGAAATTGCAAGGCAAATTTATCACCATTATGTTGTAAATTGTGAGCATAGTGGAGACTGCCGAACACACGAAGATTCGAGAGAGATAGGGGTTCACTGTGAAGAACCTCATATGGAGTATTGTCACCAAGAATTTCCGTTGAAGTGTGATTAATAAGATATCATGTAGTAAGTATATAATCGCCCCAGAAATCCACCAAAAGGGACGCTTCAAAATGCAAGTCACGGGCTACGTTCAGGATGTGATAATGTTTCCTTTCCGCACAGTCATTTTGTTAAGGGGTACCAACAAAGGAAAATTCATGGATGATGCCCTCCTTGAATAGAAACACTCGTATGGAGGTAAACTATGTTCCATTATCATTGTGAAGCTTAAGAAATTTAGTACGGTATTGACGCTAGACCATAATACAAAATAATAAATATATGATTGCACGTCAAATTTTGAATGCAAGAAATATAGCCAAACCGCTTGCAAAAAATAACTTACCACCATCAAGAAATAGCATGCACCGAAGTAAGAAGCAACACAGTACGGACCCCAAACATCACAATGAATAAGCTGAAAATGTGTACAGTTTTATTTGCACTAATAGGAAAATAATCACGTGTTTATTTGGCACGAAGACAAGTGTCACAAGCCTTATTAGAAATACACATAATATTAGAATTCAAATGAACTCTCGGAATAGCAGAAAGCGCCTGAAACGATGGATGCCCCAACCGAGAATGCCATAAATCCACTAGAAGACTGTGTGTCGCGATCACAACGCCTTTGAAGTAGTTGATCATATCGTTTTCGTACATGTTTCTCGCATTATTTTAGATATGTTCGTGATGATAATTGCGATGTTTACATGTGATTTTGTATATGTTTTACTTGTTTTCATGTTCACATGTTTTTGCAGTTTTTGAGGCATATTTGATTCGTTTTGGAGCTAAAGAATATACACGAGACAAAATACGAGTGTCGAGGATCAGCTACAACCAACTCGGAGCGAATTAAAGCCAAATAACCGTATAGAATACCCAAGCATCAAGCGAAAGGAGCAAAACATAAAGTTAACAGAGCACGCTCGTGCTCGTAGAAGGCCCCACCGGGATATACCCATCAGAATTTTTAACACAACTGAGGGTGACTTTTACCCCGTGCATGTTGTGTGCAGGCCATGAGCCCGAGCGGGTTCTCCATACTAGCCCGCCCAGGTTACATTCACAGTAAATTATGTCCTCTAGGGGTGCAATCTAACATGCACGAGTTGCCTCAAAGATGAAGAGCCCGAGCAGGGTCACCACTTGAGCCCGCGCGGGTCGTGTGCGTAACAAAATTCCTTGAAACGTTAAATGGAGGAAAATATTGAAAATAATGACCCAATTAAGTTTGGACGGCAGAGAACCCTAGGGAGACAAAAAAAAAGATAGAGAAGAGAGCTTAGGAGGAGTGGGGAAGCAGTGAGACACTCAAAGAGCATTGGAAATCGATTCGGACTTCGTTTTGTTTAATTTCTATGCTCTCTAGACTATTATATTACTTTAATGATGCTTTGTTTTGAATTCATTTCTGAGTAGTAGCCTTTTTCTAGGAGAAGGGATTAACCTTAGGAAATCCCAAACCTCTTTTGATTGATTTATGAATGCAATTTTCTATTTTGGTATTTCTATTTTTTGTAAGAGTACTTGAATGTCGTGTATTTGTTAAGGCCAAATATATACATGTTTTAAGGTTTTAGGAGAGGACCGAAAAGAGAATTCTGATCCCAGACATTCAGGCTTAGAAAACCTGAGACTAGGTTATGAAAGTAAAGTAGTGACGATTGAGGATTTGAAATCGGATGAATCATAGAACTTGACTAATAACATTTTGATGCCTCAAAAGAGGGTATAAATCATATTAGGATCGTCCGTCTTATATTACTTGATTGGGAATGCATGATTAAATTGATTGATTGTTGGTTCCGGAGAGCCTTGTGGTGAAACTGAATCCTAGAGCATTTGTTTAATTGTCGAGAACTAGTTAATTTATTGCTTTTTGTTATTTGATCTCAAAACCATATTCGTTCGTAGCAAGTTTGATTCATTTGTTTGAGTTTAGTTTATGTTGCGTAGTCCCTGTGGAATCGACACCTAGAGTACTACACACGTGTCGTGCACTTGCGAGTAGTTTAGGTTGATTTATTTAACTTGGAATGCATCAGTAATAGATCCCCACACTTTTTCTCACCCGCTCCAATTAGTGTCCTCGTAGTGCGGTCCTGAATCACACAAAATTGATCGATAAGTTGAATCACATCATTCGTATCACCAAGAAGCTGAGACAAAGAGATCAAGTTGCAATGCAGATCGGGAACATAGAAAACATTGTGTAACACAAAATCGCCACAAAAAAATCGGAGCCTTCTTGCACAGCAAAGGTCGTACGCCCATTTGGCAAACCAACACAACACGTCGGCATAAAGGAGACATTAAAGAGAGAGTCAAGATGTCTCGTCATGTGGTTGCTAGGGCCTGATTCCATGATCCACGGCAAGGACGGTGTCTTACTCATTTTTCTTTTGTTCGCACCAATCTTGTACGAGAGAACGTCAATGAGTTGTTTGAGCTTATCGGAGGAGAAACCACTCAGGTCGTCCATGTTGAGATGCTCGTGAGATTGACCAGGTGTGGACTAAGCAGAATGGACGTGAGCAGCATTCGCACAAACCATGGTCGTACCACGACCACGACCTGTTCCAAATCCACCACGACTATGACCAGCTCCAGTGGAGGTGTGTTCCCGACGCTCATTGAACCAATTAGGAAACCCAACAATTTAGAAGCATTTGTCCACTGAGTATTCCTTCTGTTCACAATGAAAGCGGATAGGGATAGGGTCATAGGCATCATCATGCGGCAGCGACTTAGAACCGGTTTGGACAGCGAGCGCCATGAATTCAGCAGATTTTCCTATTTCGCAACAAGATTGGGTCGAGAATCCTCAATCTGCAAGATGAAACTATACATCTTCTATAAGTTTGGTAGAGGATCCAGCGCAAGGATATTAGATCGGACCGTCCCATAGTGCATCTCGTCAAGGCCGAGGAAGAAGACGTGCATCCGATAATCCTCCTGTTTCTTTTCAAATTTACAGTCAGCTTGCACACACAACCACCACAGGTGTAACCAGAAAATTCACTCGAAGACAATGGGTCACACGCATTTCAGGACTCCCACAAACATTTGAGTTAATTAACCTTGAGTTTAACTATGTGGGGACCATTGGGGACAGAATATTGAGCATTAATGTTGTCCCACATATCCTTAGCAATCCCAAAGTGAAAGACATTAGCACGCACGCTTGGTTCCATCGTGTTTCGAATCCACGAGACGATGAGGGAGTTGTTTGTCCACCAATCTTCCAACTCTTCGGATCCTTCAGTCAATTGACAAATGGTCCCATCCATAAATCCAAACTTTTTTTGGGAACACAGCGTCGTACGAAGTTCGCGAGCCCACTCAACATAATTGTGATCACCGAGAAGGACATGAGACAACATACAACAAGGGTTGTTACTAGAAATGAGATCATACGGGTTGATAGTCCATCAAGCAACATGTTGAATCGACGAACCAGCAGTGGTAGAAGAACTTGTCAACATGACGAACACAAACATAACGACAAGAAAAATAGAACCAAGAAGACTTCCAAGCAAAACAGACCGCAGGACACACATCGCACAAAGACAGACGCAGCACGATGGTGATCACACGACCACAGTTACCAGAGAGACGCACGGTACACACCGAGGACGCCAATGGGCACACACAAACACCACAGGTCAGAGGCAATAAACAGAGACCGAGAGACTGACGTCACACACCAAAGACGCTAGTGGACACACACGATCACCACAAATCATAATCGACGAACGGAGACCCTGGCTTAAAGCTCTGATACCATGCTACAAATCTTGAGAGAACAATGATCATTTGTATTCTTACTTACTGCACAAGACTTACATGATAGGTATATATATATACATGAGTGCATTAAACCTAGATAAAATAATGACATATATCCTCTAATAGATAGTTTATATCATTTTTAGATATTCTAGTCTTTTCCCTTAAAATTATTGGACCAAATACTATCTTAAACGATTAGAAATAGTCTCGAAAACTTGCTTGATAGAATTTCTACGATATTTTCTAATGTTTTTTGAATATCGATATAAGTTTAATGACATAGGATTCTTCTGTAATGAATGGAAGCTATGGGAGACCAATTCGATTTCATTTGTGGTATTTGTGGTATGCATAAATAAGAAAGACATGCATATTTTTTAAATCTTTTTTCTAATATTAATTAACCTTGTTCTCCCTTTCAAATGTATTCTCTTATTATCTCGAGAACGAGCAAAACGACAAATCTAAGGCAGTTTGATCATCTTTTCTTTACTCTATTACTACATTTTGATATTGCCTTTTTATCTGTTTTTTACGTGTTGATTAGATTTTCTTATTTATTTTGATGAATTCTAAGTTTTATTGATGATATATCAATATAAAGGAGTTCAGATACAATTTAAGATGAAAATGGTAAGTAAGTTAGGAATTTTTATATATATATTTGCCACGTTTGAAGCCATGACATTCATGCTTTTATTATCTTTTCCATTTGATTCTTGTTGGTGGCTTGATTTAAATGATTTATGGTTCCTTTTAAATATTAACATCAAAAAAATCTAGATTACGTGCATTGAAAACATCTGATGAATTATATTGAGAGATAGGTTAACAATATCTAAGGATTATGATATAGATTATTTACGCATTCAACGCTTAAATCAGTTTATTGACATATTAATGACTTAGATGCTTGAGTAGAGAATCTAGACATCGTTGAGAGGCAATTCGATATAAGATATTTGATTCCTACTTAAAAATGAATTGAGATGTTTAACACATGTTTAGAAATTATTCTATACATGCTAAGCAAACCCTAAATCTGCACGTTTTATTTATGATGCGCTATCAAAGTTAAACAAATAACTTAAATTACCCGCAAGTGCACGATACGTGTGTAGTACTTTAGGTGTCGATCCCACAGGTACTGCGCAACACTACCTAAACTCTAACTGTGAATCAAACTTGCTAACGAACGAAATATGAGAATTGAGAATGAAATACTGAATCAAATAAACAAACTAGTTCTCAACGATGAGACAAACGTTCCAGGAAACCAGTTTCACCAGAAGACTACCGAAACTAGGGGTGGGCAAATTACCCGAAAAAACCCGACCCGACCCGAAACCCGACCCGAACCCGCGTAAAATTACTCGAACCCGCGGGTTCGGGTTCGGGTTCGGGTAATGAAATCTCATTACCCGCGGGTTCGGGTTCGGGTTCGGGTTTCAAAATAACTAAAACGGGTACCCGCGGGTACCCGAGTATATGTATATAAATATATATATATTTAGTCATATATATTGAAGTATTTACAAAAATGCCATCTAACCTAAAATCTTTCATCTCTAACCTACGGCGCCTCCCTCCCTGTCTCCCTGTTGCTCTCTCTCACTCACCAACAACAGACCGTGCTCTCTCTCACACAGCACAGCTCTCCTCCGTCGTTTCCCTCTCTAACCGGCACAGCTCTCCGCCGCCGTTTCCCTCTCTAACCGGCACAACTCTCCGTCGTTTTCCTCTCGAACCCGCACAACTCCCTCTCGCTCAACTCGCCGTTTCCCTCTCGAACCCGCACAACCCGCCGTTCTCTCGTCTCCCTCTCGCACAAGGACCGACTGCACAGCACGTGTGTAGTACTTTAGGTGTCGATCCCACAGGGACTACGCAACACAACCTAAACTCAAACTATGAGTCAAACGTGCAACGAACGAATATATAATGTGGGAATGAAATACCAAAAACAAATAAACAAACTAGTTCTTAAGAATGAAACAAACGTTCCAGGAAACCAGTTTCACCACAAGACTACCGAAACCAACAATCAACCTATCTATCATGTAATCCCAATCAAGTTATCTAAGACAGACGATCCTAATATGATATCTACCCTCTCTCAAGGCATAGACACGTGATCTAGTCAAGTTATCCCCTACTTTCGTGGCTGACACCTTGAACTAAACCCATAAGATCTGTGATTCATCTGTTTTATCCTCAACCGCTGCTACCCTACTTTCGTGGCCTAACCTCGGTTGTTCTAAACCTGATCTTCTAGGACTAGAATTCTCCTTTCGGTCCTTCTCCTAATCCCTAACACATGCATCTACTTGACCTTCGTAAATACAAGTCATTCAAGCTCTCAAATAAAGAATAGATAAACGAAAACGGGAAGATGCATTCAAAAATAAATCAAAAGTGGTTCTGGGATAGCCATGGGCTAATCCCTTCTCCTAGAACAAAACAAACTACTCGCTCATGTGTCCGTAAACAAACTACTCGCTCTTGTTGGTGGCTTGATTTAAATGATTTATGGTTCCTTTTAAATATTAATATCAAAAAAATCTAGATTATGTGCACTGAAAACATCTGATGAATTATATTGAGAGATAGGTTAACAATATCTAAGGATTATGATATAGATTATTAACGCATTCAACGCTTAAATCAGTTGATTGACATATTAATGACTTAGATGCTTGAGTAGAGAATCTGGACATCGTTGAGAGGCAATTCGATATAAGATATTTGATTCCTACTTAAAAATGAATTGAGATGTTTAACACATGTTTAGAAATTATTCTATACATGCTAAGCAAACCCTAAATCTGCACGTTTTATCTACAATGTAAATGCCTTGTAATCATAATTTATTTTACTATATAGACTTTTTTTACACTATATTTAATGACTCTAGATTCCGTAGTACATTGTCGCAAACCAAAAAAATGAAGATATTCTAAGCTAATGTGATTTTTTTTAATTAATTATTATTAGTTATAAAATTTTGTCTAATGCCAAGAGGTTTTATATTACTTGCATTGAAGTTTACTCGGGAATAGTATAAATGATATTCGGCACTTTGGATTCTCTTATTCTTTGCTTCTTGAGTTTTACCCAAATTTGAAATATGCCTAATTTGTTTTGCACAAAAACACCGAAAACAAGTTTCCTCTTTACTTCTATGTTTTTCAACTTGAAACAAAAAGAAAAATATGGTAAATACAGTGATTGAAGTTTTAAGGTTATACATTTAAGGATGTAAATTTTCAATGGACAATGAGAAATAACTAAATGTTGTAGAATTGGACAATAAGAAGAGTTTACATTATGTTTAAGTTATAATATTATTATATTTTCAATTCCATTAAAAATAGGAATTTCGATATATTTTTAATTTTATAGTTTTACTATACTTCCAATTCTACGCTGAACAACTCCTACATATGTTTTCATTGAATTAATAGAAAAATATTTTGGTGCAATCTTAACATCATATCAAATCCTAATTAACCAAATATAGATATATTATCGATACTAAAGTGGGATTTAGTTTTGAAATGAATCGATAAGAATCATCATCTCGAGAGCATGTGCTAGCAATATCATATTAAAAGATATAAAGGATATAATACAATATATAAATGGTGTAGATCAATCCACTCGTTACCGATTGTTTTTTAGTTGGAAGCCCATGAACCTCGTCATTGTATTAGTCTAACATTCTTACTAAGATTTGAGGTCCCATTAACTTTCGGAAACATGATGATTGTTAATGGTGATGGTGAAGAAGTAGACGGAAATAGTAATAATTATGAAGGTGGACATCACCAATCATTAGAATTTGTGGTTCCATTAACTCTCTAAGATTTGTTTTTTAAGTTTTATTTTAGCCTTTTATTTTGTTCTCTCCTTTTCATATATTTTCGGATATTTTTTTCAAACGGAAAAGATGTTTATTCTCGAACATTGCATCAAACCTACATGATGTGCTACATAAATTACAATAGAAATTGAAACCAAAAAATAAATCGTTGATTTTGTTGGTTTTTAAATTTTTTTCTTTTTTGTGTAACAACGCAACATGTTGAGAACAACCCTAGGTATACATGTATAAGATGGCTCACATTTAGATATATAACCGCAAAATGAAACACGATTAATTATATAATCGATGATTCTAATGTTGGATTGAAATTTTGAGAAGTTCTCAAGTCACAAAATTGATGAAGCATTTGTTAATAAGATAAATATTAATTTGCAAAACTAAAGATCAACCAACCTTACATGTGACCAATTATGAGTTTGTAGGAAACATTGGAGATAAATATTAATTTTAAATTTGGAATTGACCAACCTTATACATGTGACCAATTATGGGTTTGTAGAAAGTATTAGAGGATATACAGAGTTTGCATTATGTTAGAATTATAATATTTCTAATTCTTTTATAAATAAGAATATATATATATATATATATATTGATAATGAAGAAATTCCTTTGAACCTACATATCTTTGGTCAAGAGCCAAGCCATGTAAATGACTCTTCCACATACCAACTAATCACTAAGCCAACTAATCTTGGTGTATTAGTATATTTCAATTCCATAGGTTCTGTATAGATCTAATTCTACTATGAAAACAGCCCCTTTATGAATATTTTCTTTGAGAGGAAATAACATTTTGGTATAATCTTAACATGGAAATACGTTTTAATTAGTTGAATTTTTAAGCAAACAAAAAATGGAATATCTTGTTCTAGTTGAAACTTCAAATATCTTTATTATCTTTATTTTGGTTCTTTTTCCAGCATTTAGTTTTCTTTGGATGGAAGCAAAACCTCAGGAACAAAGAACAATCGTCTTTCCACTTATGTTTTCTTGTCTTCTTTTATCTTTACACTCACTAGCACAAAAAAAATATAGAAATAATCCATTATACAAAAATTTCAATCCAGAATAATTATATGCAAATAGATATATATATATATATATAGTTTAAATTAACGGCTAATTAGAAATATAAATTATGATTCCTTGTTGCGATTTTCAATTGTTCTTTTATAAATTGGTATTTCATCAGATTTTAGGTATTTGAAACCCTCGAAAATAAACATATTTATTACAGAAAATACAGATTTTTATTACAGAAAATACAGATTTATTATTACAACACAAACTCGCTACTCAAAGATCAACATCGCAATAACTTCGTTGAGCTTTGTTCGGGTGCGACAAGCTCACAGAAACCGGTGAACACTCGATCTTAACCGTATGATGTGCTGATTTCCATATTCCGACCTTGAACCGGACCCTTGCCCTAATATACACATCCAATTCCATTTTCCCCAACTTGGTCTGAACCCTCATGTCTTTAGCGTCCGACCGTGGAATTGCAACGTTCCGAGCAAGGGGTGAATCGTTGATCTGAGTAATGTTCTTTGACGGCTGGTGGAACGGCTCGATGGTGTCGAAAGCTAGCGTCTGCTGGTTAAATTTCACAAAGACTTCGATAGAGTCATAGTAGATGGAGATTTTGCGGTTAGGGTTGTGGGATTGAATGGTGAATTGAAATTTTGCAGAGAGATGGTTGTCATCTGTGAGGTTGTAGTTTTGGATCAATACATCCTCAATAATATAATCGAGTCTCTTGGGTTTGATTGTGAGCCAAGTAATAAGAACAACTAGACCTCCAAGGAAGATTATGGTTAGTATGACGAGGCAGATACAGCATACGATGCCACGGCGCCACGGCAGGGCCGGTTTGGTAATCGGCATTTGTTTCTAGGGTTTTTTATGAAATTTGGGATTATGTGGTTATATGTAGCCACATATATAGCATATGTACGCATTTTGCCATTGGGATTACTTTCTTGGGATGGAAGGAAGCTATAGACTACTTAGGGTTTCGATGTTCTTTACCTCAGCTTCGTAAAAAGTGAAAAAAAATATCTTTTTATCACCAAAAGTGAAAAGAATGTCTTTTTATCACCAAAAATGTAAACGATATCGTCAATAATTATAAGATCTCTAGCATTGTTAATATTCACTATACTTCTATAATACGTTCAAATTTATTTAATAACAAATTGACAAAATTGTTACAAATGAATGTTAAATTGATATTATTTTATTTTAACAAGATGTAATTTCTTATAAATAGACACCTTGAATTTGTAACACACCAAAAAATATGACAAGTCTCATATTGTTTTCTCTCTCTCCATTCCCTTCTCTCTCCCTTCTTCTCTCTCCCTTCGTCTCTCTCTTCCTTCTTTTTATATTATAATATATAAGGTTATATATGATCTTACCTTTTATATATATATATATATATATATATATATATATTATACATAATTTAATATTATTAAGTATATAATAAGTATATTATATTATAATTATATTTATATTATAATCATAAAATATATATCTTATATTTTGTAATATATATATATATCTCCATTAATAATTAATTTTTAACACGATATCAGCACGATCGATCTAATTAAAAAAATTACATCCAATAATTGATTTAATTTATTTTCTATTATTGTTATATGGATTGATGGCTAAACCACCATAAAATGTTATATTTATTTTATTTATGTGGAGGATGAAAAATTTTCACCCCATAATTTATTGAATTTATTTTATTGTTATATGGATGGTTGAGCCACCATTTTATGTTATATTTATTTTTGTTATTTATTTTAATTATGTGGAGGATGAAAAAAAACTTCACCCAATAATTTATTTAAATTATATTTTTCATTATTTAATTATCAATTGATTAAATAAATCTAAAAATGAATTATCTATAAATATAAACGGATTTAACACATGAATTATTATATAATAATTTAGTTAATTTATTTCAATGTCATAACTTATATTTGTTTATTTTTCTTCAATGATAACAGATCTTCATGTTGAACTTGGTGAATCTCAAAATCACAGCACTAGATGCCTCTGGAAAAAACTATATGACATGGCATTTGATGCTAAAATCCATCTAAAATGCAAAAAGCTCATTTTCATGATCGATAAAGATAATAATTCCTCAGAAGAGGAAAAAGCAAAAATCATGATATTTTTACGCCATCATGCCGATGGATTAAAAAAATGAGTATCAAACAAAAGAAGAACTCGTACATTTGTGGGAATCTCTTAAAAATCGATCTGATCACCAAAAATCCCAAAGGCAAAGAATAATCACTACTAGAAAATTCAAGATTTGGGACGGAATTTGGAGACTGAAATTTAGGGACAGATTATACACGGATTAGGGACGGATAATGAAATCTGTCTCGAATCCGTCCGCAATTTTGCGTACCAAAGAGCCGTCCCTAATTGGTCCGCAAATACGGACGGATTAGAGACGGATGAGTAGGGCGTCCCAGATTTAGGACTGTAGAGCACGGGCGTCCCTAAATTTGGGGACGGAAGGTGCTCCCGTCCCTAAATTTAGGGACGGCCGAACATCTGTCCCCAAATTAGGGATGGCATCTCCTTTCGTCCCCAATTTTAGGGACGACGCGGAGACCGTCCCTAACTAGGGACTTTAAAAAACCATTTTAGGGACGGATTCGAGACGACTCTTCGGTAAACTGTTTTTTTAGTCCGTAATCCGTCCCTAATTCGTCTATAAATAATTTATTTAACCCCTCAACCGTTGATCCATTTTTCATAAGCAACTCTCATATCTTTCAATGCATATCTTCTATAGTGTTTGCGATTATAATGGCATCTTCATAGAGATCGAACATTTTCGTTTCTAGACAATGGATGTACAGAACAATCGATCCAGAATCTCAAAGCGTATCGAAAGAGTTTATAGAAGGTGTCACACAGTTTATGACAATGGCGACGAATCAACAAGTTTACAAAGAAACGGGTATGTTGGTTTGTCCATGCGTCAAATGCAAGAATGAAAAATTTGTTAATGAGAGAACTGTTTGGAAGCATTTTTATTTAAGAGGTTTTCCTCCGAATTATTTCATGTGGTTATGTCATGGAGAAAATTTTGCACCACGACCTAGTAATGTTGTGGAAAACTTTAGGGGCACTATACATCATGATGAATTTGAGTCTTCTCAAGATGTAGAAATCAACCCTTATGTGGAAATGGTGCAAAATGTATTCCGTGAAAGAAACGAAAATATTGAAGAAGATCCGAATGAAGAAGCAAAAAGTTTTTTTGAAATGCTAGAAAGTGCTAGGAATCCACTTTATGATGGTTGTAGGAGTGGTTTATCACAGTTATCTCTGTCTGCACGTTTGATGAATTTGAAGACTGAAAATAATTTGTCTGAGAATTGCATGGATTCGATATTGCAATTAGTAAGAGATTATTTGCCAGAAGATAATAATGCAGTAGACTCCTATTATGAGACAAAGAAGATGATGCGATCTTTGGGTTTATTGCCATATCAAAAGATTGATATTTGTCAAGACAATTGTATGATTTTTTGGAGAGAGACATCGGATATGAGTAATTGTCGATTTTACGGAAAAGATCGGTTTATTTAACAAAGAATGGAAAATCGGTTCCATATCGTCGTATGTGGTATTTACCAATTATAGACATATTAAAAAGATTGTATCAATCTGTGGAGACCGCAAGCGACATAGGATGGCATGCTGAGCATTCAAGTCGTGAAGGAGAGATGTGTCATCCCTCAGATGATGAGGCGTGGAAATACTTTAACAAGGTATATCCTGATTTTGCGGCTGAAAGTTTAAATGTCTATTTAGGCCTTTGTACCAATAGTTTTAATCCATTTGGGATGTCTGGGAAGAATTATTCATTATAGCCAGTTATAGTGACACCTTACAACTTACCACCGGATATGTGCATGAAAAGGGAATTTTTGTTCTTAACAATAATGATTCTCGGGCCTAATCATCCGAAAAGAGGTTTGGATATATTTCTTCAACCACTTATTGAAGAATTGAAAGAATTATGGAATGGAGTTCAAGCGTACGATGTCTCGAGGCGACAAAATTTTATGTTACGAGGTGCTCTCATGTGGACAATAAGTGATTTTCCAGCTTATAGTATGTTATCTGGATGGACAACGCATGGTCGATTGGCTTGTCCATATTGCATGGAGGAAACAAATGCTTTTCAGTTGAAACATGGAAGAAAGACGAGTTGGTTTGATTGTCATCGTCGTTTTCTTCCTGTTGATGATGCATTACGGCGCAACAAGAGAAATTTCAAAAGGAATGTAGTTGTGCGGAAATCTCCTCCTCCAGTTTTGACCGGCGAAGAGATTTTGTATGAATGAATTCTTATTTTGGGTATTCCGAGGAGTATAGATTGTGGAGGGAACAATCATCCGAGAATTGGTGGTTATGGAATTACTCATAACTGGTACAAGAAGAGCATATTTTGGGATTTGTCATATTGAAAAAATCTGAAACTTCGACATAATCTTTATGTCATGCACATAGAGAAGAAATTTTTCAATAACATCATCAATATAGTACTGAATGTCACAAGGAAGACGAAAGACAATTTTAAATCACACAAGGATCTAGAAGAGTATTGCTCACGAAAGGAGTTACATGTAAGTGATGACGGAAAAGCGCCAGTCCCGATATTCAGATTGTCAAATGATAAGAAATATAAATTGTTGAAATGGTTGAAAGAAGATGTGAAATTTCCAGATGGCTATGCGTCTAACATTGTAAGGTGCGTTGACATTCAAGGAAGAAAGTTATTGGGGATGAAACAATTGTCATGTATTCATGCAAAGACTACTTGCGATATGTTTTTCTGAATTGATGGACAAACATGCACACGAAGCAATTGGAGGTATGTGGTGATTTTATATTAATATCTAGTGTGAATATTTGTTAAATACACTAATAATACTTTCATGTTATATGTATTGGCCTATTCTTCCGAGATTTATATTCGAGAAATCTGAGTATGGATGTGGTTCGTCGACTGGAAAATAACATAGTAACTATACTTTGTAACTTGGAGAAGATTTTTCCACCATCATTCTTCGATGTTATGTAGCATTTGACAGTTCATTTACCGCACGAAACCGCATTAGGAGGTCCAGTTCAATTTCGTCGGATGTATCCGTTCGAGCGATTTTATTTTCATCTGAAGGAAAAACCCAAACAAAAAGCTCGACCGGAGGGTTCAATTGTGGATCAATACGTGAATGAGGAAATACCGTTCTTCACTTCATACTACTTCGAGCCACATGTTTTGATGGTGGTGTGACGTATTCATATCCAGTACCAGATGTTCCGGACATATTTTGCGGAATTGGTCGATCGGCTAGTAAGGCGAAAGATATATGGTTATCACAACGAGACCTCCATATCGCACATACATATGTTTTATTAAACTGCGAATATCTACAGCCTTTTGAAAGGTAAAATCCCATAATTAACTATGGTTATCACAATGACAATTTTGTTTATTTTTGTAATATTTATAGAATTTTGTTTCTTTTTATACATGACATTTGATGATATATTGAAAAATACATATACGAACATTGATGATTCTCAACTCCAAGAACTTAAAGAAAAAGATTTCTCCACATGGATCAGACAATATGTAAGTAATGAAATTTTACATAAATAACTTTTATAATATTCTGACGATGTGTCTAAGTTTGTACATGTACTGCAGGTTGAGATGGGCAATCACCGGTGTATGTGTGAAAGGTGAAAGCTATTGTGCATCGGTCGATGAACCAGATTTTTATGGGATTTTAAAGGAAATTTTACAATTGGAATATCCAGGTATAGAAAACAAGTTTAAAACAATGTTATCCTTACCACGTATGTCATTTTGGATTTTGACTCATGTTTTGATATTTTTTGTAGGTAGGTTGTTCTAAAAGTGATGTTATTTCGATGTGATTGATTCGATCCAATAATCGGTCGCGGAACAAGAGTAAACAAACTAGGCGTTGTAGAAGTTAACTCCACACGAAGATATGCAAAATACGAGCCTTTTATTCTTGCGTCACAAGCCAATCAATTTTGTTACGTTTCCTATCCGCATATTAGAAGATCTTCAGGTTGGCGTGTCGTAATGAAGATACATCCGAGGGCAAATTTATCGACAACACAGAACAACAACAATTGCCAATGAAACAACAAATGACCAAGATTATTGCTATTGACGAGGTACGTATTGAAGAACATACGCACACTGAAATGGAAGAAATCGAAAGAAATGAAGATGAACTTTATGAAGATATAGAAGAAAAAGAAGAAGATGGATCTGAATCAAATACAGAAACACAAGAGTCGACGGAACAATCGTCTGACTCTGAATGATTGTTTCTATTTCTTAAAACGTTTACAGATTGTTTCTATTTCTTAATGATTGTTTCTATTTTTTAATGATTAGACGTTTACGGATTGTTTCTATTTCTTTATTATTAGACGTTTACGTATTGTTTCTATTTCTTAATGATTAGACGTTTACGGATTATTTATATTTCTTAATGATTAGACATTTACGGATCATATTAGACGTTTAATGATTAGACGTTTACGGATCATTTTAGACGTTTACGGATATCCCGTCCCAATCCATCGTCTCGGCACATCGTCACGATCCATTGTCCCGGTCTCGGAATTGGGGAAGGATGAGCCGTCCCCAATTTGTGACGGATGAGCCTCGGCCGTCCCCAATTTGAGGACGGAAGAGCCGCGGCCATCCCCAATTGTATATAAATTTTCGACGGTTGTCATTTTTCACGGTGCCCGCCCGCAGCTCACTCTCTCGCCCCCGCCGCTCACTCTCTCGCCCCCACCGGCCGCGATCTCTCACCCCCGCCGGCCGCACGACTCTCTCTCGCCGCCGCGACTCTCTCTTGCACGACTCTCTCTCGCGCATCTCTCTCTCGTGCGGCTCTCTCTCGCGTGACTCTCACTTGCCGCCACCGCCTTCGCGCGACTCTCTTGCCGTCGCCGCCGCCCCGTGAGTAAAATTCGTCTTCATCATGTAGAACCATCATGTAGAACCCTATCCTAGGAAGTGTTGATGTTAGGTTAGGTTCATATTTCTTAGGTTAGGTTCATATGTCTAGCTTTAAGGATCGATTTGTGTATTCAAGTGCTTCGTTGAAATTGTTTGTTGGATCGATGATTGGTTTGGGGTGGTATCGATATCTATGTTTTTTATAGGAGAAATTTATGTTGAAATTGAGAAATTTATGTTGAAATTGAGAAATTGAGATGATTGGTTTGGGGTGGTATCGTAATATTTTAATTTCACATTTCAGTATATCGCGACGCGTTGAAAGAGTCGGTAAAACGAGAAACCGCCCTCAGTCCGAGGAAAGTGACAACCTTTCATTTCATTCATGACATTCCAATTCAATGTTTGAAGAATATATGAATCCAAATTTCTTTCGAAACACTGGATCGACACAATCGGGGCAATATACGCCTTATTATCCGCAAATCCAACCACCACCCGATCCAGTAATGCATCACGACCCTAAGATGCACGATGAACCAACTGTAGAAGAAATTTTAGCAATGGATGAAGAACAACGCAAGCTTCCTCGTTTAGACCCTATTCGAGGAAACGACGGACTATGGTATGTATACTCAAATTCAAATCTCAATTATAAATAGTTAATTAAATGTTAATTTATCTTTCATTTTGATTTGTAGGTTTGGATATGGTCAACTTAATCATTACATATCAATGACGATAAAAGCTGATTATGATCGGTCGTGTTACAATTGGACACATACCGATCCAGAAATTAAGCAACGGTGGTGGAAATCATTTTTGGTATGTTTTAAACAATTTTTAATTTTATCAAGTAATTGAAATTACAATTTAAATATAATAAGCTTATTATTATTTCAGAATAAAGTTATTATTATTTCAGCAAAATTTTATTGGAATCTCGCAATTACCGGACTAGTAATGTCCTAATTTGACAAACATGTGGGATAGCGTCTCAAGTCTATCGTAAGTTTATGTCAAAAAACCGAGACAAGAAAGGAAAACCCTTTTGGGTAGTGGAAGATATTTGGGATCAGATGTGCGCACATTGGGATGATCCAAAATTTAAGGAAAAGAGCGAGCGAGCAAGTAAATCCCGGTGTTCTGATAGAGAAGGATACGAGATAAGCGTACATACGGCAGGATCTTGTTCTTTTAAGGAAGTATATGAAGATCTGGTAAGCTTTATCCTACTTTTTATGCATTTATATAAAATTGACATTCCATTAAACTAGATCTTTTTTATTTGTTTCAGGCGAAAGAGAAGGGATCCGAACCATCGTACCTAGAATTGTTGGAACGTACGCATGTTAAGAAGTCAGATGATTCGTGGGTGGATCCCAAGGTGAAAAGCCTTCACAATGAAATTGAAAACATGACAGCGGAACGAGGATCGCAAATTCTCCCGAGAGAAGACGGAACACAAACTACTCTTAGTTAGGAAGAATACAACGAGTTGTATCTCGAGGTAATAATGACATTTCAATATGATATATATAATTTTATTTTTTATAAATGTCATTAATTCTCGATATTTGTTTTATAGCAAGTTACGCCATACAAAGGTCGTATTTTAGGACATGGAGGAATGGCCTCACAAAATTCAACTTCCTCCAAGGGTAAAGAAAAAGTATCGCAGTACGAGTTCCGACATAAGTTATCAAAAGTGTTCGAGGCGCAACAAGAATCCGAAAGGCGCGTTGAACAAGCATTAAAAGAGTCTGAACGATCAAGCAAGCGAGCTGAACGATCAGAAAGGCGAATGGAAAAGTTTCTGCGCATGATGAAATCGCAAATGCCTAACATCGATTGGGATGCATTTCAGAACAGTGATTCCGATCACGACGATTCGGAAATACCTACAACGGATTAGTATTAAAAATGTTAGTTATATGTATGCTTATTATGTTATGTACTAATTTTTATATTTTAATCTAATCTAACTTTATTTTAATTTATTTAAAAAAAAATTGGGGACGGACCATTTTTGTCCCTAAAAATTGGGGACGGATGGTGGTCGTCCCCAATTTTAGGGACGGACCATTTTCCGTCCCCAAATTCCAAGTCCTATTTTGGTTCTTTTTTTAGGGACTGTTTGCGGACTGAAATTTTCGTCCTTAAATGCAGACCGTTTGCGGACTGAATTTTCCGTCCTTAATTGGAGACAGATTGGGGATGGATGACATTTGGCGACGCGCGTTTGCGGACTACCACTGGTCGTCCCTAATCCGTCTCTAGACAGGTTTAGGAACGAATTCTTGAGTCCCTAAATTGTGATTTTCTTATACTAAATTGGTTGAATCTAAGATTCCAGGATTATAAATTCGTGGATGAATATCAATCTACAATGTTCAAAATAATCTCCAGGATGAAATTATGTGGAGAAAAGATAAGTGATTATGATAAGTTGGAAAAACATTATTGATATTAAGTGCTGATAATGTAATTTTAAAATAACAATATCGTGTGAAGGATTTTAAGACCTATCGTGAATTGTTACAGTTTCTCCTCGTTGCAGAACAACAGAACGAGCTATTAATGAAAAATCATCATGCTCGTCCCTCTGGTTCTTTACCATTTTATGAAACAAATGCGACTTCATCAAATTATAACCATAACATGGCCTGGACGTGGATATATATGTGGTCATGGTCGAGGCCGTGGACGTGGTCACGGTCATGGAAATGGATATGGTAGAGGAAGAAGTCGGAGTAATCCACCAAATAATTTCCATCATGGAGAAAATAAAAGGAAAGATAATCAAGTGATTGAAAATTAAAATGCGGCTAAAAAGCGAAAAGATACAATATGTCATCGATGTGGTACGAATGGGTATTGGTCCCAAGTGTGCCGAACACCAAGACATTTTGTTGAGGATAAAGGAAAAAATGTTCAAACGAATTTTATCTCTAATGATGTCGATGATTTCCTGGATAACGATAAGGGTGGAATGAACCTTGACATTGCGGATTTTATGTATCAACCTGATAATGAAGATGAGAAAAGAAAATGAGATTTCGACATGAACTTTCTTTGTTATCATTATCTCATTTTGAAGACTTAGCTTGTTATTTTCGAATGTATATTTTTCTTTTGTTATTTTGTTTTTAAAGTTTTATTAGATTATATTTTATTGTAATATTTTGTTACATTGTTATATATTATATGCAAAGTTTACTTCATATTTTTCAGGTTCATCTATATCTTTATCGGATAAAAGTAATACAAAATATGTTATGATCAAACATCAATGATGGAGACATATGTCTAGGCGATTGTGCTACGGCACATACAATATTGAAAGATAAAAAGTATTTCTCCAAGTTGAGAATACATGAATCCAATGTCAATACGATATCTGGAAATGCAAAAATAATTAAGGGATATGGAGAAGCAAATTTTATAATGTTCGGAGGGACAAAATTCTATCATACAAGATGCATTGGTCTCTCCATAATCCCAAAGAAACTTATTAAGTTTCAAATATATTCGCCAAAATAGCTATCATATTGAGACCATGAATAATGAAAATTGTGAATATCTTTATATCACGACAATGGTTTCTAAAAAGAAATATACTGTGGAAATTTTACCAGCTTTATCCTCTTGATTATATTTTAGAAAAATAAGAATTGTGGAAGCATATATCATATTCAACCCAAGATATGAAGACATGTTTAAGATTTGGCATGATTGATTAGGTCATCCTACTTCAATAATGATGCGAAAAATTATTCAAAATTCCAATGGTCATTCATTAAAACATGAGAATATATTTCAATCTCATGAAATCGCATGTAGTGTTTGTTCTCAGGGAAAATTGATAATAAGACCATCATCTGTCAAAGTCAGACATGAATCACAATCGTTTTTAGAACGATCACTACAAGAAAACTCAATGTTTCCAATGGATGGGGCAACGGATCCGTCCGTTGGAACGAAATAGCAACGGATTATAACGCATTTGTGAATACTTTCAACGAGCGCGGATCCGTTACAATCCGTAACCAATTTCAACGGATGTTTAACGGATATATTATGTTGCCCCATCCGTTGCAATCCGTCGCAATTTTTAACAGATTGGTAACGGATATAATCCGTTGGCAGTTTTTGTAGGAAGTCCGTTAGAAGCCGAGGAAAAAGTTTTTGACGGTCATCTGTTTCAAATTGTAACGGATGCTCGTTAAAAATTGCAACGGATGCTCGTTGAGATAGTTAATTTTGAGGTGCACCGGTCGAAATAAATTCACGTGAACTTGTAAGGGGTATCCGTCGAAATTGCCAACGAATGTCCGTTGGAAATTTCACTATTTATATTGAAACCAAAGATTGCATCAAACCATCAATAACAAGCACCTTTGTATCCATTGTTGAATCCAAAACGACTTTCATAAACTGTCTCACTATCGGGAACCGGTAAAAGATTCCCGATGGTGAGACAGTTTATGAGGATGGTTTTGGATTCGATAATGGACATAAAGATGCTGGTTTTAGCGAAGGAGGTAGCCAGCGGAGAGGATCCGAGTCGAGTTCAACACTTTGCCTCTGAGTTGAACCCATTTCCTAAAGTTTTTCCTTTTCTGTTTATTGTTACCATATGTTAATAGCGTGATTGAAAGATATCTTAAATGTAGTTTGAAAGAAAAAATAATGTAAGGAAATAAAAGTTCTGAAATTAATTTTTGATTACATATTTCGCGTCGTTTCGGTTTTTGCTCACCGCTTGAGTTCGACATGAAATCAGTTCCAATTACATCATCAACATCATCATTCTTAAAACCTTAAATATTGTAATATACCAAAATAACGTATTGTAACGGATTTGTAAGCACTTTCAACGGGTACAAATCCGTTGGAAACGATTTCAACGGGCATCCGTTAGAAATTGCAATGGATCTCCATTACAATTGGCAACGTACGCTCGTTGAAATTGTTAATTTCGAGGTTCAACGGTTTAAATAAATTCACGTGAACCTAAAATGGGCATCCGTTGCAATTTCCAACGGATGCCTGTTGGAAAGTTCATTATTTAGATCAATATCAAAGATTGCATCAAACCATCAATAACAAACATATTTTCAACAAAATGTCGTCTTTTTCAAATCAAGATATATATAGATCAAGAGAATGATTGTATAGAAGAAAAGATCCTATAACCGAAGAGAATACGCAAAATTCTTACACGGATTGGAGCAATTCATGAGTTTTATGCAACCTTTGTGTCAAGAACGCGGGACAATGTTATGTCCATGCAAAAGATGCAAAAACATAAAGTAGCGAAGTCAAGAAAGTGTTTGCAAACATCTTTATAAGGTGGATTTCGTTGAAAATTACGAAATTTGGTTTTTTCATGGTGAAAATTGTGGTGTTAGAGATATTGTGCAAGATGCACAAGTAGAAAGAAATGAAGAAGTTATTTATTAAGCATCAATGACCAATCAAAATGTGGAAATGGTGTCAGATGTTTTTCCTGGAGTTGTTAATGAACAAACGCATGAAGAGATGTCGAACATCGATGCACGTTGATTCTTCAACCTATTGGATTCGGTGAAACAGCCTATATATGAAGGTTTTCGTGAAGGTCAGTCTCGCTTATCTTTATGAAACAGCCTTATGAAGGTTTTCGTGAAGGTCAGTCTCGCTTATCTTTATCTTCAAGATTGATGAGTATTAAAACAGACTACAATGTGGCTAAAAATTGCATGGATTCATTTTGCAAAACAATGCGGGAATATTTACCGGAAAATAATCAAGCTCCTGAGACATACTATGAAACAATGAATGTGTTAAAAGATTTGGGAATGCCACATGAGAAAAATGATGTTTTTAGAAACAGTTGCATGTTGTTTTGGAGAAATGATAAAGACTTGTTGGAATGCAAGTTTTGCGGTGCAAGCAGATTTCAGCCTAAAAAACCATCTTCATGTAAATATGTACCATAAAGAAAATGTTCTATATGCCTGTAACAAACAGGTTGAGAAGGTTATATGAATCAAAAAAACGCTGCCTAAGGTATAATGCAACATCCATCGCATGGTAATGCTTGGAAAGATTTCAATGAAATATTTTACGAGTTCGCGTATGAAACGAGAAATGTTTATCTTTGCCTGTGCACGGATGGTTTTAGTCCATATGGGCAAGCTGGAAGTCAATATTCTCTATGGCCGGTGATTTTGTCTCCTTATAATTTGCCTCCCGAGATGTGTTTGAAAAGAGAGGTAATGTTTCTGACATTGGTGATTCCAGGATCTAAACATCCGAAGAAATTTCGATGTCTTTTTACATCCCTTAATTCATGAATTAAGACAGTTTTGGAACGAAGGAATCCTTGCTTATGACGTCACTACTAACCAAAATTTCACATTCAAAGCGGTCTTGTTGTAAACAATTAGCGATTTTCCTGGCTATGGAAGTTATATGGATGGAGCACGCACGGAAGATTGGCATGTTCATATTGCATGGAGAATACAGATTCATTTCGACTAGTATATGGTAAGAAACCATGTTGGTTTGATTGTCATAGAAGATTTCTTCCTTGTGGTCATGCTTTCCGGAAAGATAAAAAAACATTTTCGGAAGAATGTGGTACAAAAAGAAGAGGCATCGTGCATGCAAACCGGAACATAAATCATTTACGAAAGATTGAACACAATGGGTGATTTACAAGAATCAGTAGAATGCGGTGGAGATCGTGGGCATCGTAAACCAAAAGGTCAAGGTGAATGGTATAACTGGTATAAACGTAGTATATTTTGGGAACTACCATACTGGAAATCATTGATATTACGTCATAATTTAGATGTTATGCATATCGAAAAGAACTTTTTCAATAACATCATCAATATTGTTTTGAATGTGGCGGGTAAAATTAAGGATAATATACGATCATGAAAAAATTTGAAGTCAATATGCCCACGACTTGAGTTGGAATTAAGAGATGGTTAAAAGAGGACTTTAAGTTTCCCGATGGATATGCATCGAACATTGCTTGGTGTTGGGATATTGTTGGTTCGAGGCTGATCGGATTGAAAAGTCACGATTATCACGTTTTCATGCAGCGACTCATTCCAATTACATTTGCTGAGCTCTTATCACGGAATGTTCACGATGTGCTATGCGGAATCAACATATTTTTCAGAGATATATGTTCAAGGAATTTAAAAAGGCATGACTTGGATTTAATGAAAAACAATATCTCTGAAGTATTATGTGCATTGGAAAAAAAAAATTAGCCTTCATTCTTCGATATCATGGAGCATTTGCCAATACATTTACCAGATGAGGCAATACTTGGTGGGCCAGTTCAATTCAGATGGATGTATCCTTTCGAAAGGTTTTTCTTTCATTTAAATAAAAAAGCAAAAAGAAACAAAGCATCGGTCGAAGGATCTATTGTCAAACAATACTTGCTAGAAGAAATCACATATTTCAGCATATTTTATTTCGAGTCGCATATTCAAACGAACGAACGATGTGCAACGGATGATCACACAAACTATATGTATCAATATAATCCGCAGTTTGTCACAATTCCTGAAATGTCTACACCGATTGGACGTATATGAGGTAAATCCGATGAATATTGGTTAACACCAGAGGATTATAATCACGTCCACACATATATACTACTAAATTGTCAAGAGTTATTACCGTTCGAAAGGTATTGATACATATTATTTTCAATCTTTTAAATATATATGTATATATATATACAATTTTAACGTATTTTCAATATACAAGATATTTGATGAAGAAGTATTTGGTACATATCCTCATCTAAATGCTAATGAACTAATAGAAATGAAAGTTCAACATTATGGCTCGTGGTTGAGAGACTACGTAAGTACTCGTGTACACATCTATTAAAATTAATTTCATTTATCATAAAGTATTAATTTGTTTTTATTATACGTACAGGTGCAAATGTTTTGATGAAAGACTTCCTACGTGGTTAAAATATTTGGCTAATGGTCCTGCACGAAATGTCATGTGTTGTCCAATCTTGTTTACTCACGGCTACACGTTCCACACGTACGAACACGGAAAACATAGAAGCACATACAATTATGGCATTTGCGTTAATAGTGATATAGAGGGTGATAACTTCTACAGCATTTTGCACCAAATCATACAAGTGGAATATCTCGGTCTCGTTGGGTTGAAGGTGATGCTTTTTAAATGTCAGTGGTTCGACCCAACTGTAGAATGTGGAATAGGAAAAACCCGTTGGAGAGGAATTGACGTCAATCCGGCAAAATAATATGGTAAGTATGATCCATTCATCACAATAGATCAAGCAGATCAAGTATGTTACGTGCAATATCAAACAACATTGAAACGTCGAAGAGAGGAGTGGTGGGCCGTAGTAAAAATCAAGCCACGAGGGATTATAAGCTCCCATGATAAACAAGAACCGTTGTAACCCGATCATCCGCAGCCGATTCATTTAATTGATAAAGATCGCGAGGAGATTCGCACAAGAATTGACAAAGACGGAGAATTCATACACGATTATGAAGACGTTGAACCGTAAGATGTTGAATATGAAAACGACGATGAATTCAATGAACAATCGAAGGAAGATGCGTTGCAACCCGGTCATCCGCTGACGATTCGTTTAATTGATAAAGATCGCGAGGAGATTCTCGCAAGAACTGACATAGACGGAGAATTCATACGCGATTATGAAGACGTTGAACCAGAAGATGCTGAATATGAAAACGGCAGTGAATTCAATGAATAATCGAAGGAAGACTCGTCCATCGATGAATCTATTGAAGAAGAAATGTAAATACAATAATGTGTATGATGTGTAATAAATGTAGATGATGTGTAATGTACATGATGTGTAGTAATGTAGATGATGTGTAATCGAACAATTGAAATGTTAATACCATCGAACAGTTTATATACACGATGTTCAATGTATTAGAAATTAGAATTATCTAATACCATGCATCCGTTGGAAATATTAACGGATGCCCGTTGACACTCGAAATTGCTCCCGACACTTAGAAAAAAATTTCTAAGTTTTCCACTTTTTCAACAGGCATCCGTTACACTTTCCAACGGACACCCATTACAAATATTTCAACGGACATCGTTGGAACCTGTAACTATCGAAAATTTCTAACGGGCATCAATTGGAAATTTGTAACGGATTCCCGTTAGAAATTTGTAACGGCCATCCGTTACAACTTTCCAACGGATGCCCGTTGGAAACTGTAATGATGTCTACCCTAGTCTCAAGAATTTCCAACGGGTATCTGTTGGAAAATGTAACGGATGCCCGTTGCAATGGAGACGAGCCGCCATTTCTCTGTACGTTGCCTCGGGAACACGCATTTACAACGGGCATCCGTTGAGAATTCCAACAGATGCCCGTTAGAAAGGCAGAACGTCGCGTCAATTACTGCGTTCGTTGAGATGACGTATTTTCCAACGGGTTTTATATATATAAACTCGTTGAACAGTTTCATTTTCAACGCAAATCACAACATCAAAATCCTCTCAAACTTTACATTTCACACACAAACACATTTACAAACACTAGAAAAAAATGAGGACTAGACGATTTATAGGATAGGGGGAATGTTGGCCGGTTCAGCGGGAGCTCCTCCCCCGCCTCCACCACCACCATATCGTCCTCCTTCACCAATATTGGCACCGCCGATATTTGATGAAGAGGACGATATGGTAGATATTGATTCTTTGATCGATGATTTTAATGGGTGTCCTACCCTTCCGATTATCGATCCTAAATGTCTTGCCGGGATGTTATGGTAAAAAAAAGTTATTATTTGCATTTATATTATTGTAAGTTATAAATATTATCTAACTTTGTAATTTTAATTTGCAGCTTTGACGTGGATGATATGCTCAAACACACGAACAACATCATTATCTAAGGGTCCTTACATGACCAATTATATTATTCCTGGCAAGTTACGCTAGAAGCTGTGTGCCAGCGATGGTGGTGCACTTTTATCGTATTACATTTAATTTAGAATTATTAGTTATATATATATATGTTATAAAACTAACAATTTATAAATTATTTCGCAGCGCTCATACAGATGACGGATAAAGGATACAACGCGCATCTACACAGCATGGATGCGCCTGATGATGAACAACGCAAAGCGTAACTACTACAGCAACAATCACAAACCAACATGGGATCCGGACACGGTCTTCAATCAAATGATTCAGCATTGGGAGTCCGTAGAATTCAAGGCCAAGAGCCACAAGGCCAAAAAATGTCGGTACAGCGAGAAAGTTCCCGGAGATGGTTCGCATCACCATACTTCGGGATCAAAATAGTCCCGGAGAGAAAACACGAATTGGTAAAAAAAATTAATTAAATTTTTTGTTTTTTAAAATATTTATGTAATCAAGTTTATTTTATATTACAGATGCAACGGATAGGAAGAGAACCGACTCTTCTTGAGTTGGTATTGGAAACCCACGCCAAGAAGAAGCCTGTCTTCGGGAAAGAGGTCGACAAACCCAAACTTGTCGATCCTCGAGCGGAGAGAACAGAGAGAGCTGTGATGAAGAAGATTACACAACAATCACAAGCTTGCGGTTTGACTCCCGACGAGCTGAGTCCTTTACAAATGGACAAAATTTATTTAGAGGTAATAACTATTTTTTTTTTGTTTTTCGATTATTAATAAAATATTTAGTAAAAATATAACTCTAATTTTGTTTGTCTTGTAGTCGGTGAGACCGTATAAGGGGCGTCTATACGCGTTTCAAAAAGATATCGTTGAGGACGTCACGGCGGTACCTCCTGTTGTCCAAGAGAGTTTCATGCAACAACGGCGGATAGAAGAGCTCGAATCACAACTTCGAGAAACTCAAGCCCACGTGGCGCGACAAACCTCCCAAATACAGCAGTTGGAGAGCGTATTGAGTTGTTGTTCGGCCAGGTGAGGGGATCAACGCCGCAGCAAGAAGCGGGTCTCAATTCGGACACAACACCGTCTAGAGGTGGTGGTGATCGCAGAGATGATTTCGGCCCAGCCGATCTAAATGAGATGTAATAGAATTGGTTTTAGTTTTAATGTTTTTTGTAAACAATTTTAATATTTTAATTAAAAACTATTTAGAGTAAAAAATATTAAAATGTTTTTTATTTTTTTTATTTTTTAACCACGTCTCTAACGCATGCCCGTTTGCAATTCGCAACGGTCATCTGTTGGACATTTTTTCCCGCCAAATGGTAACGAACGTCCGTTGCCCTTTTCTGCAAATTTACAACGGACGTCTGTCGCTCTTTCCCGCCAGGTTCCAACGGATGCACGTTGGAAATTTCAAATTCCCGCTTATTTTTTCCGCCACAATGGCAATGAATGTCCTTTAAAACATTCTAGCAGATGGTCACACGTTTGTTTATTATCAACCCGCAATGTGGAATTTACGAGCTCAATTCCTCGATCAATGTGAGGCTTGATAACGCTGGTGAATTCACTTATCAAGCTTTCAATGACTATTCTATATCAATTGGTATTGAGATTGAACATCTCATACCACATGTTCATTCACAAAATGGTATGGCAGAATCATTCATTAGACGTCTCCAACTTATTACTCGATCATGCTAATGAAAACGAAACTCCCAGTTTCTGCTTGGGGACATGTCATTTTACATGTTGCTGCACTAATTCAAATAAGGTCAAGCGCTTATCATATATATTCTCCATTGCAATTATCAAATGGCCAAGAACCAAATATATCTCATATTCGAGCATTTGGTTGTGCAATATATGTTCCAATTGCTCTACCGCAACGAATAAAAATGGGCCCACAATGCAGATTGGGAATTTATGTTGGATATATTTCACCATTTAGCATTAGATATCTTGAACCGTAAACAGGTGATGTGTTACAGCTCGTTATGCTAATTGTCATTTTAATGAGAATCAATTCTCACCGTTAGGAGGAGAAATAAAACAAGCCTTAAAAGATTTAACATGGAAAACACAATCATTGTTATATCTTGATCCTCCTACAAAACAATATAATTTGGAAGTGCAAAAGATCATACATTTGTAGAATTTTGCAAATCAACTTCCAGATGGGTTCAATGATACAACAAGGGTTACAAAATCATATACACTGACTGTAAATGCGTCTGCTCGTATAGAAATACCAAAAGGGCATGCGAGTGAAAGAATTTCAAATGAGTCTATACACGCTTAAAGCGCGGACGACCATTTGATTTTAAAGATAAAAATCCTCAAAAGAGAAAGAAGTTTGATAATGATGATGATTTTCACATCATAGAGAACATCTAAAAAGAAACAAACGGAAAAAAATTCTTCAAAATGAAAATAATAAAAATAATCATGAACAGAGAAAAAATGAAATTTTCATCAACTGTATCTCTTCCCCTCATGACTCTCTCCTCTCTCCCTCACGGCTCTTTTCTAATCTCTCTTTTGATTTCTCTCTTGTCCTACTTGTACACGGTAATATATTATATTATATAAGTTATATATTATATTATAAATAAAATTATCGTATATATATTATACACATATATATGATCTTTTATCTTATATATATTACGTAATATATAAGTTATACATAAATTAATATTATTAGATATATAATAATATTATATTATAGTTATAATTATATTATAACCATATAATATATATTTTATATTTTGTAATATATATCCATTAATAATTAATTTTTAACAAAAATCTATACATTCAAATGTATATATAAAACATTTGTGTATATATGTTTTAAATCTAAATACAAGGAGATCGATTGGGTCAAGCCCGGCCAGCGCGGCCTGGTCCGAATCATAAGGGGGTCTAGAATGTTTAGCCCGTGGTCCAATCTCATCGAATCGTCAAGCATAATATGTCCAATAAAACCAAATCAAAGAATTTGTTGACAAAAATTATTTAAAGTGGGCCATCCGAGTCCAAATAATCACATCAACCAAAAATTTCACAACATTTTCATGGTTTTTAGCCCAACATATTGCGAATTATAGTAGACATTGATAACAAATATGCTAATCAAAATCAGGCGAAATTCAAGATTTGCTCCTTCAACCTTGACATATGCCAACAAAACTACATTCACAATGCCAAGTTACACACTACAGAATCCTAGAATATCAAAACCCATCATAGATTCCATGACACAATTAAAATTTACGAGCTCGTAAATTTCGTCACCGCCTTGGTACCTTCAGACACAGCGTGTTTCGCGAGCTCCCCAGGAAGGACAAGCCTAACGGCGGTCTGAATCTCCCGGGAAGTGATTGTAGGCTTCTTGTTATACCTCGCAAGCCTCGAAGACTCCTGAGCTAGCTTCTCGAAGATATCATTGATGAAGCTGTTCATGATGCCCATGGCCTTACTCGAGATACCGATATCAGGATGAACTTGCTTCAAGACCTTGAAGATGTAAATCTTGTAGGTCTCAACGCTCTTCTTGCTACGCTTCTTCTTCTTGTCTCCAGCGGCTTCCTTCGGCAATTTCTTCCCGGCCTTCGGCTTCTTCTCCGCCGCCACTGCAGTTTCTCCTGCCGGAGTCTTCTCAGCCTTTTTATCCTCCGCGGGTTTCTTCTCCGCCGGTTTCTTCTCCGCCTTTGCCATTTCGATTCAAAGAAATCCAAATGTTATGAAGATTGAATGTTGTTGACAAATAATAGTATTCTCTTCCGTTTATATAATGTAGGAGAGATGAGATTTCATTGGCCTGTCTCTATGACGAGGATCAATGCCGTGGAAGAGTTAAAACCGTTAGATTTAACATTTTAATATGGAGGGATCAGATTTGCTCACACTAAGCGCGAGTATCTTTTGGATATTTAACGAGAGCGGGAAACATTTGGGTTTTCAAAATATTCTGTAAAACTGAATTTTAAATTTGGTTTAGGGTTTCGGTAAGAAGTCGAATTGCTGACGCCTCGATTTCGTCAACGGTTTAGGTTCTCAAATTCGGTTAGTAACCGGAAAATAACATAAAAATTTAAATGATTATTTAGAATCAACAAATAAACGCCAAACAATTCTATCATGTTATAAACATATATTTTAGTATTACCGATGTTGTTAAATTTTTATCTTCTATTTTGTCTCTTTTTCCATTTTATAATATTATACCCATATTTATATATAAATAAATATTATTTAGTTATCCACATCAATATAAAATGATTGTGTACAAAGAGACCAAAGAGACTTTGCAACTTTCTTGTAACTAAAATGTGCTTTTTCGAGAATTTAGACGATGACAAGGTCTATGGAAAAATTTTCAAAACGATGTTGATTTCACAAGGTGTTAATATCCATCTTGCCATAAACATAACATATTCATATGGAACCATAATGTTGAGAAGTAGTTTGATCTCTATTGTCATGAATGTTGGAAGAGTTTTGCTGAAAAGTCATATCGTCTATGCACCACTAGTAATTGCATTCTCACTTTATTATTTATTCCATATTTATATAATGTATCGAATTATATTAGTCTCTTTAGTTCCTTTTGACGTATTTTATATTTTTTTTCATGACTCTCCAAGCAATAGGGACTAAAAAACGCATTTTAGAGAAATAAGAAAAGATCTGACACTAAACGAACATCATGATGTACAACCGAGAAATCGTTGAGACCGAGCTCTATACTACTCAGTCGAGCGTGTTACTTGAATATGCAAAAAAGTCTTTGAGAAATCATCCGAGTAGAGAAATAAACGACGCGACCAAAAACAAACAACATTTACCTTCGTGATTTCGCTCGACCCAAGCTCCTACCAACTTGGTCGAGCATTGAGCTAATATTTGACAATCTTCGACCCGACTTACAAGGAACACATGTAGATATAATGTTCGATTGGTTCGAGCTGACCCAACTAGGTCGAGTAATGCACCGAATTTAGGCTAGATTGTTATGTTTATGAGTTTATCGGGATTCATATTAGATTCTTAGTGCTTTGTTTTATTATGGTTTAATGCATATTTTATTCTTTCAATTTTTGAAGGCTCATTGTGTTGATCGTCATATGGATAAATTCATATAGAGATGTTGAATTAATTTAGATCGTATCATTAAATAAACTTGAATGATAATACAGAAAGATATATTAATCGATTTAGAAATTATGATATCAATCTTTACTACATTAAACATTTGATTCATTAGATAGATATATCTACGACTGAAGTTATTAAATATGTATATATATTTCAAGAGAAAGTATATTGATAAAAGAAGATTGAATTCCTTGAAAGAAATAATGTGACATATTTCCCAAAATCTTTAATGAATTCATATGCGTGAAAAATCTCAAACCTACAAACGTTGTATCGGTTGTACTATATATAATAATACTTAATTTTATTTGCACATATTAGATATATGCTCAACATACATTTTTTATTCATGATCATAGATTTCGTAATATTAATAATCTTTGTGTTCGATCTTGTTACTAAATAATCTATACTTGTGAGATAATATCTAGTTTAAACAATCAATTATTAAAATTTGATACGGAATTAGTTTACACAAAGGCGATACATCAATCACCTTAACCTCGATTAGAAGAATGACCTCCATTTTGGTCATTGTCAAACATAAAACTATAGATGACAAGATAACCAAATTGTGTATAAAATGTAATACATGGAAACATCAATTGATCTTTGAATTTATTGCTAATAATTAGACTTGTTGATTGAGTAACAATTTTATTATAAGCATGTAAATGGGTTTTATACATAAATTTAACAAATGATAATGAAAACATCATATTCTCGGCCTAAACCGTTAAAGAGACGAATATGTTTCGATATTGATTACCAATATTTATATGGTCGCATATGAATTTGAACTCTTGTAGATATATACTAAAACATATTATTACCATTTTTTGTAAGCATTTGTGACAATGCTAATAAAATATATTATGATCAAATATTTAAATAAGTAAATGTTTTTTTTTTGTTTCTTACAATTTTTTTTTTATAAATATGTTTTGATATGTTGTTGAGATATATTCTTAAGAATAACTTAAAACATCTAATATCCAGCACACTTTAATGTAGACTTCACCAACATGTTCTAAACAAGTTAATTTTGTAAATACACTCCATTAGTATTCACTATTGCAAACTTTTTGGAATTTTTACTAAAAATTGATATACGGAGAGAAAAACTGTATACAACTCGTTAACATAATCTAATATTAGCCACACGTGTAAGTTTAAGTTGAATTACTACAATATAAGATATCTGAAATCATATAATTATTTATTTCATTTAAATATTAAAAAAAGTACATATCAATACATTGGAATTTAATGTCATGTCAAGAGAAGTTAGATTGATATTGTGTAAGGATTTTAAAATTTTGATAAAAAAAGATGATAGATATTTCAAATTTTTCTATATATTTTCTTAGGTAATGAAAATTTTACAATGCAATACAATCCTTTTATAGACTAAAGAGAGAATGTTCTTATATAATAAGATCAAGATTTCAAAGAATAAGATAATGTCATCAATCTAATCTTCTAACAATGCAAAATGGTGGTGTATAAAGCGAACGATGAAATTATACAAATTCTATGTAACATCATGGTAACCTCATGTTTAGGATTGTTATTTTATGGTTTTGTCGTTATATTAGTCAAATAAGTTGGTATTTCCATAATTCAATTACAAAATACGATAAATAACTTCTTCTATTTTTTCTCCTTTTAGTGACTAATTTTTATTGTTCATTTTATTCTTAATGGTCTATTACATCCATTTCTATTTGTTGTTGGCATATGTGTTTAGTTATATGCATTTTTTACATAGTTTTTTTTTTTCTAAATGTGTAAGTATTAAAGGTTTTTTACTAGGATATGCAAACATACAAAATATTATCAAACAAATATTAACGTAAATAGAACTCCAATGAATATATTGTTTATGTAAACTTTTGTATATTTACATTTACTTAAATTTAGTGATTTGATTACAACAAATCTCTACAAATTAATGTTGTATTAATGTGTATATATATATATATATGTGGAGAATATTATAAATATTTTTGTCTTTTAAAATATTATGGTTCCTATAAAGTCAGTGAATGAAAGTTTACTATGATTGTTTGTTGATTTACTTGTAATGCTTATTGTCTCTTAACCAAATCTTTGATATGTTATCTATAATCAAAGGTACAAGTAGGGTCAAACATTTTCACACTTCTCAAAAGAGGTTTAGCATTCTATCAGATTCGTGAATCTCATTTTGAGGTTTAGTACTATATTTCTTTTATTTGAATTTGATGAAGTGAACACTTTTTTATATCTTCATTTATAATGTAATATAGCAATATCACCAAATAATGTGAATAACATGATTGACCAAATTCTTATTAGTATAACCATGTTATTTGTATGAACAAACAAATTTTATAGAACTGGTTATTTGTTTATTAACAAACAAAAACATATTTTTTGGATGAAAAAACAAGGAAGTTTCACATGCAATTACACTATACACTTATATTATTTTGCATTTTCTTAATTCGTAATTTTTATTAGAAAATCGATATGAAACTATAATTTTGTTATAAAATATTTAACTATTGAACCTTTAAAATATTTATTATATTAATATATTCTTGAGATTTATTCTTGTGAATAACTTGAAAATCCTTCATTAATACATTCAAACAAAAAGTTAATGTAGTGTTACTCATTATTGCAAAAGTAAAAGAATTTATACTCCAAAACTATATACAACTAGAAGAAGACAAAAAATACTCTACCTCAGTTTAATGATTATATTTATATAATAAATCTTTATATGAATTTATATTATTTTACATTGTCCTAATTCATAATTTTTATTAGAAATTCAATGCAAAACTATATTCTTGTTTCTATAATTTCCATTCAAGAATTCATTAAAAGCATTTAATTGAAACAAAACGGATTAGATAAATAAATAATCATGAACACCATATTATATTATGATAAATTATAAACTATGAAATATTTTGTTAATTAAATATTTCACTAGCAAAATTTTATTAATGTTTCGTACATTTTTTGTACAACTACAAGTAAACTAATAAGATTTTGACTATTTGTCTATCCTTCATTCTACTATAATGAGTTGGTTAATAAGGTTTTAAGGTTTTAAAAGATTGAGAATAAAAAAATATTTTCTCTCACGCTTGATAACACATCGGCTAATGGTAGTATACAAGATATAATAAAGAATTGATTTTGTTTACATATTTTATTGTCATGCAATGATGAGTTTTCTTTGTATCAGACGTTATGCACATATTTCTGAATTGGATAGTGTAAAAAGGGTTGAACGTTGTCGATTCCTTTTTGCATTAAATTAATGGAAACATAAAGTATGTGAAAGGGTACAAAAGAGAGACAAAAAATTTTTGAGAAATATTTTCAACAAGTTGATGTTGAAAGTGAAATAGATAGTTAGAACTAACCAATATTTTATTAAAAAGGCATGATAGTCTTCAACTGTAAAAAAGTGGTGCAGAGAACTTGTTAGAATTGGTTTTGCGATTGTGTAATCTAATAACGGAAACCTGTTTTCGTTTTTTAAATAATTATTAAACTTTTTAATAATTACAATTTAAACCCTCAACTATTGAAATATTACATAATATGTATAATATTTTCAGCTCAATTTCATATATATCCTTGTCATAAGATATGAATGATTTAATATTTTTAGAATTTTGTATTAAAAAGAAATTAAGGTTGTAATTATATTTGTTTTTGGAAATGAAAGTTGAGAAAACTTTGCACATTTACAATCGACGAAGTTAGAGATAAAGTGTAATTTAAATTATCATTTGATGCCATAATTGTGCATCTCTCAAAAGTTTGATGAGTATAATAAAAAAGTTGGGAAAACAGCCTATTCCCCCCTGAACTTTACCACCTTAATCCTAATCCCCCTGAACTTTCATGCTCATTCTATTCTCCCTAAACTATCATTACTCATCCAATTCCCCCTGAACTTTAAAAATTCATCATATTTCCCCCTCCGTTAACTTTCTGTTAATTTTTCTATTAAATATTTTTGAAACAGCCTATTCCCCCTCCCCAAACTATATGATTTCCAGCCTATTCCCCCTCCCCAAACTATATGATTTCCAGCCTATTCCCTCCGGGTTGAAATTCATTCGGTGGAATCGAATAAAAATTGGGTCAACATTGGGTGAAATCGAATAAAAATTGAGTGAAATATAGTGAAAATTCGGTTAAATCGGGTTGAAATTCGGTGAAATCGAGTAAAAAATGGGGTGAAATATGGTTATGTTAAAATTATGTTACTATTAGAGAAATCATATAGATTTTTTTATAATTGTTAGAATTTAAAGTATTTTTATTTTAATATTTTGTCATATAAAAATTTAATAATACATTAAAATTAAAGAAAATATGTCACTTTTAGAGAAATCATATAGTTCGAGGAATATGCTAGAGTTTATATAGTTCGGGGGGAATATGCTATATGATATATAGTTCAGGGGGAAATAGACTATAGTTTATATAGTTTGGGGGGAGTAGGCTACAATTTATATAGTTTAGGGGGAATAGTCTGGAATTCATATAGTTCGGGGGAATAGAATGAATTTTTAAAGTTTAGGGGGAAATAGGATGAGTAATGATAGTTTAGGTGAGAATAAGATGAACATGAAAGTTCAGGGGGAAATAGGATTAAAGTGGTAAAATTCAGGGGGGAATAAACTGTTTTCCCTAAAAAAATATACTTGGACAATCTTTCGAATTAGAAAAGAAACAATCTAAAAATTTATTTATAATTGGTGTTCAACATGGTTAAGAACTGAGAATAGTAATTTAAAATATAATTTCAAGTTACTGATTGTGAACTTTCTCATTTGGAATGAATATTTCATTTTAACGAGTGTTGATTTATTATTAAAGAAGGTTGTTCATACATATAACAATCTCGCCATACAAAATAAATTGCGTACGTTGCATAATTATTACTAATATAAGATATGAGACCAAACTATAATAATATAAATAGGTAGTGAAAATGAACAAAAATTTCTGATCAACCAAAAACGACAAACTAGGCCTACATAATCAACAATGAAGATAATATGTCCTAGTCCCTCGAATAACTCAAATTAACAACTTTAATGTGTTGAAAACGCCACAAATATTGATGGGCTAATGCTTAATAAATCCAAATAAATTTCACGAACGGAATCCTATATCCGTTTAGTTTGTTGGTTCCAAAAAGAAACATGATCTAAAAGTTCACAGACCACTCTAGGTGAAATTAAACTCACAAACGCTTTATTATCAAATATTGTTGCGTATTTGTAGGCTTCAAAAGTTTGACTAACATACATAGATTTTATTAAAAGCAATACGATAAGATAAAATTGAGATGTTTTAGGAAAGATTATGTAGAATTTCATATGATTTTGAGATTTTATATAAGTCACCATTGCAATATCGATTAGAAGTCTTCATTCTTTGACTGATTTTAGACCGTCTCTCGACCGAGTGGTTTTGATGTTCGATCCGAAAGGATCGTCTGTTGAAAAATTTATAGAAACATAATTTGATTGTTCTTGTATTTCTTAATGTCCCATCATGCTCACATCATTCTCTCACTGTTGAAAAAATCTTTGTCCTCAAAGCAAGACACAAGTTCTAATGATACCAATGTGACTCAAATAAAATGAACAAAAAAGGACTCTCTAAAATGATGAAACATATGTGGAAACAAAGAAAAAACAACATAAATAGAAAAAAAAACATAAAGGATAATCCTAATTTAGAGATTTTAATCAACAAGAAACGACAAACTAAACCTACACAATCAACAACGAAGATGACTGATTCTAATCCCTCAAATAACTTAGATTGACAACTTTGATTACCTGAATAACACCACAAATATTTATAAACTAACGCTTGATAAGTCAAAAATAACACCACCAACGAAATCACTCCATTCGATAACTTCGTTGTTGGTATTAAAAAAAACCATGAGCTAAAAGTCCACAAATCATTTTAACTGAAATTCAAATTCACAAAACTCGATATTTTTATCAAATATTTTTCCTATTTATAGACTCCAAAAGTTTAACTAACATATATAGATTTCATTAAAAAATACGATAAGTTCTAGGGTAGATTATGTAAAATTTCGTATGATTTTGGGATATAATAAATACAACATTAAATGTAAGTATTCGTTCTTTATTTGATTTTAGAACATCGCTGGACCAAATGGTTTTGGTGTTTGCTCCGAGCGGATCGTCTCATGAAGAATTCCTTTTAATATAATTCGATCTTTCTTGCATTTTTATGTCTCATTGTGTTCACATCATATGATCACATTAACTGTATGCAAAAAAAGCTTTCCAATGTTCAAATCTATTCATATTGTCATTTGGATAAGTAATAAATGATTAAAAATAATGTGTCTATAGTGCAATAATCTTATAAATGTGAGTATTTAGAATACTCCATACCGCTTGGTGTGGATAAGCACAAGACTAAGGGCGGATATACAATGTAGTTATTGATGCCCCAATAACTTTTATTTTTAGTTAGAATTAAAATTGAATTAATACTGATAATTATAGAAAATATTTTTTAAAATTGCAAATGATAAATTTTATTTTTGTATAGACCATTGATAGAGACCTCGTAACTTTGGAATCTATTTCCTACAACTTTTTTTCGCTCGTGAAGTAATATAGGTTCTATCTATATTGTTTATTGTAGTTCATAAAAAAACTTCTAAACTTTGACTAATTTGACTAATTGGTATTTTTTAAACGAAAGAGTCATAAACGCATTGCTTGATATCATTTATTAGTCACAAACTGAACGCATCATCCCAAATGACATTCCAAATAATCTTCATTTTGAGCTGAAGAATTACCCGTCAAAAGCATTATTTGATTATCATGTAAAAGATTTGGCCACTTATCATGATTGATAGCGCCTTGGGAATTTTGATGGCTATTTAAGACATGTTGAGTCATTCATGGTGAAATGCAAAGGTGAAAAAGACAAACACATATTAAGATTCATATTCAGATTCATGTGTCTGATGTAAGAATTAGAAAGTATGTAAAATTGCGGAAGCGTACCTTGATCCATCGAAGATATGGAAGAACTTCGGATTGAATCTTCCAATGAACAATTGTTCGACAATTGAGAGACCTTTTGTTTCTCTTCTTATGAAACAAAATAATTTTATCTTTTGTCTATATGTTCATTGGGGACCACAACCTATGTATCTATAGAAATACAACTTTAGTTATTTCTAATTTAGCCCCTCAACAAATTAGAAATTACGAATTGGTTTCTACACTTTTAATTCATAACAATTACACTCTTCAGCCATAAATTACTATACAAGATCACTTTAGTTTTGGCTAATAATATAATGGCACTATACATTTAAATTATACATATATGACCCCAAAATTCCTTACAATCTCCCACTGGACCATATGTGTATCCGAAGAAATGTATGTACTGTATGAGCTCAAATGTTACCATCATAACCTTAGAGTATAAACAATTTCGTCCATTAACCACAACGAATATAGAATCATGGCGGCTTTCACTACACTTATCGTAATTAAACCTTCCATGGTCAGGTAAGAGGATCCACTATCATGGAATTCGTTCCAATGTGTTCAATGAAAATTTGTCCACTCTGAACCCTTTCTTTTACAACCAGCAACTTAATATCGACATGTTTCGATTTTGTTGAGCTCCTGTTGTTGTTAGAGTACAAGACGACCGATTTATTGTCACAATATATCTTTAATGGTCGTTCTATACCATTTACAATTCGCAGTCCTGTGACAAAGTTTCTCAGCCAAATTTCTTGATTTGATGCCTCAAAACAAGCTATGAATTCTGCAGTCATGGTTGATGATGCTATAAATGTCTGTTTGGCACTTCGCCAAGAAATAGCTCCACCAGCCAATAAATAGATGTAGCCCGAAGTAGATCTCATACTTTCTTGACATCCAGCAAAATCAGAGTCAGAATACCCAATGATCTCCAAATGGTCTGATCTCTGATAAGTGAGCATGTAATCTTTTGTTCTCTTCAAATATCGCATGACTCTTTTGGCTGCTTTCCAATGTTGCATGCCTGGATTGCTTAGGTATCTACCTAACACACCAACAATGTACGCAATATCCGGACGTGTACACACTTGAGCATACATTAGGCTCCCAACTGCTGAAGTATAAGGAACCTTCTGCATCTCTTGAATTTCAAGATTATTTTTAGGGCACTGATTAATACTAAATTTATCACCTTTAGCGACCGGAGTGTTTCCCGTTTTACTATCTTGCATGCCAAATCTTTTGAGTATTCTATCGATATAGCTCCTTTGTAATAAACCGAGAATACCATGGGTACGATCCCGATGGATTTGAATTCCTAAGACAAAGGAGGCGTCACCAAGATCTTTCATTTCAAAATTTTATGAAAGAAATCTCTTGGTTTCGTGCAATATGCCTATATCATTTGTGACAAGTAATATGTCATCTACATACAAAAACAAGAAAATGAATTTGCTCCCACTGAACTTGTGATACACACAATCATCAACAAGATTCACTTCAAAGCCAAATGAGATAATCACTTGATGAAATTTGTGGTACCACTGACGAGATGCTTGTTTGAGCCCATATATAGATTTTGTCAATTTACAAACCATTTTGTCCGGATCTCCTGATACGAAGTTTTCTGGTTGTTTCATGTAAATCGTTTCTTCAATGTCTCCATTGAGAAACGTTGTCTTGACATCCATTTGATGAAGCTCTAAATCATAATGTGCAACAAGAGCCATGATTGTTCTAAAAGAGTCTTTCGATGAAACTGGAGAAAAAGTCTCTTTATAGTCAATCCCTTCCTTTTGAGTATATCCTTTAGCTACAAGACGAGCTTTATACTTATCCACATTACCTTTAGAATCCCGTTTGGTTTTAAATATCCACTTGCAACCAATGGGTTTCTTACCTTCTAGTAAAGGGACTAATTCCTAAACTTTATTGTCTTGCATAGATTTATACTCTTCATTCATTGCCTCAATCCACTTCTTCGAGTTAGAACTATTAATAGCTTGATGGACATTGATTGGATCATCATCCACCATACTATTATAACAATAAATAGCTTGATGGACATTGATTGGATCATCATCCACCATACTATTATTTTCCTCATGTTCTTGAAGAAACACTATATAATCATCCGAAATAGCGCTCCTTCTCTCTCTAGTAGATCACCTTAAGGCAATTGATTTTGTTGCTCAGGTTCGTGAGGTTGTTGAGTTTGATCTTCTTGAACAATGTCAGATTAAGGATCCAAACTTTTTTCATCTGAAACCGCTATACGAATAGGTTCAGGAACTGAAACCAATTCTTCCTCAAAGACAATGTTCCTAACTTTATTTCTCCCACCAAACTCAATATCCTCAAAGAACGTAGCAGTTTCCGTCTCAAAAATTGACCTTAATTTGGGATCATAAAATTTGTAACCTCTCGATCGCTCAGAGTAACCAATAAAGTAATTGCTAACTGTTCGGGGTTCGCCTCAGCTGGACATCCCCATACATGAAAATGCTTCAAACTTGGTTTTCTACCAGTCCAAAGCTCATAAGGTGTTTTCGTAGTTGCCTTCGTTGGAACTCGATTAAGAATGTAAGCTGCAGTCTTTAAAGCCTCACCCAAAGTTTTTTTGGTAAGGTTGAATGACTAGTCATACTCCTTACCATATCCTTAAGTGTTCGATTTCGTCTTTCAGCTACACCATTCAAGCTAGGTGACCCCGGCATGGTGTACTGTGGGATAATTCCACACTCTTCTAGGAACTTAGCAAAATGTCCTGGACGTTATTCACCTGAACCATCATATCGACCATAGTATTCACCACAACGATCAGATCTGACAGATTTAATTCTTTTGTTGAGTTGATTCTCAACTTCAGCTTTAAAAGCTTTGAACACATCCAACGATTGAGACTTTTCATGAATGAGATATAAGTATGCATATCTAGAGTAATCGTCTATGAATGATATAAAATATTACTGACCATTACATGATGGAGTTGGAAATGACCCGCAAATATCTATATGTATCAATTCTAGGATTTCCGTAGCTCTATATGCACCAGTTCTCTTTTTCTTGGTCTATTTACCTTTAATGCATTCAACACAAACATCGTAATCTGTGAGGTCAATGGAATCTAGGATTCCATCCGACACTAGTCGTTCAACTCTATTTCTAGAGATGTGACCAAGACGTTTGTGCCATAGCATCCCTGAAGTGGCGTCATTAAGTTTACGCTTTATACCATGTGACTCAGAATTCAAACTTGTATGGTATGTTTCAACAGTGTCAAGCATATAAAGATTATCATAACCCAAAAGTGAACCGGTTCCAACAATATTTGAATTTAATGACAAAGTAAATTGATTGTTTCCAAATGAACAAGAATAACCAAATTTGTCCAAATAAGAAACAGAAATCAAATTTCGTCTAAAAGACGGTACAACAAAAGTGTCTTTTAAATCCAAATAGTAACCAGTACACATTAATCAGACCAAAGTAAGGAACATACCCTTTTTCACACGCCAAGCGTGATAAGCGGTACAATCCTTCTTGATATGTCCAGATTTCTTGCAGAAGAAACAATTGTTTTCAACTGTTTTCTGCTTCTTATTCTCTGGACCCTTTGCGGCTTTATTCTTAGAACTTTCAAAGTTCTTTCTTTTGCCCTTTCCTTTAGAGGTATGAAGCATATGAGCATTTTCTGTCTTTTGTTGTTTCATCCTCTCTTCCTCTTGTACACAATAAGAGATGAGCTCATTAAGAGACCATGATTCCTTTTGACAGTTATAACTTATTTTGAATTGGTTAAACTGTAGAGGGAGAGAGTTCAAGATAAAATGCACAAGAACATATTCTGAGAAGATGATCTTAAGAGTCTTGAGCTTTGAAACAATATTGGCCATCTCCAAAATGTATTCCCTTATGCTTCCTTTACCATGATATCTCATGGTGCTAAAGCGGTACAATAACGTACTTATTCAGCCTTATCGCTTTGTACAAAATGCTTTTCAAGCTCAGTAAGGAAATCTTTGAGATTGGCCTCTTCACTGCCTCTAAAGGCTTCTGGAATGGTGCTCATAATGATTTGAAGACCAACGCGGTTTGAGCGTTCCCATTTTTCATAAATTTTCTTCTCTTCAGAAGAACTTGAATCTCAAGGGGGAATTGGTGGCTCAATCCTTAATCCAAGGTCCAAATCCATGCACCCTAGAACTATCTTGGCCTTATCTTTCAATTCCTTAAATTTGGAACCATTAAGGTTCCATTCCTTAAAATTGGAACCATTAAGGACTGGAATCATACCAATGTTGGTAGATACCGCAGCAAGATTAACTAAAAAGAGAATATACGATAACATGATCAATGAAATTAATCAACTATTATAATAAAAAATTGTACAAATATAAATCAAGATACCAAGTGCAACATCAATATCATGTCTTTGGACAGTAATATTACCAGCTAGTTGTATTCTTGATGTGATGATCAAACAATGATAAATAGACATGAATAATAAACCTTTCTTTGGACCGATTTATTATTACATGTCGAACCATACTATTATCATATATTTACCATCACAAATATATATGAAATTCGGCCAAATATGAATCTACCTTTGGGTCGATTAATATTCGCATGAAAATTCACATATATAACATTCAATACTTTTCATATGAAATATTCACAATAGAGAACACTTTGGTGTCATATTGCTTCAATTAAATATTTAAAATATCGAATCTGTACAACATTGAAATTATGATCCAAATGTCGACTGAAACTAAAACACCGTCGGGAATACGATAACGCAATATATATATATATATGTTATAATAATGCATGCGTTATCATTACTGAAACTTGCGCTTGGCCTAGTGGCTATGCGCTCCCAAAACCAGTATATCTTTGATCTCGGGTTTGATTCCAAAGAGGTGCATTTACTCTTTTTTTGTGGGGTTTTTTTTTAATCAAAATTTACCGTTTCGAAATCTTTTTTTAAATAATAATAATTAATAATAATAAAACAGAAGTATATACATACACACATATGTATCTCCTTCTTCCTCATTAAAACAGTAAACGGAAGAAAGAGAAAAAAAACAGAAGAGTCACAAAACGGTAAAATTTAAAACAATCACCCACAAAACGTTATTTTGTACGAAACTTCATCACACGAAACGTAACTACAGATGAAAAGTCGGGATCTATTTCCGGCACCGTTTCGTGGAAACTTTCAATTTTTTTCGGTACAATTTCGACGAAGAAAAATACACCAAACCGAAATGGCATTGGTCCGTCGAGGCGCATCTCCTTTTGAAGAAAAGGTATGGATCTCGTTAATAACAAAACTGAATTCTCAGATATGAAATTTGGTAGTTTTGCTTTTGGAGATGGAGATACATACACAATATGTATCTATATATCTTTATAAACGGAATCGTTTTATAAATAGAAATCCATTCCCAATTTTGGTTGAGATTTGCGTTTGGCCTAGTGGCCAGCTTCCCAAGCACCCATCCCAAGTTCGAATCCAAGATGACCATTTTGATCCTTTCCTTTTTTTTTTGGAAAAACAGCCTATTCCCCCTTGATTTTCATGCTTTAGTTCTATTCCCCTCTCGATTTTGACCCTCGTCTTATTCCCCCCTCGATTTTCAGTTTCAGCCTATTTCCCCCTCGATTATCATTTTTAGTCCTGTTTCCCCCTCGATTTTGATCTCATCCTATTTCCCCCTCAATTATCACAAATCTGCCTAAAACCCCCTCCGATTTTGACCCAATTTTGACCACATTTTTATTTTAATTTTGATCCAATTTTGACCCAATTTTGATTTTAATTTTGACCCAATTTTGATTTTGATTTTAATTTTGATTTTAATTTTAATTTTGGTTTTAATTTTGATTTTAATTTTAATTTTAAGAATAATAAATTATTATCTCAATTTTGACTTGATTTAATCCTAATTAATCCAAATTAAGTATAAATTGAAAATCCGATTTAATCCGAATTAAGTTAAATTGAGTCCAAAATTGAGTCAAAACTACGTCAAAATTGATTTTAATTTTGACCAAAATTTAATTTTAGTTTTAATTCAAATATAACTCAATTTTGACTTGATTTATTCGAATTAAGTATAAATTGAAAATCCGATTTAATCCGAATCAAGTTAAATTGAGTCCAAAATTGAGTCAAAACTATGTCAAAATTGATTTTAATTTTGAACAAATTTTAATTTTAGTTTTGATTCAAATATAACTCAATTTTGACCTA
>CM071860.1:27581982-27604454 GCA_036759665.1 Gynandropsis gynandra
CACTGACACTGACACTCACCCATTTCAAATCAATAAACCATTTTGTGACTCGAAAGCTTGCAAAACCCTAGAACTCGAACTACTTACACTTATTGACGCCATTGAAGATTGACTCGTACTCTCTTTGCCAGTGCTGCTGCTGATTCTAGCCATTTTCCTTCTCGCCAACTTCAAATCGATCCCTCTCAAGTTCGACATCACTTATTTCCTTCTTGCTATAAACTTTTAAACAGGTTTCACGGCGAAAAAATGTTCGGCTTTCTCATTTTTGGCAATTTTTCACGTCGAAAAACTGCCGAACGTGGGTTTTCCCACGTTCGAACATTAAGGGCAAATTTGTCTTTTTTTCAGTTTCTTTTTTCAGATTTAATAATTATTTTAGGGAAGGATATTTTTGAAGTGGTTTAGCCCCATAAAAATGTTTCTGATATTCCGCCGTGCAGATTTGTACACATTTATAAAATATTTTAGAATATTAAAAAAAATCAAAACAACAAAAAAAAAATCGTGCACGGTAAACTAAAAAATGAAGACAAAACGAAATTTTTTGGAAGAAGCATTTGCAACAAACCTAAAACAACATACAAAATTATATAGTGTTTTATTAAAATTTCGAATTCAATATATATTTATATACAAAACGAATATTTGAATTGTAATATATAACTATTGTCACAGAAATCCGAAATATAAAGTACCATTTGCAATCTAAAAGAATTAATTTGACATTTGCAATGTATTTATTCTCTAAACTTTAAATCTATACAATATATATTTATTTGATATTAATTTCTGATTTTCTTTTTCCGCGCCACCGAGAAGAGCAGGAGTCTAATCATCTTGTATTTGTTTTCTTCCTCTTTTAATTTCTATAGATCATATGGAGACAGTATTGAAGTGCCAATGGGATAAAATGCCGAAATATCGCAACAACGATGGATAAAGTTCAACTTTATATTAATGTAATTTAAAAATATGTATATCATAATGGTAATTATATGAATGTAAATATATATATATATATATATTTGGTTCATCAGGCATGTGAGTGACATAATGATAATTATAATCATGATGGTCAGAATAATGGGAATCATATTATAACATATATTATTTTATTAAATAAATATCGGAAAGCAGTCTCTCTCTCTCCACCTTTCTAGAATTATATATAGGACATGTATAACCCAAATAAAGGAATAAAAACATAAATAAAATTGTATAGCCATGAAACAAACGGAAAGAGATACATCACTTCATCATGGTATCTTTTGTTAGGTTTTATTGGTTAATTGTAAAAAGATTATACATGTTATTTATAATGAAGTTAATTTCGATTTATCTATGCGTGTATTATTTTTCCCTCATTTGCATCTATAACAAAATACATCATTTTGATTGATGTGCAAATTTATAAAACATTATAAAATATATGAAAATATATAACCCATTTTACAAAGATTTAGAACATTTAAATTATCTTTAAAGAATACATATTTAAGTTATTTTTCTATATAAAGGCTCTTTTATCTTTATTAAAAAAATATTATATATTATTTTTTAACATTCTTTTATTTTCAAAATATAATCTCAGAATTTATTAGTTTTTTAAACTTACATTTCTGAAATCAATAAAGATTTTTGGGCAAAAGAATGTGTAATCTTATGTATATATATATATATATATATAATATGCATGTAGATATACGATGGCCCACATTATCCAAAAAACTTGTCTGCAATATACACACACAACATAGATTCAGGTTTTTGAGGTGTATAATGAACGAGACATGCTTTGCTTACATTTTCAATATAATCATGAAGGAAGAAAATTTGTATTCATTTTTATCCAATCAAGAACCTTAATTCATCAAATGCATATTTTGTCGGCCAATTTTAATTCGTCGTGATGGAATAAAGTTATAAATTGATCAAATATTGCTTGAATGATTCTTACCATAAAGAAAACTAACCGAATTTTCGGTTTTGGCAGTTAAAGAGGATTTTATTTAAAAAAAAATAAAATAACCTTTACTTACCTTACAAGAAAATTTGAATTATAGAGGAATCCGTCCGGAATCCATTTGTGAAGATGAACGGATTAGGGATGAAACGACTACATGTGTAAATTCCGACGGACAGTGATACCGTCTGAAAATTCCGGAGAGAAATATATATCCGTCCGTAAATTTGCAGACGGTCGCATTGTTCGTCCGGAAATTCCGAACAGTCAGAACACCTGTTCAAATATTTTCAGAAAATTGCAAACTTCTTCTAGCCAACCGAAAATTGTCTGAAATTTAAAACAGTTTACGGACGACTCTAAGAAAAGAACTGCTGACGCGAAAAGTAACTATTGGTGATTAACAGAAGGGGAAAGGAAAAGAAACTAAAAAGGAGCATGAGTGAACAAGTAATAAAGGTTGTAGATGTTCCACACATATCTGAAACTGATGGAGAGGAAGGATGTGTAGGTGATGTCGAAGCTGATGAAGAAAGAAAAGGTGAAGCTGAAGCTGAAGGAGAAGGTGATGATGAAGTTGAAGTTGAATGAGAAGAAGTTGCAGTCCCTCTGATATTGGAGCATAAATTATTAAAGGAAATAAAAAAGTCGGAGAAAAGAATCATCAATACCGTAAGAGACCTTGTAAGGGATGTCGAGTTTCATTTGCTAATCCAAAATCAAAGGCAACAAATCCCAAAGGTGCCGACAAGGCAAAATCAAAGTCTGTCGAAAAAGATGCGAGCACCAAACACCAATCTTCTGGCACTCTGAGAGACGATAATTTTGAATTCCTTCGACATCCATATACAATGTCAAGAAAAGAGTCAAACGAAGAGCCGGTGGAGTCAGATGCTGAAAATGACTCTCGATATGGCTTAGAAGAGGATATGGTGGACATTTCAAAATTAAATGAAAATATTACATATGTCGCCAACATTCCTCTAATTGAATACATTTCTGAAGAGGTTCCTCTAGTGGTTGTTCTTGTCAAAGTTCCACCAAGTAAGTAATATTGAGTCATAAAGGTCATTTGATTCAACAGGTCGGATGGGTCGTAAAAGGTCGTATGAGTCGCATGGGTCGCTTGGTTCGCATGGGTCACTTGGCTTACATGGGTCACATTGGTCTTATGGATCGCATATGTCCCAGGGGTCACATATGTCGCAAGGGTCGCATATGTTCCAAGGGCCTCATATGTAGAAGATGTCGCATGGGTCTCATTAATTTCATGAATGAGAAGTCTAATGAATGAAGTATTTTTTATATAGGTGTCGTTGTTGGTGTTCTTGAGGAGCTTCCTGTCAAGGATACTCCAATGGGTCCTATAGAAGAGGTCACCGCTGATGGTGGTGCTGAGGGAACTCCAGAAGTTCCAATCAAAGAGGTCAAAGTTCCACCAAGTAAGTAATATTGAGTCATAAAGGTCATTTGAGTCAAAAGGTCGCATGAGTCGCATGGGTCACAAAAGGTCGCATGGGTTGCATGAATCACAAAGGTTGCATGAGTCACATGAGTCGTTCGGGTTGTAAGGGTCTCATATGTCCCATGGTCACATATGTAACAGATATCGCATGGGTTGCATCAATGTCACGAAGGATGAGTCTAATGAAAGAAGTAACTTTTATGCACATGTTGTCGTTGGCGTTCTTAACGAAGTTCTTGTCGAGGATACTGCAGTGGTTCCTATCAAAGAGGTCGCCACTGATGTTGGTGTTGAGGAAAGTCCAGAAGTTCCAGTCAAAGAGGTCAAAGTACCACCAAGTAAGTAATTTTTAGTCACAAAGGTCATTTGAGTCACAAAGGTTGCATGGGTCACAAAAGGTCGCATGAGTTGCATGGGTCATTTAAGTCATCAAGGTCGCATGGGTCACAAAAGATCGCATGAGTCGCATGGGTCACAAAGGTCACAAGGGTCGCATATGTCCCATGGACGGCATATTTCCAAGGGTCGTACGGGTCGTATATGTCGCATGGATCATAAAGGTTGAGTCTAATGAATAAAGTAATTTTTATGTAGATAGAGCTTCATAGGATGAGTGTGATAGTCCAACGGTAATTAAACAAAAGTTAATACCAAATAAGGCAAGACAAGATCCATATGTTGAACCTCCATTGATTCAGCCATCGGTGAAAAGAGCAAAAATAGTTGGAGAACAAAACCCACGAGGTGGACCAACAACAAGGGAACATGAGGAAAGGGAGAGGGCGATGGAGAAGGCGAGGGAAACGTGTTGCTGCAGAAAAACCCGCAGAAGAGGTGGTTCAAGAACCCGTGGAAGAGGTGGTTTAAGAACCTGCAGAAAAGGTGGTTCAAAAACCTGTAGGGAATCAACATTTTCATTGACGCTAGTGGTCCATAATTGACTCATCGATATTAATTTATGATGAAACCTCGCTAAGAGCGTTGGTGGAAATCTGAAATAGATTGTTCCTGGGGGCTAGAATTTTGGGAGATCATATTAAAGAATGATGTATGGCTTGAAGATGATGTAATATTTTTTAATAATTACTCACGAAAGTCACAAAGGTCATAGAGGTTATTTTGGATCATATATATTCACGTGTGTTAAATTTTTTTGCAGCAATTGGATGAGACATTGTTCGAGCTGTATAATCATATCCGGATATTCCCAAAATGATATGGGAATTATTATTTATGATATTGCTTTCATGTAGACGCTCACGATGTGAATGTACGACGACATGGAAGAATTTCCGAACACTCTTATTGATTATTTGGAGGGCATCTATCCATTCAAACATGGTTTGAAAACAATGTAAAAGTAAGATGGCTTTATCGATTGTAAACATTCCATCACCCAAAAATCGATATATGCCTTGTCATTGAGTTTCCATGAAAGTGGATTTAAAAACTCGATGCACCACGGTATCCGACTGCTAGAGAAGGTTGAAGGAATCGCATATCGATCCGGTGATGGAGATTATCAGAAAAGCTTTGCACAAGATGTTCCGACTGGAAGATTTTCATTCCTTGACTTTTAGAGAAGAAAAATGGCAGTACAAGTATTATGAAGCTTTGTCACAGAATGAAACCTCGAATGATTGTGGTGTTTTAGCCTTCAAATACTTATAAACCCTTGTATATAAGCATGATGAGAAGTTCCCTAAAATTTATGACGAGAAGGTTGCTTTCACACGTGAGAAGATTGTTGCTGATATATTTGCGAATGAAAGATTTATCGATGTACCCCGAGACTAATGCCATCCCATCATCTCATCCTTGAACTAAATCATATTATTTGTAAATAATTTGATAATTGTTTTTTAAATTTCATTCATATATTTTTAAAAGATTATTTTTTTAACTTGATTCATATTTGTTTGAACTTGATTCGCATGAGTCGTAGGGGTCAAAAGGGTCGCGTATGTTGGGTCACATATGTCGAAAAGGGTGGCAAGGATCGCAGTGGTCGTAGGGGTCAAATGGGTCACAGGGTTGTATAGGTTGGCCTATGTTGGGTCGCATATGTTGAAAGGGTGGCAAGGGTCACATGGATCGCAAGGGTTAAAATGGGTCGCATGGCTTTGCATGGGTCACGTATGTTGGAGTATGTTCGGTCGCATGGTCGCAATGGTCACTTATATTGGCGTATATGTTGAAAGTGTTGTAGGGTTCGCATGGATCACATATGTTGAAAGGGTGGAAAGGGTTGCAATGAAATAAAATACCGATAATAACAATAATAGTAAATCCAAAATAATAGTAAATCCACAATCAAAATACAAACATCAAGTTCAAGTTCAAAATAATGAATCCCGGACAATAATTACTGAAATCAAACAATGTTATTGTTAGACCCTGTTGGGGGACATACCGAAGCACATGTATTGCTCCATTGGAGACAAGTTCAAATGTGAAGGAACATCTCTCGTTTTGTCCTTTTCCATGACAAAACTTTCTCTAACCCGCTCTGATGCTAGCGCCACCACGACTCACGGCTTCAAACTTACCGACCACGCCCTTTCTTGATCATTCATCAGTATTATCTTACATCGTCTACTGATAAGACTGTTCGACCTGGCAAACCATCGTTCATCAGCATTATCTTACATCGTCTACCGCTAAGACCAATCGACATCACAAACCCTATCAAAAAGGTCTACACCATCACCCAAGTTACATTAGTAGAAATGATTAAAAATCAAATAAATAACCAAAATGATATATGATGAATCGGTGTGAGGTCACTTACCAATGTATCTACAACAAGATTTGAATGCGTGGCGGTTACCGTGAAAAATGCCTGAGCAGAATAATAGAGCCTTGCTTCTGCGTTTGATGATGATGCATATTGCAGATTACATATATCGTCTCCGAAACCGGTGAAGTGAAAAACCATGCGACCTTCGTGACGAAAAACTATGAGATCCCTAATAGGAAAATCATGGTCCTTGGAGAGATCTTTCCATCCATCAGTGAATCTGAAGCCATCCAACTTGACTTCCCATATTTTGTAAGACACATCCGATGTAAGCGTTACCATGTTGTTGTTCCTCGTTTTCCCTTCAATATGCTCATCGAAGAACTTCCTCCGAATGTCCTGTAACAAAAAAAAAACAAAATCATATCTCTACATTCTCTTTATGTAACATACAAACATAGAGGTATATGAAGGAGATTACAAGGTTTCTCCAGATTGCTCAGAAGAATGAGTTGGACGAAATGAGGGAAATTCGGCATTTCCGATAGATAATTTTTCAAAGACATTTTCAGCCGGAAACGAAGCCAGGAGATTATAAGTGTTAGAGCAAAACATGGGTGGAAGATAATGAGAGTTAGAGAGTGTGTCATTATTAAAAAAACGGGAAAGAATGGAATTCGAAAAGACATGACCCTGACATCGAATCAACGGAAGAAAAAGGTTGTGACCAACTTTGACCACACTATTATGTATTTTGAAATTTTGGTGAAAATTTCGGCGGGAACTCGACGAATTTATGATTTATAAGGATGAAAGAACATAAAACAATCAAAATATTATATTTATAGTGTCAAACTAATTTATGTTCCAAACACTGTCAATGATACTGACATTTGAACACGTTTGTCTCGACGAAGATATGGTTTTTCTCCGAGCCTCACCGGGTCCAAGATAACGATTCTTTTTATGCCTTCCATTTTTCCTTTTCTCGGCCAACATAGGAGGTAGAACCGTAACTTCAAAATATTGAGGAAAATGTTTTAATCACTGCAATCAGGAACCGAATACATGGTTTCTCAGTAAACCAAACGCCATAACGGACGTAGTATGTTAAATATAGTTTTGGTATCTTGTAGCCTTTTCCAACCTTATGTGCAGCCACAATTGCGTGACTGTATGGATACTTATCCACATCAAACATATTGCAGTCGCACGTTTTTTTGAAGACTAAAAAGAAATCTTCTACCAATCTCATTTCTCATCTCATACTCATTACTCAGTCTGTTCAATTAAATAACCTCATACTTGGATGCCTTGTCCAAACTGTTCATGCAACGTTTTCTCAACGTAAGATGTTAAATTTTGAGAATCATCAACAATAACTGCTTCCAACCTATACCTATTGATCCATTCCACTATCTTTCCCAAACAAATATCTAAAAGTGCTAGGATGGGAAACTTTTTGACATCTTCAACGTTGAATTTATTGACTCGGCCAGATTAGTGGTTAATAATTTGTATTTTTCACCCTTAAATTTACATCTTGCCTACTTAACGGGATCAAATTTCTCTTTCTCAGAATACATTGCAGCATATTGCAGTCGCACGTTTTTTTGAAGACTAAAAAAAATCTTCTACCCATCTCATTTCTCACCTCATACTCATTACTCAGTCTGTTCAATTAAATAACCTCATACTTGGATGCCTTGTCCAAACTGTTCATGCAACATTTTCTCAACGTAAGATGTTAAATTTTGAGAATCATCAACAATAACTGCTTCCAACCTATACCTATTGATCCATTCCACTATCTTTCCGAAACAAATATCTAAAATTGCTAGGATGGGAAACTTTTGACATCTTCAACGTTGAATTTATTGACTCGGCCAGATTAGTGGTTAATAATTTGTATTTTTCACCCTTAAATTTACATCTTGCCTACTTAACGGGATCAAGTTTCTCTTTCTCAGAATACATTGCAACATTAGGATACATGTGCAAGTTTTACGAAGGTCACAAAGGTCAAAATGGTCACAAAGTTCATAACAATCACAAAAGTCATAAAGATCTTATTTGTACATGGCCTTCAAATCAATAAATAGCACTTCAAATTCGTTCACTGTATATGCTGCTGTACATTTAAAGAACATTTTTGCCACAGTATCATCCTTTGAACTCTTTCTACCTTGGTCTTTATTAACAAAACTCTTTATGTTTTGCGATATATAACACGCAGAAAAACCATGATCAGTTTGTTTGTACACTTGTTTGACTACTTTTATCAAGCTTTTATGGAGATAAGATATCACAATGACATCACGTCCATCTGGTGACACCTCTTCCAACCTTGACATAAACCACGTCTATGATTCGTCCTTCTTTCTATCGACTATTCTCCAAGTAAGAGGATATTGGTGATGTTCACCATCTTGCGCAATTGTCACGATCAAAGCTCCATTGTACACTCCTGTCAGAAATGTTACATCCATAGCAACCACTTTACGCATGCATTTTCATCTTCTTATAACCGTTTTAACAGTCATTAAAAATTATTTGAAGCTTTTCCTATTACCGTCCAACTGAAGATTTATGACAGACCCGAAATTTCTTTCTGTAAACATGTGCAACCACCCTAGAAGCCTCTTATAATGCTCAAAGTCATCACCATGAATCTCCTTTTGAGCACTGCATTTGACTCTTAATGCCATCAAATACGATACAATTTCACCGTACTTTGCTTTTACACGAGCCTTCAATTCTTTTGCTTGAGGTGTTTCATATTCCCGGTATATTCCTCATTCAAATAATCCTTCACCAATTACGATGTACCCTTTGTAGCTTCTTAAATTTAGATACAATTGAACATTTATGAATGAGATAGTGTGTTCTCCCACTAATCCGTTTGGAATTCGGGATTGCTGTCACACGTAATTTCCATTTACAATCACTTCCGGAAAACTTGCATCGTACTTCCCACAACTTCGAATCAGAACTCAATGTTCTATATCTAACACAAGTTTCAATTGAATTCTTCCTTACAAATACATGTACACCCTTCTTGCTATCAAACTCTTGCCCAATTTTAAATTGCAATCCATCTTTGCACTCGAAGATATTATTTTAATTGTTTACCTTTTCGTAAACTACCGTTTTCAAATTATTCTCACCAGCACCATCCTTATGTTCTGTTGGCATATCAATATCAACTTTATTACTGTCACAAACATCTTCATCAACTACCACATTCATAGCACAACCACCTTCTTCTCTTAACCTCCTGATATGTTCACTATCAGAATTATCCGAATAAAAATATTTACTATTTCCGCCGGATTACTCCCAACTCTACTTTTGTTATTTGAACCTACAATAACACAATCATCATATCCATAACATTTTCATCCTCACCTTCTCTAGCAATACTTCCAAAAGCAGGAATTAAAGGTTCAATTTTCCTTTTAATTTCAATTTCATACTTCACACTTGCTGATTCTATCTTCACATATAGTAGTGGTTGAATTCCTCTTATGCGGTAGAACAAATTACAAATAAGATGCTTGTTATTCATTATATATGCCGGCTTCCTATTTTTACAAATATTGGGAAAATAGCTTAACTTCAACTTCATTGTATTTTTTTCCACTATCATCTCTATATATAACTCATCAATAAGTTGCTAGTATGTCAGACTAATTGGAAGATAATAGAAAAATACTCTCTAGTTTTCCTGAACTCTACAATCCCATTCAGAATCTTCATTTACGTTTTCCCATTTACCATCATACAAAAAAATCAGTGTGATTATCCAGCGAATCCATTACACTTGTAATAAAAACATAAAAAGAGGGTAAATTCTGTGATCCACTACGACCATGTGTTTCAAATTCAAAATGACTATGTGCCCAGTGCGATTGTGCGACGCAATGAGACTCTGTGACCCAGTGCGACCATACGACTTGATAAGACTCTATGACCCAATGTGACCGTGCGACTCGATGAGACTCTGTGACCTAGATCGACCATGTGTTTCTTGATGAGACTCTATGACCCAGTGGGACTCGATGAGACTCTGTGACCTAGTGCAACCTTACGAATCGATGAAACTTTTTATCCCATTGCGACCATGTATTTCTCGATGAGACTCTGTGATCCAGTGTGACTCGATGAAACTCTGTGACCCAGTGCGACCGTGCAACTCGATGAGACTTTGTGACCTAGTCCGACCGTGCAACTCGATGAAAATTTGTGACCTAGTGTGACCGTGCAACTCGATGAGACTTTGTGTCCCACTGCGACCATGTGTTCCTCGATGAGACTCTGTGACCTAGTGCGACCGTGCGACTCGATGAGACTCTATGACCCAGTGCGACTGTGCGACTCAATGAGTGACTCAGTGCGATCGTGCGACTAGATGAAACTCTATGATTCAGTGCGATCATGCTACTCGATGAGACTCTGTGACCCTGTGCGACTGTGCGACTCGATGAGAATCTGTGATCTAGACTATGCCTCGATGAGACTCTGTGACCATGTGTTTCAATATGATTCTCTGACCCAATGCTGCCGTGCGACTCGAAGAGACTATCACTCATTGCGATCATTTGACATTTCAATAAATATGACTCGTTTTGATTACATCAATATAAGACTTATTTGAAAAGGGGAGAATCGAATCTATATATATTACTCACTACTTACTCGGGTTATCTAATTCATAAAAGAAACACGAAAATATAGGAGAAACACGAAAATATAGGAGAAACACGAAAAACTCACTATGTATACCTTGTTTTTCTACGAAACCTCCTTAATTGCAAGCTTCTTTGTTGAAATTTGAAAACAAATGATTTCAACCTATTCGTCGTAAATGTGATGCGGATTCAAGCTACTTGCGGCGATTTGGATGCCGATTTTAAACTACACGCGCCGAATCTGATATGATGTGAGAGAATAATAATTTTCACATCAAATGAAAAAGGAAAATCGAGATGTTTTGAAAAAAAAGAAAACTTGTCGATTAAAAGATAATGATAATATAAATTTATCAATATTTTAAAATTATATTTGAAATTAAGATTTTTTTATAGAAGATAGAATTGAAACCCTTAAGAGATGAAAGTATATTTTTGAAATTATCCCTCTCCATGCTTTGTGGTCCAAGATTTCATTTAGTGGGTCCCGAATTTCATGGATGCCAACCTCTTATTTAGTTTTATTAAGAAACCGCGTGGGTCCTTCCATATCATAAAATTGTTTATTAATGGTAAGAACACAGTTATATAATTTTGTGAGTCCATCCAACATATCACATAAAAATTGTTTATTGACGTTTTTGGGTGTCGTAAAAATCTCAAGCAGTCGCTATAACAAAAGTATCCATAATGATAAAGTAAGAAAAAGAAGTAAAAGGTATCAAATCTTCCAAAGAAAGTCCATATTTTGATTTTCAACCGTATTTTAACAACAAAATAAATTTACTAATTGATTAATAAATAAAATATAAATAGAATATGCTAAATTATTTAATATTTCCGAAATTGTAATCGTTTTCTAAACATTATAGTTTTTAAAATAAATAAAATAATTTGAATTTTTTTATTTTTTCAATTTTGATGCATTATAGTTTTTAAGAATAATTTTAGATGTTAGACAATTTCAGATAATCTAAACATTCATTTAGATGATTTAGATTTGAATGCCAATAATATGATTTCATGTGTCCTATTAGGCATACGGCCAACGATTAAATAAAACATTACAGAAACCCTAATACGATTTACAACATATTTACGTAACTACCATTGTCGTAAATAACCCTAATATGCCCCTCAAGTTAGAGTATGGAGATCCCGAATGCCCAACTTGGAACGCAAATAAAGAAAGGAATTCTGTCCCAACGCCTTGGTGAAGATATTGACAACCTGTTCTGACGAACGAACATGAGATGTCTGAATGGTGCCGTTCTGAACCGCGTCTCGAATGAAATGACAGTCTATCTCGATGTGTTTCGTACGCTCATGAAACACGGAATTTGCAGCAATGTGCAACGCAGCCTGATTGTCACAAAAAAGTCGTATAGGAGCCGAAGTGAGAATGCCAAAATCCCGAAGTAGAGCTCTCAACCATATGAGCTCACTCGTAAGATGTGCCATAGATCGATATTCTGCCTCAGTCGAAGAACGTGAAACAGTAGCTTATTTCTTGGTTTTCCACGCAATAGGTGAATGACCAAGAAACACAATATATCCTCCAACCGATCGTTGAGTAAGCCAACAAGAAGCTCAATCAGAGTCACAAAAACCTGAGAGGAGAAGATCATAATCGGAGCGAAACCAAATACCTTGCCCAAGAGAACCCTTCAAGTAGCAAACCACTCGCAATGCAGCAAGCCAATGTACCTCATGTGGTTCCTGCATGAACTGAGAAAGGGTATGAACCGCAAAACTGATATCGGGACGCGTGGTCGTCAGATAGAGAAGACGTCCCACAAGACAACGGTACTGCTCAGGGTCCGAGTGCAGTGTCCCAAAAGCATCAGACAATCGATGGTTCTACTTGAGAGGGAAGGTAACAGGACGACATGCAAGAAGACCACACTCGGAAACAATGTCTGTCGCATACTTACGCTGCGACAAGTAAATCCCATCTGAGGTTCTTGCAACCTCAATTCCCAAAAAATACTTGAGAACTCCAAGATCCTTCATATGAAAACAGTGCCGAAGATATGTCTTGAACACCTCCATCATGTCAACATCATTTCCGCCGATCTAAATGTCATCAACATAAACGAGAACGTGAAGATGTCGCGTACCTCGAACCAACGAAAACAAGGATGAGTCAGTCCGGGATTGAAGAAAACCATACGCAAGAAGTGCGGTAGCAAGCTTGTCAAACCAACAACGAGGAGCTTGCTGCAAACCATAGAGAGACTTCTTCAGTTTGCAAACAAGAGTCCGATCGTCACACGAGAGACCAGGAGGAACCTTCATGTATATATCTTCATGTAGATCACCATGTAAAAAGGCGTTGTGAACATCCATTTGATAAATCACCCATTGTTTTGCGGAAGCAATGGCCAAGAATGTGCGAACAGTCGTCATCTTCACAACAGGAGCAAAGGTCTCCTCGAAATCAATACCTTCAGTTTGCCAATTGCCAAGAACAACTAGTCGAGCTTTGTAGCGTTCAATACTCCCATCGGATTTGTACTTGATCTTGTAAACCCATCGGCATCCAATGGCTTTCTTTCCCGGTGGCAAAGTAGTCAAACTCCAAGTGTCATTTTGCGCCAAAGCACTAAGCTCCTGTTGCATAGCCTCGGTCCAACAAGAAGATGTGGTGGCCTCAGAGTAAGAACGAGGCTCGGTTCCAATGTCAATAGCTGCAAGGAAAGCTCGATGTCACGAAGTAAAGTTAGCATTAGTAACGTAATTCGCTATGGGATACGAGACAATACCTGAGGACATGAAAAGGGCGGAGAAGGAATGCGAATGGGGTCTTCAAGACAACGAGCAGAGTACGTGACATACTCCCAAAGCTTAACTGAAGAAAACTTGGTACGATGACCACGACCAAGTGTCACAACCGTAGATAACTCTGAACCAATATCTGGAGGGGAACCGGGGGTTGACGAGTTCCCGAGTGTAGGATCATCGGGAGATGAAGACGACTCAGGTGATGATTCCTCAGGTGGAGGATCACCATGGGGTAAATCATCGGAGACAATATCAGAACGCCCCCAGTCCGAGATACCCGATATCGGAGGGAGATGGAACATGTCCGGCGGGAAGGATGAGGAGGCGGATGTGTTGGAGACGATTCCGGTGAAGATGAGCCTACAGAGCTATCCGCATATCGAAAAATATGCTAAAAAAATACCACATCACGAGATATGAAGAACTGACGAGTTTCCATGTCAAACACCTTCCATCCTTTTTGTCCAAACGGGAATCCAATCAAGATGCACTTGTGACCACGAGAAGCAAACTTATCTGTCTCTTTTTTCCCTCTATGTGCATAACACAGACATCCAAAGGTGCGAAGACGATCATAGGACGATGGAGAGCCATACAAGATCTCATACGGAGTCTTCCCTTGAAATAAAGTAGACGGAGTCCGATTTATTAAGTATGATGCGTCCAAAATACATTCCCCCCAAAAAGTCGCAGGTAGTTGAGCTTGAAACATAACGGCGCGGGCAATATTCAGGATGTGACGGTGTTTGCGCTTGACACGACCAGTTTGCTGAGGAGTGTACACGCACGAGGTTTGGTGAAGTATGCCATGCGTTTGGAAGTATCGTCGGAGACCAATGAATTCGGCCCCATTGTCTGTCCGAATAACCTTAACACAACTATCAAATTGACATTTCACCATTTCACAAAAGTTAGGAATAAGATCCTTGACTTCGGACTTAGAACTCATCAAATAAACCCAAACAACTCGAGAATGATCGTCCACTAACGTGAGAAAGTAAAAAGCACCAGTTGAAGCATGCACATTATATGGTCCTCAAATATCGGAATGAATCAAATCAAAACAAAGTGTAGCATTGGACTCACAAGAAGAAAACATAGCACATGTTTGTTTGACTCGAAAACAAATATCGCAAGGAGTCTTATTCTTATTCTGTTTTGAAATGCCAAAAGCTGTAGGCAAAAAATCTAAAACCTTATCAGACGGATGTCCAAGCCGATGATGCCACAAATCTCGAGAAACCAGTGTGCTAGCATGGAAGGCTCTAGGTCCAACTGTTCCCCGAAGCTTGTAAACCCCATCACATTCTTCACCCGCTCCAATCAGGGTCCTCACGATACGATCTTGAATCACACAAAAGCGATTAGTAACGTCACACTGCAATTATTACTTTGCAGCAAACGCGATATGGAGATCAAGTTGCATGTAAGTGAAGGAATATAAAGCACATGATGAAGAAAAAACGAGCTTCCCAGCAACAAATCACCCATATGCGTAGCCATAGTGCAATCACCATTAGGTAAACCAATGGGACACGGAGTGATTGGTGAAACATTGACTAAGGAATGTAAATTTCCCGTCAAATGGTGAGATGCGCCAATCCAAAATATATTCAGTGTAATCTGTCTTACCGGATTGAGTGTCATCAGACTTGTGTGGTTTCAGCTTGAGCAATGTCAGGAAAGTAGACCACTGCTCATCATTGAAACCTGGCATAGCACCATGATCAAGAGCATGGTTGGACTTCGAATCAGGGGCTGCTTCCACAACACGAGTTGCGTTCGCGCGTACAGGAGGAGGACGTCCACCAAGATTAGAACGCTCGGGCTGCCGGGAGTGAGCGTTCCTCCTAGTACGTTCCAGAAATCCGATGATAAGGTAGCAAGTGGAGACATCATGACCAGGTTTGTGACAATGCGAACAAAAAATGGTCTTGTCTCGTACTGCAGTCGAAGGGGGGGGGAAGGAACCGTCAAAGAGGACATTGCAGAGAATCCTACAACCGATCCACGATCATCGCGACCGCGGGTAATCAAACGGTGACGTTCTTCATGCACAACTTTGTAATGAACTTGACTGAGACTCAGAAGTGGGTCGGGTCCAATGACTTGCGACCTAACGGTTCCGAAAACAGCATCATCAAGTCCCATGAGGAATTGATGGATCTTCTCCTCTTTACGATCGCGAATAAGCTCGGCATTGAGAACAACGGCATGTGACGTACCATATCCACATGTGCGGACAGGTTGATATGTGTCCAATTCCTCCCAAAGTTTCTTCAGCCTACCAAAGAAAACTTGAACACTTTGATTTTGCTGTGAGCAACGAGCAAGCTCCACACGTATCTGATGAACTCGTGCGGCATTCCCGGCGGAGAACTGTTGGCGAAGATCCTCCCAATGCATCCTCACATCGTCAACAATGGATATGGTGGTGCGCAATTGCGGATCAATAGTATTGAACAACCACTCGATCAACATCGATTTGACAAGATCCCATTCTTCACGGTTAGGAGAATCGGGCAACGGTGTAACAATTGAACCATCGAGAAACCCGAGCTTCCTTTTTGTGCAAAGTGCATGTCTAATGTGTTTGGCCCATTCTTCGTAGTTAGAATCACCACGAAGCTGAACCGATGTGATCACAGTTCCCGGCCCTTCCGACGGATGCAAGTAATAGGGAGATCCGAAATTGCACGTGGCTCGGACGGACGTGTGAGGATGGGAGGCGTCGTGCAGCTGCTGGGCGACATGCGGCTGGGCAGCAGGCGCACTGGTCGGATAGGCGGGCAGCTGGGCAGCAGGCGCACCGAACGGATAGGCGGACGGCTGGGCAACAGGTGCATCGAACGGATAGGCGGACTGCTGCTGCTGGGCGTCACGGCTGAAAGAGGATGACGCGGCGGCTAATCACGGCGGCGGACGGAAAATTAACACGACGACCGCGGCTACAATGCGGCGGCAGTCGGAAAAATAAAACACGTTCGACGGCTATGGAAATGGCTCTGATACCATGCCAAGAATATGATTGCGTGTGTCCTATTAGGCATACGACCAACGTTTAAATAAAACATTACAGAAACCCTAATATGACTTATAACATATTTACGTAACTACCATTGCCGTAAATAACCCTAAATAACCCTAATATATTCTTTACCGCGACCGGAGATCGACATCGGCTGCGTATCTCATGGCTTTGACGATGGATTAATTTTGATTTCTTTGATCTAATCCAACTATTCAGTTGCCCTCTCCTTGGACTGATGAATATTATTATGCAGGCGAAATCCATCTTCTCACGTATGCTCATGGAAGCTATTATTTTGATCTACGCCTTGCAAGGACTACATAGAGGATTTTCTTCCCTAGTAACCGCGTTGGTGAACCGGTTGAACGAGAGGTTCAATTCAGTAATCGGCGAAAACATCGATCCGTTAACCGGTCAACTCTCACGATGCCTTCGAATCGGTTCGTTAAGGGAGTTATTGGAGAGGTCGATGGTGAGTAAGCACATGAAGTTGCGGAGAGTGCTCCATGGAACGATATCGTTAAGGTTTCTTGATGCAAGGAAGAACTACAACGAGTCAATGGCGTTGTCAATATAAGATGGAAACGACAAACACAAAAGAAATAATGAAAATGGAGTTAGATACTGTCGAAGAAGAAGATACTCATGATGATGATAATGATGGAATCAAAGAGAACGGCGGGAAATAAAAAAGAATAAGAACTTTGCTTTCATTTTTTTGCCCCAGTGAAAAGATCTAAATTAAATAAAATTTTTAAAAAAACCCATAAATTCGTACCGATAACTACGAGAAGGAAGGTGCAAAATTAATGCATGCCATTCATCAATTTTAATGGTATATTAACTAATCATAGTTTTTCTTTGAAATTTTGACCAATTTAATTTTAATAATAAAAATCGAACATTTTTTTAAATAGGTATTTTTCAAATTAAAATTAATTAAAACTTTGAAAATCTTTAAAAATTAAAAAAATGAGAAAATTATTAAAATATTTAAAAATCTTATAAAAAATTTCAAAAATTAAATTATTGAAAGTTTTGTGACTATAAGATTTGATTTAATTACAAATAACTATACAATAAAATTTTGAAACTAAAAATTAGAGAAATTTTAAAATATTTATCATATAGAAAAAGAAACTATGCGACGAAGATAAAAAATATCATATATAAACAAGTTTTTTAATTGTGTATAAATTTACTGTAAATTTTTAGTTATGTATAAATTTTTTAATTAACAAAATATATTCTTATTTCATTACAATAAATCTATTGCACTTTATTTGTTTACATTTTAAAACCATAACGAAAAAAATATAATAATCTTGAGATGGACGTTTAGAAATTCGTAAACCGTGATTTTTTTTTTTAAAATTAAATCTTCTAATTCATTGCCAAGAATATGATTTCGTGTGTCCTATTAGGCATACGGCCAACGTTTAAATAAACCATTACACAAACCCTAATACGACTTACAACATATTTACGTAACTACCATTGCCATAAATAACCCTAAATGACCCTAATAGAATATGCGAGCAATCAAGGTAACAGAGAGACGATAAGGAAGGTAAAGATCTTTTGAGCTATGAAGGAAATGGATAATAGAGTGGAATGAAAGGGTAGCCAACAAAAGAGAAGGGATGAAACGTATAACCAAGAAGAAAATAGATCTAGAGTAGATCAAAGGAGGTATAAGCTGAATGAATATATGCTTGATGTGTACATGGTATATATACATAGGTTTTGTCCTATAAACATGACAATGAGATATATACTAATTATTATAGAATATTGTAGAATCCCTGCAATCCCTATTACAGAATATTGTAGAATCCCTGCAATCCCTGATTATTCGCATAACCTTCCATATGTCCCCTCAAGATGGTGTACTAGAAATGACACCAATCTTGACACTAAGAGGAATAAACTTTGAACGAGGCAAAGACTTTGTGAGAAGATCGTCAAGTTGATCAGCGAAAGACACATGAGAGACACGAAGCATGCTAGATTGAACTTGAGTGCGAACAAAGTGGTAATCAAGAGCAAGATGCTTTATTCGCGAGTGAAACACTGATTTGGTCGAAAGATATGTGGCGCCAATATTATCACAGTAGATAACAAGTTCTTGCTTGACTGGAGTGCCGAGTTTAGTGAGGAGATTGACAAGCCACAGAAGTTCAGCAGAGGTGGCTGCGACAAACCGGTATTCAACCTCTATGGAAGAATGAGAGGCCAAACCCTTTTGCTTCTTGGATGACCAGGAGATAGGGTGTTTACCAAGAAACACAATATAAGCACCCGTAGAGCAGAAATCATCTTGGTCACCTCCCCAATCTGCACCACTAAAACCATGTAGAGACAATGAGTTTGATGCTGAGAAGAAAATGCATGTGTTTCGAGTAACCGCCAAATACCGAAGAACACGCTTAGCAGCCTGCCAGTGCTCAGTTGTAGGAGCATGCATGTATTGCGATAGCTTGTTCACAGCAAAGCTGATATTAGGATGAGAATACGAGAGATATTGAAGACTGCCAACCATAGTTCGATACTCAGCTCCATCAGGAAAGGGTTCTCCAGAAGACAAGTTGAGTCTAGTTGTAGATGCCATAGGTGTAGTGACAGGTTTGGCATCATATATTTCAGCACGATTAAGCAGATCACCAATATATATCCGCTGTGTAAGCAAGAGACCTTTGTGTGTCCGAGAAACTTCGATCCCAAGAAAATATGAGAGATCACCGAGGTCTTTGAGTGAAAAACGAGCAACCAGTGATTGAATAAATGTGTGAACTTGAACTGGATTATTCCCTGTAATAACCAGATCTTCAACATATACAAGGACAAATATGTGTACCTCACCAGCATGAAGAATGAAGAGAGACTCGTCAGCCAAGGAGTTTGCGAAGCCAACTGTTACAAGGAAGTTTTTGAGTTCTGAATACCAAGCCCTAGGAGCTTGTTTGAGTCTATCGAGAGCCATATTGAGTTTGCAGACAAAGTTGGGTCTGTCAGTGTCCACAAAACCTTGCGGTTGAGTCATGAAAACTTCCTCTGAAAGATGACCTTGTAGGAAGGCATTGTTGACGTCCAATTGACGTAAAACCTAGCCATGTGAAACTGCTAGACTGAGAACAAGACGAGAATTGGCTGGTTTGACAACTGGGCTAAAGGTTTCATGATAATCTATGCCATGTCTCTGGTGAAAACCCTTTTCCACCAATCGAGCTTTGAACCGATCCACAGTGCCATCAGAGAGATGTTTTATGCGAAACACCCACTTACAACCAATAATGTTCGGAGCTGCTGTTGGTGGTACAAGATCCCATGTGTAGTTCTTGACAAGAGTATCAAATTCTTTACTCATAGCTTGTCGCCATTGTGAATGTTTCAGAGCTTTAGATGTGGTTCTTGGTTCCGAGTTTTGAGACTGACATGAGGCGGTATAAGTAAGCCTGTGGATGGGTTTAGAGATATTGTTCTTGCCTCATGTTTTCATGGGATGAACATTACATGTAGAAGAAGCAGGTTGAATATTAGGTAGACACTCTATCTCGGGGGTAGATAAGGGAGATGGACATTCTGCAGGAGGCTGAGGAGGTGATAGATCAGAGCATGGAGGCATTGCAAGAGATGGAATCAAGAATAGCAGAGAAACAAGAGTGACTTGGGTAACTAGAGGATGTCATGTTGAGATGTCAGAGAAGGAATTATCTGTGGTGAGAGGAGCAGAACCAGATAGAGAGGGAAAGTACTGGGAGAGATCAGAATAGGGTAAAATGTGTTCAAGAAATTGAACATGACGAGAGATGTATGTTCGAGAGGACACAAGATCAAAGTAGAGATATGCACTTCGAGTGAGAGAGTAGCCTAAGAAAAGGCAGGGTGTGAAGCGAGGAGAGAGTTTGTTTGGAGCATATGGTCGTAACCATGGATAACAAAGACAAATGAATACTCGAAGCTTAGAGTAGTTCGGATTTTTGTCAAAGAGAAGATCATAGGGGGAATTGTGTGAAAGATTTGGTGTAGACATCCTATTGATGAGATACACGGCGGTGGAGAAGGCAAAGACCAAAATGTGACAGGAAGAGAAGAATGAGTGAGAATAGAAAGACCATTTTTAACTATACGTCGATGTCTTCTTTCGGAGATGCCATTATGCTCAGGCGTATGAGGAGGAGTTTTGAGGTGTGAAATGCCATGAGAAGCAAGGAAGGAAGCAAGAGCAAGATACTCGCCACCATTGTCACTATATAGAGTGGATATTTTCGTTTGAAAATGGTTTTGAACCAGTTCTTTGAACTGAATGAAAGTGAGGTGAACTTGAGACTTTTGCTTTAGAGGATAAAACCATATGTATCTTGTGAAGTGATCCACAAAGATAACATAGTACTTGAATCCATCAACAGATATATGTGGTGAGGTCCACATATTCGAGAACAAAATTTCAAGGGACGGGAAGAAGTGACAGAGGTGGTAGAGAAAGGTAACTTGTGACTTTTATTAATATGACAGGAATTGTAGAACAAGAGACTTGATGGCTGAGAGAATGGCAGAGAACACAAAGACAACATTTGACGTAAGACTAAAATTGCTTGATGACCTAGTCTAGAATGCCATTGGGAAAGAGAGGTTTGAGAGGTAGAGAAGGTAGCAGCCGAAAGTGCAGAAGAAGAAGAGGAAGAAGGCCACTCATAGATTCGATTCCGTGCTGGTCCTTTAAGGATTTGTGCCCCCGTGCTGAGATCCTTCACCTGAAAAGTATCAGAGAAGAATTCCACAGAAACATTATTAGCCTTGCACTGTTGTTGTATAGAGATAAGATCTTTGATTATCAAGGGGACATGAAGAACAACAAAGAAGCATAGAGTTTTAGATGGTAGAGAGACGAAGAAAGAACCCTTATTCAATATCTGAAGGTTGGATCCATCACCAATCATCACAGCTCCACCACCAGTGTAGTGACTATGGAGAGAGAGGTTGTGTAAGTCTAATGTGATGTGGTGAGTTGCACCATTGTCCATGATCCATTGCCCAGCATCGTAGGAGGAGAGTATGGAATTGTGTGCCTGAAGTTGCTGCAGAGGAGTCGATTTTCCATTTTGGCCAGGTGCCGAGACCAGCTGAAACATAGGGCAATGTTTGGCACTATGCCCGAAGGTACCAGGCTTGACACTTGCTTTGATAGCCTTTGGATTGGTTGTTGTTGTAGTTGCGATTCCAGGTTGTGCCCTGTTTTCCTTGATTAGAAGAAGAGTTTCGAGCTGATACCTGGAGGGCTGTAACTGGTAATTGTGGTGATGCTGACAGCCAGAGTTTGTAGCTTGGCTTCTTGGTTGAGAAGACGTTCATGAAGTTTGATCATCTCGTTTTCATACGTATTTCTTGCACGATTTAGGAGACGTTTTCGATACATATGCGATGTTTTACGTATGATTCCGTATCCGTTTTACTTGCTTTCGTGCTTTTCATGTTCTTACAGGATTTTATGCGTATTTGGACCATTTTGGAGCTAAAGGAACATGCACGGAGCTAAGGAGAAACTTCGGGGATCATCACGGGACAAACGGGACGAGATTGAGCATGGAAAAGCCTCACCCGGTCGGGCACAACCCTTGCACGATCGGGCAAAACCTACGGCCAATTGTGTGGACCATTTAGCACGACTCGGGCAAGCATTTAGGACCATTTTGCCTTGTGCCCGAGCGGGCACACATGCCATGCCCGATCGGGCATCATTCCAGCAGCACAATCTGCACGAGTTGCCCTAGCCGCGCCCGAGCGGGCACACTCAC
>CM071860.1:27614385-27636650 GCA_036759665.1 Gynandropsis gynandra
CGATCGGGCACCCTTGTATCCTTGAAATCTCTCTTTTCCGCTCGTTGCTCGGGTGTTCCTTTGGGTTCTGGAGCTCTGAGTAGATATGTCTTCAAATCTTGTGGTTTTTTGCAGGGAATCCTTCATATTGAGCTCATTTAGGCCTTGTTGCCTAAAAACCTGAAAACAAAAAAAACGGGGATGTAAAACTCGAAACCGTATCGGATAAGTATGACTCGATGTAAGATACATGCGAAAATGGTGTAAAAACCTATCCTAATATTGATACACTTTCAGTGTTATCAATCGTCCTGTTCATCCTTTCAGCCAACCCATTCAACTGCGATGTCTTAGGCGGCGTCTTCTCATATCTAATACTATGTTCTTGGCAATAGACATCAAACGGTCCAGAATACTCACCTCCATTATCACTTCGGATATACTTCAATTTCTTTTCAGTTTGTCTCTACCAATGCTTGAAATTGCTTGAAAAACCCCAAAACTTGATCTCTTATCATCATAGTATAAGCCTACAATTTTCTTCATTGATCATCGATACATGTGACAAAATATGAGGCACCACCGAGAGATCTTGTCTTCAACGGATCTAACACATCCGAATGTACTAAATCAAGTATCTCCGGTTTTCTTGAAGGTTTGGAAGACTTTAATGAAGCTCCATTTTGCTTCCCCACAAAATAATGCTCACACTTCTTCAAGTGCAACCCAGAGGTTCCCTGAATAACCTCCTTCTTCGACAATACAAACAATCCTTTCTCGCTTATGTGTCTGAGTCTCCTATGCCACAACTTAGTAGCGATGTCACTCTCCAAGGTATTGATGATATCCTTAGAAAACTTAGATTGCATCAAATACAATGACGAAGACTTCTCACCTCGAGCTATAACCAGGGAACCTTTAGTAAGCTTCCACTGGCCACCACTTAATGTACTGCAAAACCTTTCATCGTCAAGTCTCCTCACAAAGATCAAGTTTAACCGCACATCTAAAATCTGCTTAACTCCCTTACACACAAGTCTAGTAACAAGACTAGTCTCCAAGCAGTCATCTCCAATGCCAACGACAGAAGCCGAACCATGATTACCCATCTTAATGGAACCAAAGCTACCCGGAGTATAAGTAGCAAAGAACTCACGTCTTGATATAGCATGAATGGAAGCTCCACTGTCATTGACCCAACTCGTCTCATGGCATGCGAGATTGATCATGTCATCACCAAGCATTACTAGGAACTCTTCTACAACAGCAACTCATTCCTCAATGTCTCCATGTTTCTTTTTTTTTCATATTTCTTTGATTTCCAACAATCCTTCTTGATGTGCCATTTCTTGTGGCAATAGTGATATTCCACAGTAAATTTCTTTGATTTTCTCTTGCTCTTGTTCTTGCCTTTCGAATCTTGATCCACGCTCCTTCCCCTCGATTCAGTAACCAGAACATTTGAACTTGAGGAAGCACCTTACGATTGTCTTTGTGTCTCCTCATTCAAAATACAGTTCTTAGTTAATTCCATCGAGATTGTACCATCTGGTGCTGAGTGTGACAGAGACATCTTGAATGTCTCTCACGAATCCAGAAGTAACTACAATGGACTCTCTTCTTCCTAGAAAGAATGAGAGCACCGAGTATCCGCTGAAAAGCTAGGAGGAACCCCCACTCGGTGAGTTCTCTATCTAGCCCAAACTGTAGAAAAATGGGATAAAAGGCCAAAAATGGTTTGCTTCTGCTTGCTCCTGGCCATGCAGCATGCCCATTGTAGCTTCTTTGTGGGTCCAGAAGGTGAAGCGTTGGAGTGGCTAGACATTCTAGAAAAGAAATAGAAAAAGCATTTAAAAAACAACACACTGATTTTAATCTAAAATCAAAATGATCTAAAGCACCTCTTCACCGCTTGGCGCGAACGGCATTGAATTTCATATAGTTAGTTTGATCTCCCTGCGGAGCGGAGTCTTTGGGCATTAACGAGAAGGGTAGGCTCGCAGCTTCGCCAGAAGCGACGAAGGGGGGCTGGCTTTGCGCAAGAAAGGAAAGAATATATCGCCTAGTCTAACTCTTAAGTCGGAACTGGAGGCAATGAATATTGGAAGGAGTAATGGGCTTTCTTTTTCACCTGGAATTGAACTACCGCTCCTTCTGACCCCGCAGACCTTCTCGCCCGAGCTCTTTCTGATCAATAAGATCAAGCAATTGGAGGTTCTCGCTCATCTCTTGGGATCCATATCATCTGAAAACTTCTCCGGAGCAGCTCTTTTTAACAGAAAGCAGTGATTCCGACAACTTTAGCAACACCGGAACAGCAGATAAGAGAACACCGCTTATTCCTCCATTGAGTCTATTAAACGTTAACTTCAATAGGTATTAAAATCAACAGGTATTAAACGAGCAGTTACAGGTATTCCCCCGGAAGAAAAAAATCAAGGAATTTAGAAAAAAAAATGCCCATTTTATTTCTCCCTCCGTGCGCCTAAGAAGATGTAGGAAGGGAGATGCTTGTCAATCGAGTAGGTGATTTTGGATTAGCTCCTGGGATTTCGGGTCGTTTTACTCTCTTTCAAACAGTAGACTTTTCAACCATTTTTGCTCGTGCTAGTGCCCCCAAATACATTCCGTGCTTTTAATCCAACTCAAGCCGAAGAAACTTATTCCATGGTTACCGCTAACCGCTTTTGGTCACAAATCTTTGGGGTTGCTTTTTCCAATAAATGTGCCTATTCCTTGTCGAGCATACTTTCGTTTCAGATTCATTTCCTTCGACACCTTTCCATGGAAACTGGGGAATTTAGTCCATAATGCTTATTCCGCATCAACGCCCCCCTCCCGTGTGGCGGCATGGGGGCGTAAAAAGGAGGACTTCCTTCCTGTCCTATAACCCATCCATCCCATGGCTAAAAGCTGGAACTGAGCTCTCTCTTGGGCATTCCTCCAAGGGGACCAAGAGCAGGTCCTGAGATGAAGAGAAAGGTCTATCTTTTTGATTTAGTTATTCAGTTGATTCGTTATCGGAACAGATAGCAACAACAATTTCATCCGGGAAAAGCAATACAAGATTGATTCTGTAATGATTATATTCTGGGACGGAAGGATTCGAACCTCCAAATAGCGGGACCGACTATTTGTTCTTTTTAATATCTGTCAATTTTTTTGTGATGATTATATTATTTTAGAATGATAACTTGGTTTGAATTTGTCCTTGAATTCATTCGCGACGTGTTGGACATAAATCCAATTTTGCAATTTTTTTGATTCCTTAGACTGAGAAGCCACGAACTCTGAATCCCATCTTCAAAGGTAACCTCCATGTCAGATAATTGATTCAACAAATCTTGAAACACATTCGAGTGATCTGTTACCGGAGTCCCTTTGACGTACTTCAAATCAATCAACTTCTTGATGAAGTACAACTTGCGATTCCTAGTATTTCGAGCATACATCTGCTCCAGCTTCTTCCATAAAGAATGAGCATTTGTCTCACTAGCCACATGATTCAGAATGTTTTCATCCATCCATTGTCGAATCAACGCACTAACTTTTCGATGAAGCAACGCCCACTACTCATCGATTTTACCCTCGTGTTTCCCTTCAATAGCCAACGGTAGATGACAATCTTTCACCTACAGTAAGCATTCCATCTTACCCTTCCACACGTGATAGTTGGCACCATTCAAGCTAATCATCCTACTAGTATTTGCCTCCATCATTTAACACAAGTTCACTAGAACAACAAACCGATGCTTTGATACCACTTTTTGGGATTAGACGGTATCACATCACGTTCGCTGTGAAGCGAAAAAAAAAACTCCTTATTTGTGTGATTCTATGAGGATGACAATATCTAGTATGGTAATGAAAAGTGAATGATACAACCAATATAACATGGAAAACATCCCCGATGTGAGGAATAAAAACCATGAGACTATAGTCCACCTAAAAACCCACTACAATAATTTATGGGTTACAATATCCACACAAACACTAGTATAACAAGAGATACAACACTGAAATTTAAAGAATATTCTATCACTATTCCAATTCCAAAACATCCGAGTGAACCCAAACACCAAGCTATAACTTAGACAATAAGCAACCCACGTATCCTATAATTCCGGAAACCAATGTCTAATCCAACCGTAGAAATTAAATGAAAAAGGGTGCAAAAAACAACTATCAAATTTTCCCTTAATCGGAGAAGAACTCATCGTCCGAGTTTCCAAACAACCAGAATTATGCGTCTGAGACCGCACCCGAGGACAACCACACCAATCAGCTTGTTTCTCCAAAACCGACAATTGGATTGATAATCCCACCGGACTTAATCAAGAACTACGAGTGATGGAAAGCTCTTCTAAATTTACGTCGACCCACTACAAAAAAATAACCCGCTTGCAATGGACGGATCAACGGATCCGTCTATTATTATGAAAATTTCCAACAAACATCATTAGACAAACTAAATAGATCAACGAGCTAATATCCGTTAGAATTCGTTGCGATTAGAAACGGACTTCCAACGGACAATATCCATTGCCAGTGTCTGTTGAATGACCGTTAGAAACCCCAAAAAAATGGCCAACGGATGCCCGTTACAATTTCTAACTCGCATCCGTTACAATTTGAAAGATACACCATTTGGAATTATGACTTTCGAGGTTGCTATTGGGATATTTCAACATGGCTTTTCAACGAGCATCCGTTGCAAATACCAACGCGTATCCGTTGAAATTCCTAATAGATATCTGTTGAAAAGGCACTATTTAATGATCAAAATCAAGGCTTCTACCACCAAACTGTCAACAAACAAATATATTTTAAAAAAAAAATAATCTTCTTCAAATAGAGATATATATAGATAGAAAGAGTGGATGTATAGAAGAAAAGATCCCGTAACCGAAGAAATTACTCAAGAATTCTTACACGGATTGAAACAGTTCATGAGTTTTGCATCGGTTTGACCTTTGTGTCAAGAACACGGGACAATGTTATGTCCGTGTGAAAGATGTAGAAATATGAAGTATCGAAGTCAAGAAATTGTTTGCAAACATGTTTACAAGGTGGCGTTCATAGAGAATTACGAAATTTGATTATTTCACGGTGAAAATTGTGTTGTTAGGGATATTGTGCAAGAAGCACACGAAATAGAAAGAAATGAAAAAGTTGTTTATGAAGCATTGACAACCAATCCATATGTGGAAATGGTGTCAGATGTTTTTTCTAGAGTTGTTCATGATAAACAACTGCACGAAGAGATGCCGAACATCGAGGCACACCGATTTTTCAACCTATTGGATTCGGCGAAACAACCTATATATGAAGGTTGTCGTGAAGGTCAGTCGAATTTATCTTTATCATCAAGATTGATGAGTATAAAAACAGATAATAATGTTGCTGAAAATTGCATGGATTCATTTTGCAAGGCCATGCGTGAATATTTACCGGAACAAAATCAGCCCCCCAGAAACATACTACGAAACAAAGAATATTTTAAAACATTTGGAAATACCACATGAGAAAATTGATGTTTTTAGAAACGGTTGCATGTTGTTTTAGGGAAATGATAAAGACTTGTTGGAGTGAAAATTTTGCGGTGCAAACAGACTTCGACGAAAAAAACCATCTTCTCGTAAATATGTACCGTACAAAAAATGTTTTATATGCCTATAGCAAACAAGTTGAGAAGATTATTTTGAATCGAACAACTGTTGCGTCAATGAGATGGCACGCAGAACACTCGACGGACGAAGGAGTAATGGAACATCCATCGGATGGTAAGGCTTGGAAAGATTTCAATGAAATATTTCATGAGTTCGCATATGAGACGAGAATTGTTTATCTTTGCCTGTGCACTGATGGTTTTTGTCCATATGGAGAATCTGGAAGTCGATATTCTTTGTGGGTGGTGATTTTGTCTCCTTATAATGTGCTTCCCGATATGTGTTTGAAAAGAGAAGTAATGTTTCTAAAGTTGCTGATTCCAGGACTAGAACATCCGAAGAAAAATTTTGATGTGTTTGCAGCCATTGATTCATGAATTAAGATATTTGTGGAAGATAGAATTCTTGCTTATGACGTCAGTACGAAGCAAAATTTCACATTGAAAGCGGTCTTGTTGTGGACAATTAACGATTTTTATGCCTATGGAATGTTATCTGGATGGAGTACGCACGAGAGATTTGCATGTCCCTATTGTATGGAGGATACAGATTCATTTTGACTAGTATATGGGAAGAAACCATGTTGGTTTGATTGTCATAGAAGATTTCTTCCCCGTGGACATGCTTTCAAAAAAGATAAAAACATTTTCGAAAGAACGTGGAACAACAAGAAGAGGCACCGTGCATGCAAACCGGAACGCAAATCCTTTACGAACGATTAAACACAATGGGAGATTTACAAGAATGTATAGAATTTGGCAGAAACCTTGGTCATCAGAAACCAAAAGGCCAAGGTGAATGGCATAAATGGTATAAACGTAGTATCTTTTGGGAACTATCATATTGGAAATCACTCATATTACGTCATAATTTGAATGTTATGCATATCGAATTTTTTTTTGATAACATTATCAACAGTGTTTTGAATGTGACGAGAAAAAATAAGGATAATATGCAAATAAGAAACAATTTGAAGACAATATGTTGAAGACCAGAGTTTGAGTTACGAGATGGAAGGGCACCTATCCCAGTATTCAGATTGTTCGGATTGGAAAAACGATATTATTAAGGTGTTTAAAAGAAGACATTAAGGTTCCATATGGATATGCATCGAACATTACTCGGTGTGTTGATATTGTTGGTTCGCGGCTAATCGGGATGAAAAGTCACGTTTGTCACGTTTTCATGTAGCGACTCATTCCAATTGCATTTGCCAAGCTATTAATTACGAAATGTTCACGATGTGCTTGCCGAATTAACATATTTTTTCAGAGATATATGTTCCAGAAATTGAAAAAGGGATGATTTGGAATTAATGAAAATCAATATCTCTGAAGTATTATGCTCATTGAAAAAAGTTTTTTCGCTTTTCTTCTTCGATGTTATGGAACATTTGCCTATACATTTACCAGATGAGGCAATACTCGGTGGGCTAGTTCAATTCAGATGGATATATCCTTTCGAAAGATTTTTCTTTAATCTGAAGAAAAACGCAAAAACAAAGCAGCGGCCGGAGGATCTATTGTTAAACAATTAGAAGAAATCACATATTTCAGCATAACAAAACAAAAATGCTCAGCCAAAGATCACACAAATTATCTTTATCAATATAATCTGCAATTTGGCATGATTCCAGAGATATTTACACCTATTAGACATACATGAGGTAAATCCGAAAAATATTAGCTAACACTAGAGGAGTATTATCACATCCACTCAAATATATTACAAAATTGTCAAGCGCTATTACCTTTAGAAAGATACATAACAATGAAAATCGATATTATAAACACAAATATATATATATGTATTTATAATAATATATGTGCTAACATTCTTTCATTACAGGATATTCGATGAAGAAGTTATGGGTACATATCCTCATCTAAATGCAGATGAACTCACGGAAATGAAACTTCAACATAATGGGTCATGGTTGAGAGATTATATAAGTAAATATATATTCGTACGTTATATATATATAAATAAATAAAATGTTAGTATGTTATATTCATTTGTTTTATTATGTAGGTCAAATCTTCTCATGAGAGACATCCTCAATGGTTAAAAGAATTGGCTATTGGTCCTGCATGAAATCTTATGTGTTGGCCAATTGCTTACTCGTAGATACACATTCCACACGAACGAACACGGAAAACATAGAAGCACATACAATTACGACGTTTGCGTTAATAGTGAAATAGAGGGTGATAATTTCTACGATAATTTGAACCAAATCTTACAGGTTGAATATCTCGATCCCGTTAGATTGAAGGTAATGCTTTTTATATATAAGTGGTTCGATCCAACCGTAGGGCATGGTAACTTCCTCAAATATTGGTGGTGCCGATATAGGTGAAGGATGCTGATATGGTGGCGGTGGTGGTGCGAGCGGTGCTCTAGCTGAACCCGCTAACATACCACCACTACCAGTAAATCTTCTCGCTCTCATTTTATATTGTGTATAAGTGTTTAACTGTTTGGGGTTTTTGTTTTTGAGAGAATTTTGGATTTGAAAAATGTCAACTTAACGGACGCAATTAATTGATGCGACGCTTAAGTTTTTAACGGGCATCCGTTGGCATGTCCAATGGATGCCCGTTGGAAATATCATTCTCGAGGCAACGCACACCAAAACATCATTTCGTCTCCTTTTGCAATGGACCCGTTGAGAATGTAACCCAGTGTTACAGTCGTAGTCTAGCCATGATGACACATGCCAACGGGAATCCGTTGGACATGGCAACAGATGCATGTTGGAAACTTCTAACGGGCATTCGTTGGTCGCTTAAAGGTGGTAACGGGTGTCCGTTACAATGTTCCAACAGATGCCCGTTGATAACTAATAATGTATGAAAATTTTATAAGTGTTGATTGAATTAACAATTGCAACAAGCATCCGTTGTGAATTTCAACGAATGCCCGTTGAGATTTGAATATATTTAGTTCAAAAAAATAAATTACAAAAATTTATACATTACAAATACATAATTCACATTTTTTCTTTGGTAGATTTTTCGATTGACGAATCTTCCTTCATTTGCTCATTGAATTCATCGTCATTTTCATCTTCTGCATCTTCCGGTTCAACGTCTTATAATCGCATATGTATTCTCCATCTATATCAATCTTTGCGAGAATCTCCTCTCGATTGTATGTATCAATTAATCGTATCGGTTCCAGATGATAGGTTTGCAACGGATCTTCTATTTTATATGTGCTTATAACTCCTTGCAGCTTGATCTTTACAACGGCCCACCACTTCTCTCTTTGTTGTTTCAATGTTGTTGGATATTGCACGTAACATACTTGGTCTGCTTGATCTATTGTGATGAATGGCTCATACTTACAATGTTGTCGTATTGGATTGATATCAATTCCTCCCTATCAATTTTTTTCGGGTGGACCTAGACGCTATGATCGATAGTTTTGACGAGCGTCCTACCGTCCCGATCATTGATCCTGAACATCCTAACGGGACGTTATGGTAAGAGAGTAATTATATAATTTAAATTGTATTTATTAATTTATAAATATTATCTAATAATTTGATTTTCACTTGCATGTTTGATGTGGATGATGTTCTGAAACATAGGAACAACGACATCATCCACAGATCGCTACAAGATTGTTTGTACTATTCTTGGTAAGTGACGCCAGAAGTCATACGCCATCGATGGTGGTGTACATTCATCGTAAATAAAATTTTATATATACAATTTAAATTTTAAATTGATATATAATTTAGTAACTAATTTATCTTAATTTAATTTTGCAGCGCATATAGATGGTGGAAGAAGGATACGTTGCGCATCTACGTTGCTTAGATGCACAACATCCAAGCCCGGTTGTGCTTGATGATGAACAACGTCAATCGCAACTATTACAAGAAGAATGTCAAATCGACCTGGGCAACGAACGAGGTGTTCTACCAACTCTTCCAACAGTGTGAGTCCGAAGACTTTAAGGCCAAGAGCGAAAATGTAAAAAATGTCGGTATGGCGAAAAATTTCCCGGAGATGGATCGCGTCGCCATACTTCGGGTTGCAAGTCACTCTCGAAACGAAGAAAAGCATTGATATAATTTATTTTATTATATTATTTAAATTTTATTATTATATAAAATTTTTATCTACTTATATAACTATAATGTTACAGATGCAGAAAATCGGACGAGAACCGACTCTTCTGTAGTTGGTTGTAAAAATCCATGTTAAGAAGAAGTCCTTCGTCGGGGAAGAGAGCGACGAACCAAAACTCGTCGACCCTCGGGCAGAACGGACCGTGAAAGCTGTGACAGATAAGATCACACAACAATCACAAGCGTGCGGTTCAACTCCCGACGACCTCAGTCCTCTAGAAAAAGGTAAAATTTTATTTGGAGGTAAATAATAAACATTGTTTATGGTTAAATATTTTAATAAAATATTTTTTAGCGATACTAACTTTAACATGTTTGCTTTTGTAGGTAGTTAGACCGTACAAGAGACGTTTATACAGTCTCGGTGTGCTTTAAAAGGATATCGTCGAGGACGCGACGATGGTACCCCCAAGGTTCAAGAGAGTTACACGCAAGAATGACATATTGAGCATCTGGAAACCATGCTTTGTACAACACAAGATGCTCTTCAGGCAACGCAATCGGATCTTCAAGAAACTCGTGCAAAGATGCATCACATGGAGAACATCATCGAGTTTATAACCGGTCGATCATATGAACTGCCAACAACGATGAGGGAAAACAAAGCCACGGTAAGATTCAGTAATCGACTCTGATGCAACACCTTCACGAGGCGTTGGTGACCACGGGGATGGCGATGACACACCTAATTTAGACGATCTGTAAAATTATTTATGTTTTGAATTTGTAAAAAAGTTTAATATTAATTAATATTTTTAATTTTTTTCAATTTTCTTTTTATTTTTTATTTTTTTTTCATTTTTCAGTATATTTTTCAACGGATGCCGGTTGATATTTTTTTTAAAATTTCAATGAGCATCCGTTGAAACCAACATTCTTGCCATTTCGCAACGGATGTCTGTTGCCCGCTCTCGCTAAACTGGCTACGGGCTTCTATTGGCGCGAATTATTTCCTCCCGATTTTATTACCAATGGAGCTGCAACGGATATCCTTTACAAATTTGCAATGGTCATCCGTTGCAATCCTCGTAACGGTCTTTCATCGCCTCTTCCAACAGAAATTTCCGTTGCCAGTCCGTTAACATAATTTCAACGGATATTTTTTGTTGCACGCCCGTTACAAATCACAATGGATGTGGATTTGTGATAAGCGATTCCCAACGGCTCCAGATCCGTTGCAATCCGTTGGAAATCACCTGTTTTTTTGTAGTGACCGGACTAAGGAAAGTTGGTCGATCTTTGCCTTTAGCACAAACACTCAAACTATTTTCTTCTCCTCTCTTTCACTTTTTTTCTCTTGTCTTAGATGTTTTCTCTTGGTTGTGCATTCTTGCATGCCAATACCAATGGGTATTCATAGCAACTCATTTTCCTTTCAATTAGGTACAACTACCATTTAAACAAATGAAAAATGTACACACCAACCAAGTAGTTGTACTTACCAATTTGACAAATAAAATATGTGCACAAATTCTTCACTTCTTCACCTCACATGAGGAGGAATACCAACAGACATGTGAGGAAACTCCGGTGACAGCTGAATGACCCATTACTTCAAATCTGCTGACAATGGTAACTGAGAAGTGTTCGAGAAGAAGTAGTAATAAATGATAGCGGAATCGGTTGTTTTAGTTTGTTTCTCGAAGAAGCAAGTAGTAGTCTGCATATTTTTGCAGGGGATGTAGGAAACAGAGCTTGTGAATATTTTAATGTTCGATAAATGCGTCGTGAAAATCGTCGATTTTGGACTTACGAAGAGAACAAAATTTTTGACGGAGAAGAAATGGAGTCGGTAGGAATATTTTGCCACTCTGCAAAGAGAACCAAAGTTTTTTATGGGAAAGAGAAAGAGTCAGAAGGGTTCGAAGCTTTTCATAGCTATTGCCACTCTGCTTTTCTCTAGGATAACTTCTCCAGGTCAAATCGTATACGATATGTTGGATTTAATCAATTATTGTGTTGCTATCTTATTTGGGAAATGGCTAATTCGGGTGAAATTTGTAGGGGGCTATCAAGGGAATTCCTTCATTTATGATCGGTTTTGTGTCGATGAAGACACCACGCGTTCACAGTTCATCTATAACCGACAATTAATAATAGCATCAAGGCGAGTGCCAATTTGCACCCTTTATGTCTTCAATTCTAGGAACATGGTTGGAGGATGTAAAAGGAACACAAAAAAATCTACTAAGATACAATTGTGAAGATTTATCGATCTTAGTAATTTTGTTTATTCCAAAGAAATAAGTGGATAAAGTAGAATGTAAAATTTCTCATTTGTATGTAGGTAAACCTGTGACATTTAACATGTTTTTAGTCTTTTGTCAATGTAGATAACCATTTGACATGTTTTTAGTTTTCTAATCATGTGTTTTGTTTTAAAATTCTATTACTAAATCTTATGATTAAGAATACGAAATTGTGGAAGATGAATATGATAACGTTTTTGGAAAAACTCTTTGGATTAATTCGTCGATATTGAAGTTTAGCCATCGAATTGGAAGAGACCTCTTCGATGATATTTGGCGAACACATCATTATTCTATTGAGGACTACGATGAACATGATGAAGAGACCATTAATATGCTTCATCTAATAAGGTGGACCAAAGAAAGATTGTGTTAGATAAATTCGAAGATTTGTTTTCCAAGTATCAAAGGATAGATTATGTTGGTCATTTGCAAGATATCGCTAGCATCAATGAAAGCAAGAAATGCATGTCGTTTTAGTCTATGCTATATCATGATAAATGTCATGAAATAATATATATAATATTTCATAAATTATTTTTTCATTTCTCTAATTTGAATTTATTTGTGATAGATTAATTTCAACTATATAATTGTTAATAGTTAAAATAACGCAAATTGTCTTCCTAGTGTTCCGTAATAAATGCATAATGTACAAAATTGAAGAGGTTAATCTTTTATTATCACGAGTCTTATTTCCCTTATTGGGTTGCTACAATTTACTTTAAATGAAAACAAACTAATAAAGCCCTAGAATGACATGACCAGCAAGCACTACACTCTTTTAACAGCCCAAAATGAGTCCAGACATTTACAACAACACACCGTTTAGAAAATGACGCAATGTGCACATCTAAAGCGAACAGACGACGCGTAGTTTAGCACATGATGAATAACGTGTGGCGGCTTAGGTTCGGAGGTTCAAAATTAGGTCCGGAGCCTTTGCTTCGGACTACCGTTAACGTTCCGAGCCTCATTTCCAAACCTACTTTTCGGACTTGGCTCTTTCACTTTCCCTTCTTTTGCACTTCTCCAAATTTTGCCCCTTTATCTCTCGATTTTCCCTTCGATCTAAACTTTTCCCCCTTATTCTAGACTTGGGAGATTCTTAATTTCGAACAAGATTGTTCTTTTGCTTTCTGGGCATTCTTCAATTTCGAATAGTTTTTAATTCAAATCTTAAATCTCCATGAATGTGTAACTTCATTTTGGCCACTTATCAAAGCAGAGTTTCTTGTGGTTCAGAGTTTCTTGTGGCTTAAGTACCGAAAAATCAACAGCGAAGATGGCTAAAAGACCGTCTTTTGGTTACAAGATGAGGATGAGGCTCTCTGATATCACCAATTCTCAGTCACAGAGCCTACTAGTTCAGGAGGAAAATCTTCCTAAGATTTGTATGGGAACAGAACAACACCTTAATCAGCTTATGAAGGTATAATCTCATCTGAGTTTTTTTTCCAAAGCCATGAACTTTGTGGATTTTTTCACTCTGATTGTAGACTATTTCATAAATTTGGATAATATTCATAACATCTTGTAAAGCACAGAATCCTGTAACCTGGAAAAGAAGTGTTTCATTGCCTATATATATTGTCAGGATTGTCGCTGACTGTTGATTTTTCTTGCATTGTTTTACATAATTGCTGTTGCTTCTTTTTGGATTATCACTTGGTTTGATTATTCCAACAGGAAAACATGGCATTGGTTAAGCTTCTGAAGGAGAAAGAGTATCCTTTTTAGAAGGCTATGTTTGCATACCTTCTGATTCCATTTTCCATTTACCAATATCATGAAATGGGTACTTTTATAAACAGAGACAGGTCCTATTGTGGAAATTTGTTATCCATTAGGAAAAATCATTGTAACATGTTCTTTAACCGATGAACTTGAAGTAAAATCATCGAAGTGAGTACCATTGAATTGCAGAATCTACGCGTGGACATACACAAATTGCAGGTTCAGAATTGGAGCCTTGCTCAATCCAACAGCCAATTTTTAGCTGTATGATTTATCAGTACAACGGTTTCTAGCTCTACTTGATACCCTTTTCTACGTTTGATCATCCTGATTTATTGTCTAATCAATACCCTCTATATTTTGCTATGCAGGAGATAAATTTAGCTAGAAATAAGGTGATGATATGAATGTTTTGCTACACTTTCTTAGTGTGCCTTGTGTCTATATTTTTGTGTTTCGAGTCTAATGCTGGATCCGTTTCTACAATGTTGTGTCAGATGAAAGCTCTGCAGCATGAGATAATGTGCAAGAGTGCTCTGCTTAAGTCCAAAAATTCTGAATTAGAGGTTGGTTTTGTACCTGAAACTCCCCACAAAAAGAATCCCTTTGGACTCTTCCGTAAGTATGTTTTTCTTGATGGATTTTACGCGGCTTCGCTTTCAGGGAAGAGCCAATGAGAAGTCTTTAAAACCTGAAGACATCGTTAGTTCTCATTTACAACAGTTTTTTCTTTGTATTCTAACGAAAATTTAATTTTTGCTAAATAATTTGAACCTTTTAGAACAAAAAAGGCGAAGTTGTATTGAGAAACCCAACAGTTGCTGAGATTCTGGATAAGAATGTAAACGAGGAAGACGCAAAACCTTCTGAGCCAAACTCAAGGCGAATCCGGAGAAGCAAATGTAATTTTATCTGTTGGATTTAAACTCCAATTGCTCTATTGTGTATCAGTTTACATAATTTCCTGTTCTGTGATGATATCTACTTCAGCCATGGGAGCATCTTCCGCACACAGGACTGAGGCAGACAAAGCAAAGGCTGAAACCAAAAGGTTTTTATTTAATCTTTCTTCTCTAGCAAGCAACACTGTGGCGTCTGACGCAATTAGCAAATGATCTTTGTTTTCCAGGAGGCGAATGAGAAGACAATCGGCTGGATTCAGTTCACAAGATCACAACGATGGTGAAAATTTGTTTGAGCTTGAAGATATTCAGCTAACAGTGACCAGAATCACCAATCAAGATAGCTCAAAGGTTTCTCCTCATAAACCTAATATTGTAAGTAAGGAGGATGAAGAAGAAGAAGAGGCAGAACCAAAAGATTCAAATTCACAAAGAAGAGACGTTCTTACAAGACAAGAAAACATTATGGTCCATAGATCATCGCTTGGTAGGCCGTTGCGCAGAGCAGTAGAGAAGATACATTCTTACAAAGAAGTTCCTTTGAACTCTAAAATGAGAAGGTCTGAGCAGTAAAGAAGAGAAGATAAAGTCTTACATATTCACATAATGTGTGAATTTTTCATTTTCTATTGGTTGTGTGTATCTTCGAATGTGACATCCATAAATGAAGAATCTTATTCTAACAACACAATTCACGTAGTTCTCTCTCTACTACAACAACTATTCGGGGAAAGCCCGTTTGCATTCGACCCTTTGTGACCGGCCCATCGGGCTTCGGACCGGCCCGTCGGGCTTTTAACCCATAACAAAATATTAGGTCTAAGACCTTTCTTTCTTCTCTTTCCCCTCTGTTGCGCCGGCCATCTTTATCCAGATTCCTCAGCGTCGTCTTCTCCTTCCCTCCGTTGCGTCGTGCCGTCTTCATCTAGATTTCTCGGCGTCATCTTCTTCCCCTCTGTTGCGCCGTGCCGTTCGTCGTTTCGTCGTCGATTCTATGCTCGGTCGTTTCGTTGCCAAGCATCGGTTCCAGGCATCGATTCCTCGGCGTCGGTCGACTCCAAGCTCGATGGTTTCGTCGTCTTCGACCGATTCCAGACATCTTCTTCAGTCGATTCCAAGCGTCGGTTCCAGGCGTCGGTCGATCGATTCCACTCGTCGATTCCGAGCTTTGATCGGTCGATTCGAAGCGTTGATTCTGGTTTGCTTTGTGTCTTTGTCGGCTTACTTCTTCCCGAGTTGTTCTCTGCCATTTTTCTGCTCTCAGCCATTTTTTTATCTTTTTTAGAAAATATAATTTCGGTCCGTGGGTCGTCCCAAGCCTGTCAGACCGGGCTAGGGGCCTAATAATTTCAGCCCGTTGGATTTCGGGCCGGGCCGTCCTGAACCCGTTTTCACCGGGCCACGGGCAGGCTCGAGCCAATCTCGGATACCGCCACTTACACATTCATATACACATTTATTATTACGTACATACAAATGTACAGATGCACATAATCATATATAAACATATATACATATATAAAATTATTATAATCATATACACCTATATATACATATATTATATATACACATACATATATACACATTGTAGGTGCATATGCATGTGTTTACTAAAATCTACATTGAAAATGGCGATATTAAATAAAGGGAAAAAATTTCTAACCCTCCTTACGCCAATTCCTTCTAAACTATCTCTTATCTTAAAAAATTCATCCGATTCTTCCCTCAACTATATCAATTCAACCAATTCCCTCTTCCGTTATATAAACAATATATTGGTGTTAACCGACCCGATTTAACTGAATTTGATCCGATTTTGACCCAATTTTAATCCGAATTTGATCCAAATCAAATATCCAATTTTGACTCGTATTATTACCGATTTTTAACCCGATTTCGACAAGTTTTTAATCTAATTTCACTTAATTTTAATCCGATTTTACCCAATTTTAACCAAATTTCACCAAAATTAACCCGATTTCATAAAATTTAATTTGATTTCCACCCAAATTTAACTCGATTTTATCCAATTTTAACCCAATTTCACCAAAATTAACCCGATTATCGCACAAATTTAACCCAATTTCACCCAATTTAACCGATTTACTCACTTTTAAAATTGGATAAAATCAGGTTAAATTTGGGTGGAATCGGATTAAATTTGATGAAATCGGGTTAATTTGGGTGAAATTGGATAAAATCGGGTTAAAATTGAGTGAAATTGGGTTAAAAAATTGTCGAAATCGGGTTAAAAATCAGTTATAATACGGGTCAAAATTGGGTATTTGATTTGGATCAAATTCGGGTCAAAATTGGGTCAAAATCGGGTCAAATTCGGTTAAATCGGGTTGATTAACACCAATATACTGTTTATATAACAGAGGGGGAATTGGCTGAATTGATATAGTCGAGAGGGAAATCAGATAGATTTTGTAAGATGAGAAGAGAATTGGCTGTCTCGGATAATTAAGGGGGAAATTGGCGTAAAGCATGATAGTTGAGGTGGTTAGAGTTGTTTTCCCTTAGATAAATAGTATACATGAAAATGTGCGGAAATTTTCTCTTTTAAAATACAGAAAAAGTATAGATCGCAATATTAATTATAATCTGATATTTTATGTAAATTATTATTTTAAATTTATCATTTTTATGATTTGTTTATAAAATGTACATTAGAGTTCATTGATTCTAATATATATATATATACACATATACACACGTATACATATGTATACACAAATGTTTCCATAAAACACACCACTAGTAGTGATTAGGTCAACTCATATTTGCAATGAACACAATTTCCAACGCTAAAGAAATGCTTTGTAACGTTATTAGCTTACATTAAATTAACATTGAAACCTCTGGTACAGTTTTAACACGAGATGTACGAGTTTTCAGCGACAGCTTTTGCATTATAATTTGTAACGACGTTTCAACATAACATACATGTAACAATTATTTATTAAAAAATTAAAAACAAATAAATTCTTTTAAAAATTAGCGTTAAAAATAGTTGAAAATTTCATTGAAATATTGGATAGTCTCCAATGACAATCCGATAATAATTTTAACGGTCATTCGTTCATGTTATTAAATGATAACGTTGAAACTTTCGGTTATTTATTTGATCGTTGCAACACTTCAGATCGATATCACCGTTAATATTTCAATTATAATCAATTGATAACATTAACGAATGACCATTGAAAATGATGCTATATTTCCTACAAAATTTGTTTAATACCTCCTTATTTATTAATATTTCAATCAATGTTTTACTCGTAGGGCATGACGAGCAACTATTTTGGATACTTAATGGTATAAAGTGTGATTAGGATGTCTACAATTAAAGGTATATCTTGTAAAAGAGTAATATAAAGCTATAATAATGATTTGTTGAACTTTTAATATGTATTGATGCTCGTTTAAAAACATTGCAAACCTTTCGTACGAATTTGAGTAGAGCATTTTTCTTCAACGATTGTTAGTAGCATGATATACTTTAAATTTTGTATATTTGTTGTAGATAATGTGTAATAGGTTTTGCATTAACCGCTACCTAACAACGAAAAAAAGGGGGTCAACATTTGGCTTTAGCTATTACTAGCTTTTATTAAGCATTAAGTTTTAATTTGTTAATAGGTTTTTCTTTCAACTGCCATTGCTACATAACATGGAAAAACCGAAATAGCAAACTTTGACTTAATGTATTACGAAATTCATAAAAAATTTAAAAATTCTGACTCTAATAAAGTTGGAAGACTAAAAGGATCGTTGAAATATTTGTCCACAGTACGACACCGGAAACATAATGTCAAATTGCAAGTGATAAGTATGGGTGCCACTTACATTTTCTAAAAAATCTAACAATTATATTTTAAGTTATTCTTAAAAATTAGAATATATTTGTTCAAAGTATGTGTTCCTTATAAATTCTTTGTTAATATAATGTGATAAGAAAATCTTTTATTATTAAAGAAGTTCCGTCTTACTTTCACTCTATTGATATTTGCATACTTCATCGATTACGAAATGATTCTAAAGTTTTTCTAATTCTTTTTTACTTATTTTAATGTTTATTCGTGGTTTTTCGAGGAGTAAGGATTCATGAGCAACTTTGAATGAAATACAATAAGATTTAAGGCTTAACGAGCATCATGAAAGTCAAAATAGACCATAACTGTTATGTATTAGGCTGAACAAAAATGCACTAGGTTCATTTGAGGATTTAAAAGGATTGAATCAATCATTCTGCATGCATCAGATTTACGTAGAATATATATGTACGTCACCTATTGAACACCAACACAAGATAAAACCGACCATGAATGAAGTACTTAAAGAGAGGTATTAAAATATTAGAAGTAGATATCATTTGCCTAATTTGGATTATGCATGAGCTAGCTTTGTCAAAGTAGTATCAAAGAAAAGAGGGATCACTGTAGTCTCTAATAAAAAAGGGTGTAATATCTATGAGGAAAATCTCAGGTTAGAGAATGTGAATAGAGTATAAGAAACTGAATTCCAACACTAAGAAGGATCATTTCCATTTGTCATTTACTGATTAAATTCTAGAGCATCATACATGGCATTCTTAACTCGGTTTCTAGGGCGACTATTATGGATTTTCAGATCCTGATTCATCCAAATTATCAAGAGATGATGATATTCACATATTTGCATGACAACTTTACCTATCGTCAGATGCCGATTGAACTTTTTAAATTCACATACAACGTTTCAGTAGTACATATGTCAATCTTCTTGGACATTATAGGGGATATTATGGAGGTGTTAAATGATTACTTCTCTATCCGTAGAACCTAATTTGACGTGTGATTAACAAATTTATATTAAATGTTAGACAAGTTCCGTCAACCAAACCTCATGCTCAATTGGGAGAAATTTCATATTATGGCACAAGAAGGTATCGTTCTTGATATTGGTTAAGAGCATAAAGATGGATAAAGCTAAATCGAGGTTATTGAATAGTTACATTTCATGCCCACAATTAGTAAGTAGCCAAAGATCAAATGTCATAATGCTTCCATTCACACATGTTACCTTTGAATTCTTCACACCAAACAATGTTAAAGTTGTCAAAAGTTTTCTAAGGCATGCAAGATTCTACCAACAATTTATACGCGACTTTTCCAACATATCTCGACCACTCCATAAGCTACTCAGTAAAGGCACTTGTTTAAAATTTATGGTTGTATGTTTGCGAGCCTTTAAGACGCTAAAGAAGGCATTGGTATAACCTCTTATTATTTAGCCACTCGATTGCGAGCTATCTTTTGAGCTAACTTGTGATCCAAGCATTTACGCTGTGGGAGCAATGATTGGACATAGAAAAGGCTGTTTATTACAACCACCTACTATGTGATGCATTCCAAGTTAAACTGAATTAACCTAAACTATCCGTAAGTGCACGAAAGCATTTAAGACGCTGAAGAAGCAATTTTGCGAGCCTTTAAGACGCTAAAGGCATTGGTAAGTGCACGAAACCATTTTGCGAGCCTTTAAGACGCTAAAGAAGACATTGGGTTTACGCTGTGGGAGCAATGATTGGACCGAGAAAAGGTTGTTTATTACAACCACCTACTATGTGATGCATTCCAAGTTAAACTGAATTAACCTAAACTATCCGTAAGTGCACGAAAGCATTTAAGACGCTAAAGAAGCCATTTTGCGAGCCTTTAAGACGCTAAAGAAAGCATTGGTAAGTGCACGAAACCATTCCAAGTTAAACTGAATTAACCTAAACTATCCGTAAGCGCACGAAACCATTTTGCGAGCCTTTAAGACGCTAAAGAAGGCATTGGTATAACCTCTTATTATTTAGCCACTCGATTGTGAGCTATCTTTTGAGCTAACTTGTGATCCAAGCATTTACGCTGTGGGAGCAATGATTGGACAGAGAAAAGGCTGTTTATTACAACCACTTACTATGTGATGCATTCCAAGTTAAACTGAATTAACCTAAACTATCCGTAAGTGCATGACACGTGTGTATTACTTTAGATGTCGATCTCGTAAGGACTATGCAACACAAACTAAACTCAAAATAAAAATTAAACTTGCTACAAACAAAATATTGGTTTTAAGATGAAATAACGAAAAACAATAAACAAACGAGTTCTTGACAATGAAACAAACATTCTAGGATACGTTTCACCATAAAGCTTCCAAAACCAACAATCAATCATCTAACCATGCATTCCCAATTAATATATCTAAGGTGAACGATCCTAATATGATTCTTATCCTCTCTCAAGGCATAGAAACGTGATCTAGTCAAGTTATCCCCTACTACTATGATTCATCCGATTAACCCTCAACCGTTACTATTCTACTTTCGTGACCTAGTCTCGATTGTTCTAAGCCTGATCATCTGTGATTAGAATTCTCCTTATGGTCCTTCTCATAAGTTCCTAACACATGCATCTACTTGGTCTTCGTAAACATAAGACGTTCAAACACTCAGACAAAGAATAGATAAAACAAAACGAGAAATTGCATTCATAGATAAATCAAAAGAGGTTCCGAGATAGCCATGTGCTAATCTCTTCTCCTAGAACAAAACTACTACTCAGTCATGAGTTTGAAACAAAACAATATAAATGGTATAGATAGTCTGAAGAGGATAGAAATCAAACGAAACATAGTCTCGATTCGATCTTCCGGTTTCCTTGAATGTTTTTTCTGTAAAAAATGCACTGTCGGTGATGAATAATCTCTAATCTCTGCTATTGAACGTCTGTAGCCAAAAGTGGGAACTACTCCCGTGCAAAAATCCACTCAAATCGGAACAAGCAAACACTACAAAAAAACTCGCTATTTCCAACGGACGGGGCAACGGATCCGTCCGTTGGATGAAAACAGCAACGGATTGCAACGGATATGTTAATGCTTTCAATGGGAGCATATCCGTTGCAATCCGTTACAAATTCCAACGGATTGCAACGGAATATCTCCGTTGCCAAATCCGTTACAAATCCGTTGACAATTTGCGACGGATTGTAACGGATAAGTTCCGTTGGCCTTCTCCGTTGGAAGATCGTTGTGAATTGCATTGGCGCTAGAAATCAATGAATACACCCAAAATCATTCCAAAAACTCAAATTTACAGTTCCTCATATTCAGTGATTTCAATACCAAAAATTGATTTCTTTGGAGTCCTAGATGAATACCTTTCTAATATCCAGCATTTGTTGTGAGACTCACCCGTCGAAATAAATTCTTGAGATATTGCAACGGTCATCCGTTGCAATTGCTAACGGATGTTCGTTGGAACTTTAACTATATATATCAGAACCAAAGATTGCATCAAACAAACCACCAAAATCAAGTATCTTTATTATATAAATAGTATCTTTATCTCCATTGTTGAATCTAAAACAACTTTGATAAACTTTCTCACCATCCGGATCCGGAAAAGGATTACCGGTGGTGAGCAAGTTTATTAGGGTTGTTTTGGATTCGATAATGGAAGTAAAGATGTTTTGGTTGGTGACGGAGGTAGCCGTCAGATAGGATTCGAGGCAGCGAGACCGTTATCGTCTCTTAGTTAAAGTTATTTTTT
>CM071860.1:27640275-27650977 GCA_036759665.1 Gynandropsis gynandra
GGATCACCGTCGCAGCAAGACCCGGTCCCCGATTCAGATGCAACGCCCTCTAGACGTGATGGCGATCACGGAGACGATATTGAGCCCGCCGATTTAAACGATATGTAATAGGGTAGAGTAACGTAGTTTTAGTTTTAGTTTTTTGTGGATAATTTAATATTTTAGTTAAAAACTTTTTATTTAGTTTTAAAAATATTTTTATTTTTTTTATTTTTTTTAAATTTTCCAACGGGCATCCGTTGGTAATGCTGACGGTCATCCGTAGCGCGGTGTTTCCCGCCAAATCGTTTCCCACCAGTTTGCAACGGACATCCGTTAGAAAATAGCTAACTCTTCCGTTGGAAACCTTTTCCCGCCGAATCTTTCCCGCCAGTTTGCAACGACCGTCCGTTGCAGCCTCCCGCCAGATGGCAACGGATATCCGTTGCAAAAAATGATTTTCCCCGCCTAATCTTGCAACGGACAGCCGTTGCCTTCCAACGGCCGTCCGTTGAAAGTCTGCAACGGTGATCCATCACAACGTCTGCCAACGGGCGTCCGTTACTTACATTCCAACGGCTTCGTCTGTTGCCCTTTCGTTGCAAATTTGTAACGGATTTTATCCGTTGACACGCCGTCGTGAATTGCAACGGATCGACATTTGCAATGAACATTTCGCAACGGAACGAAATCCGTTGGCGTCCGTTGGAAACGGCTGTTTTCAACGGAATTTTGGCGCTTTCCAACAGATATGTCCGTTGGAAAGCTGCTGTTTTTTTGTAGTGAAAGTTTCATAAGTCGTGCCCGACCATGCTAGACAAAGTGCCCGATCGTGCATGTTTCTTCCATTTGTTGTGCCCAACTTCCTTTTCCTTCAAGCGGAGCTTCCGTGTTAATTTCCTCGTGTTAGGGTTGGGTGCCCGCACTTGCATAGCATGCAACTCGGTCGGACATGTCTTCAATGCATGTGATCGGTCGTGCTTGGTGTGCAGCCCGACCGTGCATGCTCTTCAACACAACTGATCGCTCGGGCTTGCTGGCATGCCCGACCGTGCATGGAGTTAAGCTCGACTGTGCTCTCCTCAACACAAGTGATCGATCGTGCAGTGTGAACGCTCGGGCCGTGCTAAATTTTTGGGGATGTTTGGTGATGTTGAGCCCGACCGCGCGTGAAGTCATGCCCGACCGTGCACTTTTCCAAGAGGAGTGCCCAATCGTGCATTGTGAGTTCCCGGGCCGTGCATCACTCTCGGGGAAATTTTACCAAATTGAAGCCCGGTCGTGCGGTTTCATCATGCCCGGCAGTGCATGCCTTTGTCTTGGGCAAGTTCACACCTTGTTCATTTCTTGGGCGTTTCTCGTCCTGTTTGCTCCATTGTGATCCTCGATGCTCGTACTTTGTCCCATGTATGTTCTTTAGCTCTGAGACAAACCGAATACGCATTAAAACATGTAAAAGCATGTAAATACAAAAACAAGTAAAACGGATACAAAATCACACCTAAACATCGCAACTATCATCATAAACATCTTTAAAATCATTCGAGAAACGTGTACGAAAATGAGATGATCACTATGCAAGCCAAAATCTCAATGATGCACAAGAAAATTATTCCAATACCAAGAAATACTTGATTGTCATATTGTTTACATTCGAAAAAGTCCAAGTGTTATTAATTAGGATCGAAGGTGTTGCTTACATCGATCACACAACTTTGTGTTATTTGCTTGAAAAGAAAGTTGTGATATTGTGACTCACCTACTGGATTTTATTACTAAAAGAGTTCGAGTTAGAGATCTGAATAGAAAAGGACTAGAAAATGGAGTTGCAGATCATTTATGTTGACATAAGATCTACGAGAATGTACCCATCAATGAAGCTATAAGAGATGAACATGTTCTCATTACCATGAATGCAGAAACCCCAATATTTGCTGATATTATGAATTACCAAATGGGAAAATGCTTCGCCCAAGATCAATTATCATTGGAGGACGACGTTTGTCCTTGGTACCGAGATTATTTTTTGGACTAGTTCTCTTCAAACGAGGCACATATGAGCATTTCAGATGTTATATTCACGAGGAAGAATTTAAGAGCTTAATCTACAATAATTATCCCTTGAAGACTGTAGGGTTGATTTCAATTGCGGAAGCGTGTTTTATCAACCCGAATTTTAGATCTAGCCATGTTCGGATTAGTTTTTACAGATCTCAACGATAAACAAATTTAGAAACAGTTTCTGTGATACCTGTTGCGTTGAAATCGATGATCGGATGTGAGGCTTGATGGTACAAGCCCTCTACGCGTATCCACGCCGAGATCGATATTGCTTTGATGCGGGATTCGGAAGAACGAAAAACTGTTTTTCGTTCTTCGGGTTTTTCTTTTCTGACGGCTAGGGTTTCTGTTTTTTAGAATCGTATGTTTACGAAACCTCGTAAAGCGTTTATTTATAATTATTAACTCTTTAATAATTACAACTTAAACCCATAACTATTCAAATATTACATAATTGGCATAGGATTTTCAAAGACTACTTCGAGAGTTCTGCAAGTTAGATTTTATTGACTAACATGTTTAGGGATGTCTATCGATTCTTTTGGGCCTGCAAAAAATGTCAGTGGATGGGAAACATTTCTTAATGTCATGAGATGTCATAAAATTATATTGAAGTGCAACCATTTGAAATATAGGGGATCGATTTAATGGGTTTGTCTACGTCTTTATATGACAATCTTTATATACTGATGGCGATTGATTACATCACAAAGTAGGTGAAAGCGATGCCTAGTCCTACCAACGACTCGAGGATTATAGTGAAGATGCTCAAATGGATTATTTTCCCGAGATTCAGAATTTTGCAGTGTGATAAGTGACAAAAGGGTTCAGTTTATGAATAGATTCATTGACACTCTACTAAGAAAGTACAGGTGAATCACCAAATAGTGACCCTGTGTCATCTTCAAATAAGAACACAAGTAGGTCTCCAAATAAGAGTTCAAGATCATATTCGAGAAGACAAAATCTAAGTGGAGGAAGGGTTGAGCAGAAAATATAGACGACAGTTTATAGGCGTATAAAATACCCTTCAAGACACCAATTAGAATGACACCATTTCGGTTGATGTATGGGAAAGCTTGTCATCTCCCCATCAAATTTGAATACAAGGCATATTGAGTAAGCAAAGTTTTTCAGATAGCAATGGAGAACCATGTTTTTGCATCTCCAGCACCTCGAGGAAATACTACTTGACGATTACGAGAATGCTGGGGTCTATAAGGAGCATGCGATGAAATGAATGATAGACACATTCTACATCACTCTGTCAAAGAGAATGACCTCATTCTCTTTTTTTTTTCTCAAGTGAAGCTATTTCCATGTAAGCATAAATCTATTTGGTCAAATCCTTTTGAAATTATTTGTGTTTGATCTAATGGAACAATTGAACTAATCCATGAATGAGGAGAACTATTCACAGTCAACCTGCAAAAGGATCAAGATCTACCATCTAGATCAGTCTAACATAAGGAGCGACATACTTTAGCTCTCTGTAATGAACCATAAATAGAAGGAATTCGCTCAAGTTCGAGACAAAAAATCTTCTTAGGTGGCAAATCGAGCATTCCAAAATATTTTACATTTTTTTTATTTGTTATCTTTTTTTAGTTTTTTCTTATATAGGATTGTGTCATTTTAGCATCACTGATAACCTATTCATCACTTGTCATCAAAACAAACCAATATAAAAAAGGATGGAAAATTTTGAAGAATGGGACGTAGAAAGAGAGTAATGTTCAACCATACCATTTGTTTGCTAGGTCGAGTGTCGTGGGAATCATTCCTCAGAATAAAAAGCATCAAGTAGAAACAACCGCATGCCTTCAAATCGTAAGAAAAATGCTGCCAATGTTTCCCATCGCTTCAATCTGTTGCCACCATCGGCCCATAGTAAACCACATCGATTCACTAGTGATTCTCCGTTTTTCCTTTGCTTCCAACTTAAATAGTGACCTAAATCTTTAAAATTTCATAATTTGGAATTATTAGCTCAAGAAAAAATCAAGCTATGCTCTTAAACCTTATTCTAATGATTTTTTCTTGATCACTAAAAGGAGTTGGGGCTTAGATCGAAGTTTTAGTGAAAAATGCGTAGTGCTCTGTCGAGCGTTGTACTATACGACCGAGCTTTTTTAATGTTGAAGAAGATGAAAGCACACACCAAGCACTCGATCAACATTTCTTTGTTCCAGCTGAGTGAATTCTCGGGAAAGACCTATTGTTGACCAATCTACGCACGTTTGTTTATTATGTTTGGTATTTCAATGCTTAGATTTAAACCTTTATACTTACACTATTTGATAAGGTGGACATGCTCCAGCACGACAGCCTCACCGACAACTGTGGAGCACGACATTCCCTATATCGAGAGATGATTCGAGAGAAATGTCAAGAATCGGAGACAAACATTGGATCGACTTTGCAACACAGAAGTGATGAGCCACAATTTGATAAAACCGGCCCAAGAGACATGAAGACTGGAAATAAAACAAATGAAATCCAAGTCACCAAGCCTAAAATTCCTCTTCGGAACTGAAAAGGCCTAACTCTAAGACAGAAGACCTGCAAAAAGGAGATGCAACGACTAAGTTATATTTTTGGTGAATCTCCTTCTGCAAGAAGGATGTCAAACAAGAAGGAAAATAGCCTAATATAATATCTTTGTAATAGAGGAATTATGACTATGTTTTGTATGCTAAATCTAAGCCTAATATATGGATAATGTGTGGTGTAACACATTCAAGAGCACAAAAAACCCATATGTTCCTTATTTTTCTAGCAACTAAACACACCAAATAGCAATCCAAGAACATCACAAAATTGATTTTCAATTTTCTTTTATGTTTGCACAATCAACAAGAAAGATATGAAGACTGTGCAAACTCACAACTGATCCCATAATTACTAAACTAACACTATTTATGTATATTTACAGATGTCGAAACACACTGAAGTTGAAGCTTCTACTTCCAACTCGCTCTTACTTCGACCGCACAACTCCATTTCCACTCGCGGATTAATTTAGACCACAAGGCACGAAGAAAAATTACCGGGTCACACTAGAAATCCCTTTCATTAGGATCTCTGGGATGAAAAATAGAAGATAAGATATCAGACATTTTAATGTCGGGATCTGTGATCATCCAACTTCCCAAATGAATCAATGATCAACCTATTAGGATTTAGAAGGCATTGAGAGCAAATGATTGAGAATCTAGGATGACAGCCGCTGATGATGCTAAGCGCCAAAACTTGCTAAAGAGTTACTTCCCAGAGGATAGAAGCATTGAAGGGTCATTTATGGAATTTCAAGTTCAAAATTGAGAATATTGGATCAACATGAGGCGATTCAGAACCATTCTAGGAACTGAAATTGACAGCACTGACACGCACACATATCAAATGAAGGGATGTAGGTGGAATATGAGAGTGTGGGAGTACGCAAGCAACTAGACCAAGGTCACTTGGCACCCTATGGTCCTGTATATTTGCATGCGATCATTACTAGTTCAATCTTAGACAATAGCGCATAAAGGACGTGGTTACATGGGAGCTCTTAGAGGCAAAGATCAAACTGCACTACAACTTTTGTATAGTGTAGTATCTGATGAAATTTTTTGGACTTTCAGTTTGTGAGACTTCTAAGGCACATGAGACTTGTTGAAAGAGAGGTTTCAAGTGATAGAGGACTATCTCAGGAAGGTGCCAAGGATACTCAAACAAAGGAAACAGAGCAATGGAAGTGGAAACAGGGTATTGCAAGTGAGAGTAAGGAATTGAAACTTCTGCAGCATAGAGAGGCTTTGCTACTGGACAAGGTGGTTACCACGTCACCATCACAGAAGCTTCCAAAAGGATTGTGCTCAGCAACGACTCTCAACAAACTCAACAAAATATTCCTTCTGAGACTCGAGAATAGATTTTCTATTCTTGGGATTGATGAGTAAAATATTCCTTTTGTAACAAACCTTATCCATATTGTCGAGTACTCCCCTATAAGTAGAGAAGACTGTGAAACGTATTCATTAATGAAGAAAAACATTTTCTTAGCCAAAAGAAGCTCTCTTTCCTTCCTGTTTTCGTGGTATCAGAGCCTTAATGGCTGATGATCCATCTTTTCCGTTTCCTATTCATATCAATGTTTCTAATTTTGTCACTTTGAAACTTTCTGATACAAATTACTTACTATGGAAAACACAAGTGGAATCGCTACTGAAAAGTCAAATTTGTTGATGGCTCTATTCCAGCTCCAGCACAGACGTTGGTTGTCACTACCTCAGGAACAGAGAAGGAGGTTGCAAATCCGAAATATGATGCTTGGTACCAGACTGATCAACTGGTGAAATCTTGGGTATGTGGTTCTCTAACTGAAGACATTTTTGGTCATATTATTGGTCTGGAATTATCTTTCGAGGTATGGCTTTCACTTGCTCGTAGCTTCAATGAAAGATCCATTTCACGGAAGTTTGATTTATTGGCTTCGTTGCAAACTATCACTAAAGAGGGTAGAACTATGACAGAATATCTTAGGTAATTCAAGTCTATTTGTGATCATCTTAGTTCCATTGGAAAACCTATCTCAGAACCTATGAAGATATTTAGGCTCTTGCAAGGTCTCGGGAGAGAATATGAAGCATTTACAACTGTTATTCATGCATCTATGCATAAGCCTCCGTTACCTACTTATGATGATGTTATTTCAAAACTTTATAGTCTGGCTTTTACTACTAAAGCTCATAGATCTTCGGATGTCTCACCTCATCTTGCTTTTCAAGCTCAAAACATGTCTTCAGGACAACAGATTTCTTCTGGTTTTGCTAGAGGTGGATCACAGTCCTACAATCGTGGATCTGGAATGTTTGATAATTTTAGAGGTCGTGGAGGTTATCCTTCTAGAGGTAGAGGTTTTCCTCAGCAGATTACACTGCAAAACAATCGGTCCTACAATCCTTCCTACAATCAGTTTGAGAACAGATCATTTTCATCTGACTTCTCTAATTCTTCTACACATCACCCTATCTATCAAATTTGTGGGAAGCAAGGCCATAATGCTTGAAATGTTGGCATCGCTTTGATAATTCTTTTCAGAGTACTGATATTCCTCAGGCACTTGCAGCTATGCATATCTCAGATCCTACTGGAACAAAGTGGTTTCCAGACTCTGGAGCTTCTGCTCATATGACGAATTCTTCTCATAATCTGCAAGCATCACATATTTATACTGGCTCAGATAGTGTCATGGTGGGTGATGGAGCCTTTCTTCCCATCACACATGTTGGTTCCACTACCATAGCGACACCCTCAGGTAATATGCCTCTAGAAGCAGTTCTTGTTGTACCAGATTTACAGAAGTCATTATTATCAGTCTCACAACTCACTTCTCAATTCCCCTGTTACTTTGTTTTTGATTCTGATGGTGTTTGTGTAAAGGAGCTTCACACTCAGAAAGTTCTAGCCAAGGGTCCAAAATGTAATGGAATGTATGTCTTGGAAGATCAGGCCTACCAAACGTTTTCCTCTACCAGGTGGAGGGCTGTTTCAGAGGACATTTGGCACATAAGACTTGGTCATCCCAATTCTCAGATCTTGCAATATCTACTTAGTTCGAACTTAATATCTATAAATAAACGCAGCAAGGGCTTGTGTGAACCCTGTCAGCTAGCAAAGAGTACTTTACTGTCTTTCTCTAAATTAGACTATCATCCTGTAGAACCTTTGGAAAGTGTTCATTGTGACTTATGGGGTCTTGCACCCATTTTTTCCAATCAAGGTTTCATATATTATGCTATTCTTGTTGACAATTTCTCTAGATATTGCTGGTTTTATCCTTTGAAACACAAGTCAGATTTCATGGATGTTTTTCTCAAGTTTCAAAGATTGGTTGAGAATCAATTTGGCCGAAAGATTAAGATTTTTCAGTGTGATGGAGGAGGAGAGTTTAGTAGCACAGCTTTCCTGCATCATCTTTCATAGTGTGGAATCAAGCTTCAAATGTCTTGTCCCTATACTCCTCAACAAAATGAATTAGCGGAAAGAAAGCATCGCCATATTGTGGAACTTGGTCTCTCAATGCTCTTTCATGCTAGACTACCTTTGAGTCATTAGGTTGAGGCTTTCTTTACTGCTAATTTCCTGACTAATCTACTTCCTTCTTTAGTATTGCAGAATCAGAGCTCTTACTCTGTTTTGTTTGGTAAAGTACCTGATTACTCTGCTCTTCGAGTGTTTGGTTGCTGTTGTTATCCTTGTCTTCGTCCTTATGCGAGTCATAAATTGGAACCAAGATCACTGTGGTGTATTTTTCTAGGCTACAATAATCAGTATAAAGGCTACAGATGTTTGTATCCTCCTACAGGGAAAGGTGTTTATTACCCGTCATGCAATCTTTGATGAAGATGATTTTCCATTCCACAATGTCTATGCTGGTCTATTACCTCGGTATGATACTTCTCTTCTGAAAGCTTGGCAACAGTCTTTCAGTTCTCAGGTAACTGCATCAACACAGGTTTCTCCTACTGTTTTTCAGACACCCCCAGAAGTATTGCCTCAGGTTAGTAATGCAATGAGAATGGTCACTGAGGAATCCATGCCAATTACTTCCTCTCCCGTCACTTCCTCTCTTGTTTCATCAGATCCTACTGTCGTCTCCACTCCAACTGGACATTCTATGATCACCAAGGCAAAATCAGGTATCTCCAAATCCAATCCAAAGTATGCCTTACATTATGTTGAACAAATAATCAAGGAACCTAGAACAGATTCATCTGCTATTAAACATCCGGGGTGGAAGGCTGCTATGCAGGCTGAGATAGATGCTTTGCATCATAACAAAACATGGATACTGGTTCCAGCTACTTCTGATATGAATGTTTTGGGTTGCAAATGGGTCTTTAAGACAAAATTACAGGCTGATGGCTCCTTGGATAAGTTGAAAGCTAGACTAGTTGCTAAAAGTTTTCATCAGGAAGAGGGGATAGACTATTTGGAGACTTTTAGTCCTGTAATCAAAACGACTACAATCAGAATAGTTTTGACATTGGCAATTGTAAATAGATGGTCCATCAGGAAACTTGATGTTAGTAATGCCTTTTTACATGGAGATCTTCAAGAGCAAGTTTATATGGTACAACCTCTTGGGTTTGTAAGTAAAGAGTATCCGACCCATGTTTGTTTGTTGAAGAAAGCGATCTATGGTCTGAAACAAGCGCCAAGGGCGTGGTTTGATAAATTCAGTTCCTTTCTCTTGGAATTCGGCTTCAGATGTAGTGCTGCTGACCCCTCTCTGTTTGTCTATAGAATTGATTCAGATATGCTTGTTCTTCTTCTCTATGTGGACGATATTTTACTGACGGGTAGCTCCACATTACTACAACAACTTGTAGAATCACTGAGTTCCAGGTTTGCAATGAAAGATCTTGGCCCGTTGCATTACTTCCTCAGGATTCAAGCTTCTTTTCATTCCAATGGACTGTTTCTTTCTCAGTCCAAGTATGCTATGGATGTTCTTTCACGTTCTGGTATGAAAGATTGCAAGCCACTCTCCGGCAAAACACTACAGAGGCAGACTGCCAGCTATATCATGATCCTTCTGAATTTCAAAGTATAGTGGGTGCTCTACAATACTTGACTCTTACAAGACCGGACTTAAGTTTTACAGTCAACTTTGTTTGCCGAAAAATGCATCTACCACTAGTTGCAGACTACAAAGTTCTTAAGCACATACTTCGGTACCTGAAAGGCACTCTACACTTGGAAACTCACTTTCATTCCAACAGTCTTCTTCATCTTCATGCGTTTAGTGACAGTGATTGGGTTGGTTGTCATGAAACGAGGAAAAAGTTGCTCTCGGTTCTATCGTGATGAAGCATAATTCGGCAATGGATCAAGTGGTGGATATTTTTACTAAGCCTCTTTCGTATGCTCATTTTGTCTCACTCAGACTTAAACTGGGACTCGGGTTTCCACCCGACACCAGTTTGAGGGAGGCTGATAGAGGACTATCTCAGGAAGGTGCCAAGGATACTCAAACAGAGGAAACAGAGCAATGGAAGTGGAAACAGGGTATTGCAAGTCAGAGTAAGGAATTGAAACTTCTGCAGCATAGAGAGGCTTTGCTACTGGACAAGGTGGCTACCATGTCACCATCACAGAAGCTTCCAAAAGGATTGTGCTTAGCAACGGCTCTCAACAAACTCAACAAAATATTCCTTCCGAGACTCGAGAATAGATTTTCTATTCTTGGGATTGATGAGTAAAATATTCCTTTTGTAACAAACCTTATCCATATTGTCGAGTACTCCCCTATAGGTAGAGAAGACTGTGAAACGTATTCATTAATGAAGAAAAACATTTTCTTAACCAAAAGAAGCTCTCTTTCCTTCCTGTTTTCATCAAAGAGACCTTAAAATAACTATGATGAAGCTACAAAGACTTATATCCAACTACTACACAATGAAGCAAGGTGAAAAAGAAAGCATCAAAGACTTTGAAAGTCACAAACCTTGCAAATGAAATGAAGGCCTATGGTGATGAAGTAAAAGAAGATGCATTGGTTTTAAAGGTTCTATGTTCAGTACAAGAAATATTTAACCCATATGTTGGGGTCATTGAACAACCAAGAACTTAACAACAATGATAGTAGGAAAACCAGTCATTTCCCTAC
>CM071860.1:27662513-27678979 GCA_036759665.1 Gynandropsis gynandra
ATTTACATATCCGATATGATTTTGAGTTTCATACACTCGTTTTGATGGTTTTCAGGTTTTTAGTCGACAAGGCCTAAATGAGCTTTAAAAGACGGATTCTTGAACAAAACCACGTGCTTTGAAGATATATCTACTCAGAGTCAAGATCGAGTCTTAGAACCCAAAGGAACACCCGAGAAACGAGCGGAAAATAGAAATTTCAAGGCAACAAGGGTGCCCGGTCGGGCACCATAGACCACCCGCTCGGGTAAAACCTACGGGGTTTTATCCGCATACCCTGCACGATCCGGGCATGAAGGCAACGCGATCGGATAGCCTTACCCGATCGGGCGCAAGACGTATACCCGCTCGGGCGTTAATTCATCCCAAATTCCCCGAGAGTTTGCACGATCGGGCGCGCTTCTGCACGACCGAGCGACAGTGGTACCCGAGCGGGCCAGGTATTTCGCAACATCTTAGATCTTGCATTCAAACGTCCGAATTTAAGGAACAGAACAGATCTAGAGCAAGGGAGCGACGTACAGGGCAAGGAAAGGCTGGGAATGCGTACCTTGCACGACCCGGGCAAGAAGGCAACGAGATCGGGTAGCCTTACCCGATAGGGCGTAAGACGTATACCCACTCGGACGTTTATCCATCCCAATTGCCCCGAGAGTTTGCACGACTCGGGCCGCTCAACCACGCGATCGGGTGCTGGATACCCGATCGGTCGTTATGAAGGAACACAACCGGGCGCCTATGCACGACCGGGCAACAATGGTGCCCGAGCGGGCCGTGTATTTCGCAACAACCTAGATCTTGCATTCAAACGACCGAATTTAAAGAAAAAAATAGATCTAGAGCAAGGGGGCGACGTACAGGGCAAGGAAAGGCTGGGAAAACATCTGGAAAGGTTCGGGAGACGTTGGAGAAGAAGAGAAGCATCAATCCTTGCACCGGTAACACGATAGGGAAGGTCGAGGCATCGAATTTCCTAGAGTCTATCATGTATAGGGTTATGTTATCTTCGTCTTTTGTTTTCTCCATGAGTTAGTAGAGTCCCAACTACGGGTAGGGATATCGGATTGTAATGGATGAACAATGATTTGCGTTAATGCTTAGATTTATTGATTTATTCTTGATTATCGGTTCTACGCTTAGAATTATCACTCTTACGCTAGTGCTGCCCGCTCAGCAACATAGGATTTCGGACTTTGCTGGAAGGTTAAAGAATGAATCCGGACTTGTTAAGTTGTAGATTAAGTTCGGCTAATGAGAATCTGACCGGTCGGTTAGTCGTCTTAGGAATAATGATTGCGTTTGTAAAGCTGCCATGGTATGGGTTAATCATTGCTGGAAGGTAGGGTTACACGTATTCATGGTTAGGAGGTTTAGGCTCGGAAGAATCCCTCCTCACCTTAGGGCATGAATTTCCCACTGTCAAGATAAGTTGATAGATCTATGATCCTTAGGTGCTTCATCCATACGATTCCCGATATCCCGACACCCGTAGTGTTCACGTTGTCACCACTTAGGTTAGTTTTAGATATTTAGGACCATATCCTCTTCTATCCTTATTCGTCTTAGTTTAGTTCCATTCTTAGTTTTTGGCTGCTTTAGTCCCCAGAGATCGACCCTGGTACTACACGATCCGTATACTTGCGGTGAAGTGGTCTAGGATAATTTATAACTCGTGTTTTCACACGTCACTCACCATCCTTATTCTTTTTCAAGAAGCATTGATTCTACTTTTTATTCTTAGATCGTGTTACATTAGTCCTCGTGGGATCCACACCTTAATTACTACACACGTGTCGTGCACTTACGGGTAGTTTAGGTTAACTTGTTTAACTTGACACGCATCAATTACCTTCAAAATCGAATACCAACAAAATCTCTTAATTTTAAAACCCTACTTGAAGCATGGAGTGGTCATAAACCTTCAGTAGCCCACCCGAAGGTCTTGGATGCATCTGTCACATTTTGATACCTGCACACAAGAGGAAAAATTTAGACGACAGATCTGAGAAAGGTATTTTGGTTGGTTATAGTAGTTTAAGCAAGGGCTACAGGGCATACGAGCTAGACACAAACAAGGTTGAAGTGGCTAGGGATATAGTGTTTGAGGAGGATAAACACTGAAACTGGGATGCACAATCTGCTAACCAAGTTTTAGTGTTTAATTCTGGTTATGTGAAACAAAGAGAGGAACCTATAAATTGCCAACAATTTACTGCAAACACCCAACCACTCAAGAGTCTATAGGGAGCTTACCTCATATGACTCCATTGCCTTTCAGATTGAAAGAATTGCAATCCAGTAGAAGCGGAGCTCCAAGTGGAGCTCCAGATGACAGTGGTAGCTCTTCAAGGCATGTAGACAAAACAATGAGAGTCAGTGATTTGTACATAATAGATGAAAATGAAGAAGAAGAGACAGATCAGGCTCAAGAAGCATGCTATATGGTTTTTGAAGAACCAAGTGTTTTTGAAGAAGCAGTCGAGAACAAGGCTGGAGGGAGTCAATGGATGCCGATATTGATATGATCAATAAGAACTAAACATGGGTTCTTGTTGACAGACCTGAAAATCAAAAGGTGATTAGTGTTAAATGGCTGTACAACACCAAGACAGATGAGAAAGGAGATTTGCAGAAACTAAAGGCAAGGTTAGTTGCAAAAGGCTTTACCCAGACATATGGTCTTGATTTTGGAGAGACTTTTGCTCCTGTATTAAGGCATGATACAATCAGAACTCTAATTGCCTTGGCTGATACAGTCAGAACTCTAATTGCCTTGGCTGCTCAAATGAGATGGGAATTGCATCAAATTGATGTGACGTCAGCTTTCTTAAATGAAGAGATAGAAGAGGATGTCTACATAGAGCAACCTCAAGGGTATGAAGTTAATGGTGTAGAAGACAAGGTACTTGATGTGATTCAAGTTAAACTAATTAACCTAAACTACCCGCAAGTGCACGACACGTGTGTAGTACTCTCGGTGTCGATCCCACAGGGACTATGCAACATGAACTAATCTCAAATTAGAATCAAACTTGCTACGATGAAATGTTGGTTTTAGGATGAACTAATGAAAATGCAGTAAACTAATGAGTTCTTAACAATGAGACAAACGTTCTAGGATACGGTTTCACCGCAAAGCTGTTGAAACCAACTATCGATCTATCTAATCATGATATCTAATACGGACGATCCTAACGTAATTTCTACCCTCTATCAAGGACTAGGAACGTGATTCAATCTAGTTATCCCCTACTTTCGTGGCTGATACCTCAAACTAAACCCATACGATCTATGATTCATCCGATTAACCCTCAACCGTTACTACTCTACTTTCATGACCTAGTCTCGGTTGTTCTAAGCCTGATCATCTGTGATTAGAATTCTCTTTTCGGTCCTTCTCCTAAGTCCCTAACACATGCATATACTTGGCCTTCGTAAATACAAGACGTTCAAACACTCAGAAAAAGAATAAATATTACAAAATGGGAAATTGCATTAATAGATAAATCAAAAGAGGTTTCGGGATAGCCATGGGCTAATTCCTAGTCCGTTGTTTGTAGAACAACTTCTTCAAGTGCCCGGTCGTGTGTGCCTATGTCCGGTCCATTCCTTGTCCGTTTCTCGTCCTGTTTGCTCCGTTATGATCTCTAATGTTTGTACTTTATCCTGTGTATGTTCTTTAACTCCCAAATGAACCAAATACGCATTAAAACCTATAAGAACATGAAAACACGAAAACAAGTAAAATGGATACAAAATCACACGTAAACGTCACAACTATCGTCATAAGCATATTTAAAATCATGCGAGAATCGTGTACGAAAACGAGATGATCAAAATCCTGCAGACTTCAATGTTTGCTTGTCCCTAAGTAAACGTAAACATGGAACATGTGGGAGATATAAAATCATGAATTTCCCTTTTCCCTAGAAACACCGCTAAAGCGAACCTAATTGATCAACTAGCAAGTCAAGAGCAAATTCGGCCTAGTAATCTTTCAGTCTACATCATAGGTTCACCATAACTACATATGAGAAAGCAAATCAATAGAAAGCTAAACAAGAAACCACAACTCTCTCCACTAAACGAGACTTCAAAAAAATGCTAAACATAGAATAAAAAAGGATATTTGTTTCATTTACGAGCTTCTTTATTCCTTCATTCCAGTTATTATTTCTTCCTTTTATGATATGCGGACACACTAGCCTTCTAGAACATCATATTTGAAGTGATCCAGCCTCTACTTAGATATAGGCTGCCGATGACGATATACTCTTGCATCTCGTTCAAGAGTGTAGCGGAGTAGATAACATTTTTATGTGCCTTGCCCTTAGGACATAGAAAGATGATCGCCAACCCACCACTTAGACCCAAACCATCGAAAAAGTATCAAGGTCGATGCACTCATATCGATTTAAGATCATGCTTTAAGGCATTATTCCTATCGTAGCAGAGTGTTAATGTTCGCTCTTATTATGCAAAACAAGCTCATTTCATATGATCAAATTATCCTCATGAAAAAGAATTAAAGCATCATCTACATGAAGTATAATCATTTGGATAGAGAGATGAGTGATGCATTTGAAATGAGTGATGCATTTGAGATGAGTGACATGGGGAAACTGAAGTATTTCCTATGCTTTGAAGTACCCTATTATGAAGATGGAATGTTTCTAAGCCAAGCTAAGTATGCCCTAACTCTATTGAAGAAATTCGGCATGCAACATTCAAATGGTATGAGTACACCACTCACACACCATGGAAAGAAAATATAACAAGGAAAAGAGCTAAAAGAACAAACAACTTACCGACGTATGGTGGGGGGATTACTATACTTGACTGCCACCAGACTAGACATCATGTTCGAAGTTTCATACCTATCAAGATCAAATGTTCATCCATTAGAAAAGAGCATGCAAGAAGTGAAGAGGGTAATAAGGTATGTAGCTGCTACTCTAAACTATGGATTTAAGGTTCAGATGCACAAATCATGCAGAACTAGTTGGATATTCAGACTTGGATCTAGTTGGTAATGTGAGTGACTCTAGGAGCACTACTGGTTTCTGCTTCACTGATGGAAGTGCAGTGTTTACGTGGGAGACTAAAAAATATGCAACAATTGCACAATCTACAACAGAATCCGAATACATGATATTATGTGCTGCAAGTAATCTTTCAGTATGGATGAAACACATATTTGGAAAGTTAGAGTTTGATATGAACATAGGGATTCCTATCTACTGTGACAACAGATTGGCCATAGCAATAGGAAAGAATCTCGTGAAGTACAAGCAAACTAAACACATACAAATTAAGTATCCTGTGGTATAGGAAGTAGAAGCAACCGGAGAGATCAAGTTGAGGTTTGAACCCGATGAAAAGCAGATAGCAAACATCCTGACTAAACCGCTGGGGACGAGACGATTTGAGAAACTGAGAGAGAAAATTGGGGTTGAGCCAAAGCTCGTCAAGAGGGAGAATGATAGGGTTGACGTGCTCCGGCATGGCAGTCTCACCGACAGCCATGGAGCACAACATGCCGTAGATCAAGAGATGATTCGAGAGAAATGTCAATAATCAGAGACATACATTAGATCAACTTTGCAACACAGAAGCAATGGGCTACAGTTTGACAAAACCGACCCAGGAGACAGGAAGAGTGGAAATGAAACAAATGAAACTAAAGTCACCAAGCCCAAATTTCCTCTTCAGAACTGAAAACGCCTAACTCCAAGTAGAAGACCTGCAAAAAAGAGATGCAACGACTAATTTATATTTTTGGTGAATCTCCTACTACAAGAAGGATGTCAAACAAGAAAAATAACCTAATATATTATCTATGTAATACAAGAATTTTGACTATGTTTTGTATGCTAAAACTAAGATTGATATATGGGAATGTGTGGTGTAACACATTCAAGAGAATTTTCACAAAAAACACATGTTTCTTATTTTTCCAGTAATCAAACTAACCAAATAGCAATCCAAGAACATCAAAATTTTCATTATCATTTCTCTTTATGTATATTTGCAGATGTCAAAACACACTAAAGTTGAAGGTTCTACTTCCAACATCGCTCTTACTTCGAGCACGCAGCTCCATTTTCCACTTCACCGTGGATTAATTTACACCACAAGAGCACGAAGAAGAATTACCAGGTCACACCACAAATCTGATTCATTAGGGTCTCCAGGATGAAAAGTAGAAGATAAGATATTAGACATTTCAACGTCGGGATCTATGACTATCCAACTTCCCAAATGAATCAATTACAAACCTATTGGGATTTAGAAGGCATTTAGAGCAATTGATTGAGAATCTAGGATGATAGCCGTTCTTGACAGTAAACGTCAAAACTTGCTGAAGAGTTACTTCCCAGAGGATAGAAGCATTCAAGGGCCATTTATGGAATTTCAAATTCAAAACTAAGAATATTGGATCAACATGAGGCGGTTCACAACCATTCCAGGGATTGAATTGACAACACTAGCATGCACACATATCAAATGAAGGGATTTAGGTGGAATATGAGAGTGCGAGAGTATACAAGTAACTAGACCAAGGTCACTAGGTATCCTATGGTCTTGATATTTGCATGCGATTATTACTATTTGAATCTTAGACAATAGCTCATAAAGTACGATTATTTAGATAGATACCGACTAATGCTCTAGCACTTATATAGACATGATGGTTGGGGGCTCGATAGACTAGCGTGGCCATTGACCATATCGTAGTATTTCCAGACGATGATTGATTCGCGTATATACTTTAGATGTATATAGATCTATGATGTATTGAACATGAAATTTTTGTATATAGATCTATTGCAATGAATATTTAGTTCGATACATGAGATTGGATTCTTCGATTAAAACAAATTAACATGTTTTGAACATCCTTAAAAGTTTGTCTATATGTGTTAAGCAATTACCGAAAGCTATATGCATTACCTACAATGTAAATATATGTAACAATAGTTTAGTTTACTGCATATAACTAAATATACATCACATTTTTCTGGCTATTGTTTTCGCATAATCTTTGATAGGTTTTTGTGTTCGACCCAAGTACTATATTATTTGTATTAAAACTAGATCTGTATTTTTATCACATCTCATCGACATATCAAGTTACTAGCAAAACGATCTGTAGCATTAGTCATGATATATCAATAAATCATTTTGGATCTAAGTAAGTTTATAATAAGCTAGTTTTTATAGTTTTTAAAGAAAAAAATCGTGATTTAGATAAATTTACATGAGATTTTTGGTCTAATCCCATCGAAATTAAATTATATGATGTATGTTATATTTATAACGAGTTAGGGTATAAGGACACAAATGTCTTGTCTTGTTTGAAATTGTCAAGGGGACTAAGCATACAGAAGAATATTCATCCACACATATTTTAGTTGGATCTAATTTTAATGTTTCATTTCAAAGGTTGTTGGTTTATAATAATTTTCTTAGCACAAATAATTTTATTATTTACTTAAGGGAGTAGAGTGTGATAAGGATGTATTTGATCGGAGGTAGCTTGTGAAGGAGTAACATGAAAGCTATGACATTAATGTAATAGAACTTTAAATATGTATAGATGCTTATTAGAAAACAATGCACAAGTTTTGTATGACTCTTTTATTAGATTATCTTTTTCAATGATTACTAATAACACTGTGTAATGTGTCCGCACGATACACGGGCCTTTTTACAGCATTCAATTTGTAATATTATATTTCTGGAATGAAGGTTAATATATATATATATATATATATATATAATCGAGATGAAAGAAGCTATAATTGAATGATCTTTTAAGAAGTAAAATTTGGAAGAGTAAACCTTGATTGTCGACATGCATTATAACAGTAAAAATGTCTACTAATATTGTGGTGAATAAATACCAAAATGAAAGAATATGATCATTTAGATGTCTCGCAATGTTCACAGTGTTCTTAGCTGTTGGAAAGTAAATATAAACTCAGTAGTATACTTGACCCAGTATCCTCGACCTGCAAAAAAAGACCAAGATAGATAATAGAGAATATTATAATGTAAGCAAAATTTATTTCGAAAAATTTAGAAAAACATTTTTAATCCATACGTTTAAGGTCTCTTGATAAATCAAATTAGTCACTAATGATTCTTCGTATGAGTTTCCATGTTTCCAAAATTTTAAGACTCTATGACGAAGTCACTCTTGAAAGTGCCACATAGAGTTGCCCATGGTTGAAGACTGGTTTAGGAAGAATCCAATTTGTATTAGACATTTTCTTGACTTTTGTTAATTCTCATTGTAAATCACAATCTTACTAAGAGCTACGCCTTCTCAATGTAAACGGTAGGCCTGAATTAGTAGGTGATAAAATTATTCTTGATATAAGGACTCTATTTCCAACATGGGTTCTTGTGATGATCTCAACCTTAAGCATTCGTATGGCCAAATGTGTAACAACCAAACACATGCCATTACAGAGGTCATCCCTTTGGTTGATGTTGCAAAATATCATAATGGCGGCTTCAACTTTTAAACCAATTCGATTCTTTGGCATACCTAAAAAATTCTAATGAATTTAAATATTCTACAAGATAGAACGATTGTCAATCATCATAGGGTGAATTGTCAATTCCAACCATGTCAAAACTGTAGTACTCTGACACATCTGTAGGGAGTTTTGTAAATAAAAATTCATTTGCTTCATCAACATGCGAATTTAGAGGCGTCAGAATTGCTCTCTCTCTCAGATATTCACGATTCATTTAAGAGGAGATGTGGATATATTGTTTTCGCTAGAGTTTATAATGGATTGTCTGTGATTTCAAGCATTGACATACTATCGATCTAGATCTTAGCTCTGTCAATGCACTCTTTAGCATTTGTGTTTGTTCAGCTTGTCATACCACCCCAAAAATGTAATAGCCATTTTGCTAACTCCACTTCATTTTTAGTCAGTCGCATGTTTCATGTCAAAACATAGATGCAACATGTTTCTCACAAATATGAGAGACTAATTGCTGCTTGAATAGTTTCTAGTCGCCTTCCTCGAGTGACGGGTAGAATCTGCCTGAAATCACCACCACGTAAAATAGTTTTACACCCAAATGGTTTTTCCGATGCAACTTTGTCGTCGGAAGACATTATATCTTTTATGGATCGATCCAAAGCTTCAAAAGCAAGATGTTGTGCCAAAGGCACCTCATCCCAAATAATTAAAATCGTTCTGACAATTAGATCTACCAACATATTAAGTTTTTTATATCACATGTTAAGCTCTCATTTATATCAATAGGATTTTGAAGTGAGAGTGAGCAGTTCTTCCCCTAGGGAGTAGTAGTGCTGCTATGCCCGAAGATGGCTGGAATAGCCGCTTTGCCTTCTGATTTCAGCTTTGAAATTAGTGTTCTATATAAAAGGTTTTACATGTTCCTCCTAGACCATAAACAAAAATACATTTCCCCTTGTTATGTTCATCTGAATCTATAACAACAAAAAAGATTCCAGTTGTTCATCGTTTATAGTGGCAAACAATCTTTCATACTCTAGCTTTTCTGATTTTTTTTTATCAAACTACATTTCTTGACGCAAACAAATATTTGATATTCCTTGCAGAATGCTTTTATTTGGTGTCGGCATATTGGTAAAGTCTATCAAATATTTATATTTCTCAGCCAAAAGCACCTCAGTCTCAATTAGAGTGTACTGCTAAATCTGAGCTTCCGAAAGTTGAAGTTCATCAAATCTGAATTCCCTCCTTTTCATGGGGAGTGTGTCATCAGATATCCACTTCTAAAATTTAGTCCAAAGATCTCTTGGTTTACTAACCTCGCAATATAATAACAAATTCAGAAAAAATTCGACGTAACTGTGATGACATTGCCCACCTGGCAGCTTCAATCATTGCTTGGTTCCACTCCAAAAAATAGGCCGATTCCAACTGATATATCCATTGGAAATGACTATATTTCCATTGAAAACCGCCATTTCTAATGGATTTCAACGGATTCTGAACCGTTGGGAATCGATCGTTGAAAATCTACATCCGTTGCAATTTGCAATAGGCGTGCAACAAATAATATTTGTTAATAACATTCAACGAGTGTGTAACATATATATCCGATGGAAAATGGCAATGGATACCCATTACAAATAGTTCAACGTACTCTCTCATGTTAAAATCTAATGTATGCATTAACAACATACTATTGTAATAGATAACCTCCTTTTATAATTGTCATTCCTTTAGAAAAACGTTTTTGAATTAGGTAAGCATAGTACTCACGCATTATGACAAATGCACGCTTGATTTTATTCGTTGAATTAGTGTATGGGATATCTTCATGGAACCCAAATTCACAATAGGGGAACAACAATGGATATTGGAGACTCATGAACAATGGATGCAAATCACTAAACTCTCTCATGTTCAACTCCAGTGTATGCATTAACAACATACTGTTGTAATAGATAACCTCCTTTTATAGTTGTCATTCCTTCATAAAAACGGTTTTGAATTAAGCATAGTACTCACTTATTGTGACAAATGCACGTTTGATTTTATTTGTTGAATTAGTGTACAGGATCTCTTCATGGAACCCAAATTTACTATAGGAAAAAACAATGGATACTGGAGACTCATGAACAATGGATGCAAATCACTAATTTTGTATAGCTAACCCGAAGGTTTAAGTTGTAAGATCACATCTCTCTCACCTGAACCTGACGCAAGATTGCCAACAATCAAGCCAACCACTTCATCACCTGTCAGTAAATCATATTGATGACCTTTTTTGCAAGATTCCAACAATCTTAATGTGAATTCAGAAAAATCCCCCGATTCATATATATGACATGACTTACGAATTTCTTAGCTAGATGATTGTGATTATCAAGCATTTGAATGAGTCGTGATACTATGTCTTCACTGAGGTTGCCTATTTGTGTTGTTTGACTTAGAATTTGAATTTGTTTCGTAACCTCGGTTGCGGTATCATAAATATAAAGCTGAGCAAATTGTGGAGGATTGCCCTAAATGGGTACCAAAGAACTAATCTTGTGGTGGATTTGGCCATGGATACGAAAGGTGTATGGACTACTCTTAGATGTTATGATAAGTTGTCCCACATCGGCTAGGACATGAACTTTGGGACTTGTATATATGGTGTTGGGCAACCATAAACTCTTGAGCTAGCTTTTGGGATTAGTTAGGCCCAGCCCCTATTTGTCATGGTATCAGAGCCCGGTTCGTCCCGATTTGAATATACCGATGTTGGGCCCCCGATTGCGATGTCCACGCTCCAGGATCGAGCCTGGGCGCGAGGGGGAGTGTTATGATAAGTTGTCCCACATCGGCTAGGACATGAACTTTGGGACTTGTATATATGGTGTTGGGCAACCCTAAACTCTTGAGCTAGCTTTTGGGATTAGTTAGGCCCAGCCCATATTTGTCAAGTAAGTTGTTGATCTTTGCACCGATTGATGCAAAAGCAATGATTGAGTTGTAAGAGCGAATATTTATATAAAATGATAGAGAATTGTTAAGCAATTACTCAAGAAAAGACGGACTTTTGGGAGATGGATGCATCCTTACATGCAACATAGATTGAATAGGAAGTCACCCCTTATAGGACCACAGCCAATGCATTCGCTTCGTCAAAGCAAGGCGCCACAATGAGGACAATTGATTATATCTTTTTCAAAATGTGTTTGCTTACTTCGATCACGTGGTTGTAACATTAAAATATTATTACATAGGTCATGGACCATACCTATTATAAAAGAAGTGTTATCTTAAAATAATTTTGGGATAAAAGATTGTTCGGACCTTTCATTCGCGATGATGATGCTCCATTTGAGATATTTTTGACCGGATTGCATGAGTGTCTGTTGTTATATGGCTCATAAACTATTTACTTGATTTCATGACCATCTTCATCCTGTTCTTACTGGTGCAAGCAGAAATGTAAATGGAAAGACAAAAGTCTATGGTTGTGTTATGCCATTAAGATGTTAAAGTATGATGTTGGTGTGTTTGATAGTGTTTTCCGGAAATAGTAAAATTTGAATGTGATGCGATTCACATTCTTCTCATTTGCATATATGGTTTTACAAAAGATTAGAGCTTGACCTAGGGGATAAACTCTTACAAAATTACTGTTCTGTGATACACTATTTGACTTCTATATTGAACTGAAATGTTTGGTCCCTTTTATCAATTTTACCATTGCTTGTTCTTCCTTTAGTCTCATGTTTTCTTCATGTGCATGGGCTTCTATGAGTTGGGCTTTCATTGTTGAGCTTGCTGATCCGTTGGTCAATGGAGACTTTGCTGCTGAAGAGTTTGGCTTGGTTGTTGGGCTTCTCTCGTGTTGCTGATGGGCCTGGAGCAAGACACGACCCACCCAAAGTGATTCTTCTCTGGCTTCCAGAACAATCCTCCTCAGTTGTCACTTTCACCCCTTCTCGATCTTTCTCTCCTCTCTCTTTGCACCACCGCCGTACACCACCTTTAATCTCCCTCTTGGCCGACCGTGGTGTGACTTCTATTCTCTCTCTCAACTCACAGAACCTCCCCGTCGAAAGAGGCTTCGTGGAGATGTCGACTAGCTATTCCTTGCCTCATATGAACCATAAGTATATTCTTCCATCTGCTTGTGCTTCTCGAACGAAATGAAACCGGATTTTAATATGCTTAGTCTGCTTGTGATCTATTGGATTCTTTCCAATAGCTATCGCAGCGTTATTATCACTATAGACAAAACCCCCTTCTACATGTGAAACCCTAGCTCCCTGATAACGTCTATTTTGTTATAGTATTTTAGTCTCGTTTTATATTTAGTTTCATCATTCATTTGAACATTACCAAGTATTAAAGCATTATTTAGTCCTCTTTTAGCATACTCTCGTGTTATTGCAGGAAATGAATTATCGGGATACAAACACGAGTAAATGAAGCAAAACTAAGCAATACCACTCTCCTATCAGCTATGCACGGTCAGCATCCAAAGAATCATAAGCAAGAGAAGAAAAAAGGAAGCAATGGCCGCCTACAAAAAAAATGAAACAATGGCCGCTTATAAAAATGGAAACTTTCGGTGGTTGGAGCAAAAATGGAAAATTTCGGTTCCTAGAACAAAAGTAAGAAGAGCACGGTTGGAACATGAAAAGGAAACATGTTTTATATAAAAAAGAAGCAAGTTGCTGGAACAAAATGTAAACTTCCAGCCTCCTACACAAAAATGGAAAGATTGCCACCTACTGAGAAAATGGAAACTAGCGAAAAAGGAAATTTAGCAAAACAAGAAAAGGAACGTGTTGGCTACTTAAACCAAATGAAAATATGGTTAGAGAGGAGGAAGAGGAGCTACATGACTGAAAAATAAAGGGGAAACGTTGACAATTACACAAGAATGGAAAAACAAGAAATGGAAAAACTCGGAAAAGGAAAAATGCAGTGGCTGTAAGAAAAAGGAAATTCCAGCCACTAGAGAGGAAGAAAAGAGGACATCCAAAGAGGAAAGATTAGAAAAAAGGCAAGAGGAAAACGAGGGCTAAAAGGGGAGAGCTTCAGAAGCAAGAGATGGACAGAATTGAAGAGAGAAAACAGAGCACACGAAGAGAGAGTAGAGGAGAGCAGAACGCACACACAAGGGCGAAGGACGGAGCGAGGAAGCGGGAGCGTGGAGGAGCTATTGAAGACGTCAGTATTGAATAGGGAGGGATCTCATTCTTTATCCATGTTTAATATAGTTATCTTTTGTGTTTCTTTTGCTGAGTTCATGTCCGAGTAGGTCCATAGCCATGGGTTAGAGAGCTTTGCCGATATGTAATGAAGTTTTGTTCTTAATGCTTGGTTATAATATTTGTTCGTTTCGGATTTATTGGTTGTTCGTAATGTTTTTTTTCTTGTTGGCCACTTGAATGAATGTTTATAAAAATCTAATTGCATTGGGAGATGAATTAGATCTTGGAACGTAGCCATGATATGAAGTCTCAATTGATTTAGAACCTTGGCTGGTCGGTTGATTGAACTTAGGAATTAGGATACCGATCTTAATGCGTCTAGTAGTTGAGATACACAATTGGGAGATTGGTATACGCATGCTAGATAGTGGGTTTAGGCATCGGGAGAGTCATTCCCTAGGAAAGAGCTTGAATTCCCCGAATACGTAACGATATCTATAACCATGATCTTGTTAGAACTTCGTTGCATTATCGTGCATCTTTCGACACCTGTGGTATTTAGTCATTTAGTTTATCACGTTAATTAGTTTAGTTTAGTTTCATTCGCATTCCCATCACTTATTGATTTCACACATCTTATTCATTAGTTTACTAGCTTTAGAGTTGCATCGATTCCTCGTGTTCGACCCTGATACTATACGATTCGTATTCTTGCGGAAGCGTTAGTCTAGGTAATTATTACTTGAGATTAACCACATCAAGTTTTTGGCACCGTTGCCGGGGAATTGATTACGGCTTTAGAGTTAGGATACTTTTGTATTAAGACATAGTCCTTTCCGGAGTCTTTATTTGTTTTTTATATTTTTGCTTTTGTTTTTCTTTCTTATTGGGTCAAATTTTTTTACCTCTCGAAGCTTAATCGAATTTTGTGTTCTTTATTTTGCGAGGTAATATGAACAACATCAACTATTTGGATACCGATATAGCTTGGGTAAAAGATAAACTTTCCGAACATCGTCATATGATGTCTAACTCATACCATCCACATTACTCGGAGCCATCATGGGAACAAGACGTTTGGGGGTATGAAGAAGAGATCTACGAGAGTTACAATCAGCCTTTCGGGAATACATACAATCACGGATGGAGCGATCACGCAAATTTTCTGTATAGGAACACCGATGGTATGCTAAATGCACAACATCAATTGGGGAGCTTTCAGCCATGGACGCAGTCCCAAACCCAGAATTACCAGCCACGGGCGCCTCCCCCTCCACAACAAGAAGCTAACTCCGATATTATGTCTATGTTCGTTCAAATCTTACAAGGACAAAAAGATCAATACAACGAGATTAGAATGATGAGAATGGAACGAGAAGAGATGAAGACGCACCTAAAGATCTTAGACAATCAAATTGCACAACTCGCTGCAAATTCCTCTAAACTACAAGGAGTTCTACCGGCGCGATCGGAAGCAAATCCTCGTGAGCAAATCAACGACATTTACTTGAGGAGCGGTAAGACAGTGGATCAGCCCACTCTTTCAACGTTTGAAAAGGGAGAATCATCTAGGGCAGTTGCAAGAGAGGGCAGCAACATCAAAGAGCACAAAGAGGAGGAAGAGGAGCCTAAATACGTCATACCCAAACCTAGACCTCCTCCTTTGCCATTCCCACAACGTCAACGCATAAAGACGGTAGATAAGCCAAATCCCTCAATAATTGATAAAGGAGATGAATCTAACACAGCAGCGGATAAAGCTACAGACATTGATAAGCATATGAAGAAATCCGAGATGGAAGTAGAGTTCAGCTTAGTGGACACACTTGAGCAACCGTGCGTTATCGATTTTGTGTTCCCCGACGACATATTTGAGAATTTAGCCGAGGAAGTTTGTGAGGAATTTCAGAATATGGATTCCTTAGATATGAATCTCATAGCAGCTGGAGAAGGATTTTACAAGGTACCAAACGAGCTGCTTGACAACAAAGAGAAGAAGGAATCCCCCGACCACGACTTCCGCACAACCCGAGCTAAATGCACTGCAAATCAATACATAAACGACCCCGAAATGCCAAGAAGCTACACCAAACGTCCAGCACACAATTGGAGCATTGACAAGGCACTCAAGGTGAAGATGAAACCTTCACCACAAAGGCTCACGCACCAAAAATTTCTGGAGACGCTGAAGGAAACAAGCGATGAACGCCTAACCGGTTTCATGGAATACATAACCGGACTTATGGACAGCTCGACCAGAATTTTTGGACAGCACGATCTAGCCCTCGACTTAGAGAATATCGTGACCAATCTTAGGGAAGACATGACTGATCGTGCAATGAATTCAACTGATCCGCGTGCTACACCCTATCGCGCATACTATGCACGTGAGACGCTACGCACACGACGACGTCGAGGACGTCCACCTGATGAGTAACATCATGGTCAGGCTCGTGACCTTAAACAAGCGCTTCTCGGGAGGCAACCTGAGCTCCGTATCCTTTAGTTATTTCATTTTAGTTTTTTTTTAGAATTCGACTCTCATTCTTTTCACAAGCATGCTCCTTACCAACAACCCCGATGTATCATACTGTCTCCCTTGGATTGTGTGACTTTTGTTACAGGTTTTCCACTTCGAAATCATCCACAACATAAGGAAAGACGCGTACGCCCAGCTGCATCAACTCTGGATAGCAAGCACGCATCAGGTCACGTTCCTATTTATAATATTTTTTCCCCGAGTTTTTGCATGTTAGTCCTTCTCTTAGGTATCGAACACCGG
>CM071860.1:27679073-27698709 GCA_036759665.1 Gynandropsis gynandra
GGGGGTATTCTCTGACTGTCATGATTGTGATTAGGATTTAGATGTTGAGTTCTTCGTTGTGTTTTTTTTAGGATTAGACGGACGGATATCTAGCACGAAAAAATTCGAACCTTAGTCACTTTATGCAACTTTGTCGAATCGGGAACAAAAGTCTAGGTTTGCTGAAACATACCTTTAGATATCGATTTGTTAGTGATCGTGCATGAATCCATGGCCTATAGTTGTATTCCTTCCCTTAGGCTTCAATCCCAAGCACTCATATCTCCGAGCATACCTTTCATTCTTTATTTTGTTTCGATCATTATATTTCCACGCACTTACACTCCGATGTCAATAGACTAAGTTCTTTAACTTTTTCAGCCCTACATTGACATGAGTGCATCAATATTGATGGTTCGGGTCTAAGTGGTGGGCCGAGGCCGTTTTTCTACGTCCTAAGGGTTAGAGTCGATGCACATTCACACAAGTTAATCAAAAAGAAAAAAAAAAGAAAAGAAAAAAGAAAGAAAAAAAATCAGCAAAAGCGCAACCTCTGCATTCCGCTAAGGTTACGAGACCTTACGAGTGTGCCAATTGCAACCTGGGTCTAAGTAGAAGGTTGTCCTCTTCAACTCTGACGTCCTAGAAACCGAGTGCCAATTTAAAAAAAAATGTGTGTGGAAACCGAAAAAAAAGAAAAGAAAAAGAAGAAAAAAAAGAACCGAAAAAGGAGAAAAATAATTGTCTTAAGAATGGTATCAAACTGTTTGCGCATTAGAATAGGTATGGAGATTTCTTGGATGTTGTCTAGGGGTTAGTGAATTGAACTCAGGACATGTGTAGGATTGCACGGTTAGTGGCTTTCGGTAGATAGGGATCTAAATTCGGTGCGCTTAGATCTATGTTCATGTGACACTTTGTTGTGTAGGGTGGCTGACTTTTCGAGTTGATTGTGCTAGTTTCCGGTTGTTGTCTAACTCCTCTCCTGCTTCTTTTTAGTCTTTCTCGAGGACGAGCAAAGGTTCAAGCTCCCTAAATAACCGTGATAACCAAGTTGCATGGTTTGTTCCTGTACTTAAAGCCATGTTGATATGCGTTATATCGAGTAATAAAACCTAGACTAACGCTTCCGCAAGAATACGGATCGTGTAGTAACTAGGGTCGAACACAAGGAATTGATGCGACTTCGTAGCTATTGAACTAATTGAATTAGACGTGTGAGGTGACTAAAGTTGTGATTTTGATTGAGCTGAACTAAACTAAATCGAAGAGAATAGACTTTATGGCTAGGCACCATGGGTGTCGAGAGTTTGCATACGAATGTAATGAAGTTCTAAAAGGATAATTGGTCTAAGGCACTATCATGGATTCAGGGAATTCAAGCTCTCCTACAGGGAGTTCGGGAAAAGTATTAAGAACTACCATGACTGGCGTAGACTCGTCCACTATCTAGCATGCATATGCCAATGTATCCATTGCGCATCTTACATGCATAGACGCATTACGTCTGCTATCCTAATCCCTAGATTTAACCGATTGACCTGGCGTAGATTCTAAACCGGCTAAACCCTAAATCATGGCTTTGTTCCGAAACCTAATGCCCTGGCGTTGGTTTATTAGATTTCTAAGATCATTCAATCAAGTGGCGTACAGGTAGAGAAAGCATTAAGAACAACCATGAAATCTGAAAACATGATAGAAACCAAATTCATTCATTCAAGTGGCGTACAGGTAATGAAAGCATTAAGCACCACCATTCATTAAGCATATGACTTCATTACAACATAGCAAATCTCTCTAACCCATGGCAAGGAATCTACTCAGACATAACTACAGACAAAGAAACACAAGAGAAATCTAGATTCGACATAGAGGTAGAAAGAGATGACTCCCTATTCATAAATCGATGCCTTCGGTAGATTCTCCTCGCTCCCGATCCGTAGATCCGTCCTTTTCTTCCTTCTTCTCCTTGCCCTAATGTCTCCCAATCTCTTCTCATGTGTTCTGGTTAGTCCCCCTCTTTTTAGATCTGATTTTCCCTTTTAATTTTGCCGATCTAGATCTTAGGAAAGTTTGTTGGAACGCTGGACCCGAGCGGGCATTCTCTTTACCCGATCGTGCAGGTGACCTACCCGATCGTGCACACACAAATGAGCCCGATCGGGCACCATGCCCGACCGTGTACTTCATCAGCCCGAGTCGTGCAAACTTACGGGGTTTTCTGCCATGAAACAGCCCGAGCGGGCACTCCAAATGCACCCGAGCGGGCACCTATGCCCGAGCATATCCCTTGAGCACCCGAGTCGTGTAAGGCTACGGGGTTTTCTTGAATGATTCAGCCCGACCGGGCACTCTCAATCCACCCGAGCGGGCATGTCTTGAAGTGTAGTTTCCGCTCCTTTCGCTCGGTATTTGAGTACTCGCTTCCATCCGTGGCCTTGCATAAGCCGAACCTTGTTACACAGCTTCGTTTTCGGGTTTAGATTGCATAATCACTCGTGTTTCTCTTCAATCCTTCGTTTCCTACACAAAACACGAAATGTGGATAAAGTCTACGAATATACTCAATAGATGAATGAAATATAAATAATCTACTCTAAACTAGACCTAAGAATGATATAAAAACTATAACAAATTACGTGTTATCAAACTCCCCCAGACTTAACCTTTTGCTCGTCCTCGAGCAAACCTAGAGTCGAGTACTAGAAGAGCTAAACAACCATGGATACCAATACAAATACGTCGAAGAATTTAGCCATCATACAAATCAACGCGTCACATGAACGTAAGCCTAAGCGTACCTAGTTTAGACCTCTATCACCCGAAAGTCTCGAACCATGCAATCCTACCAATGACCTAAGTTTAGTCCGTACTCCTAAGCAACATCCAAGCGTTCTCCATACCAAACTCTTCTAAACTTGAGATATCTTAAAACCCATTTTTTTTTTCGTTCTTATTCTTTTTTTTTTCTTTTCTCTTTTTTTTAATAATTCCACGCTCGGTTCCTAGGACGTCGAAGTCGAAGAGGTTGGCTTTCTACTTAGACCCAGGCTGCCTATGGCACACTCATAAGGTTTCTCAACCTTAGCGGAGTGAAGAGATGCGTTATTGAAGAATACTCTCTCTTTTTATTTTTCTTTCATTCATTTTTTCTTTTTCTTTTTATGACGAATTCGCATCAATCTAACCCTTAGGACGTAGAATAACGCCTCAACCCACCACTTAGACCCGAACCATCGATATCGATGTACTCATGTCAATATTAGCTTGAAATAGTTAGAAAACTTATTCAAAAATTGACAGCGGAGTATAAGCGTGTGGAATCTAATGAACGCTAAAATCAATCTAACAAGCATTGAATAATCGGTATACTCGGAGATATGATACTTGGTATGAAACTTAGGAGGTAGATGCAACTAAAGATCATGGTTTCAAGCACAATTACCTAACTAATCGGGATCAAGAAGACTTCTAAGCAAACCTAGACCATTGCTCATGATTCGACAAAGTTGTACTAATAACTAAAACTCGAAAATCCATGCTAAGTATCCATCCGTTTATTCCTAGAAAAACAAAAATCTACATCTAATCCTAATAATCTAATCCTAATCATATGACAATACTCGATGAGTACCCCCCCCAGACTTGAATGAAACACCGTCCCGGTGTTCAAAACCTAGGAGAAACAAAATAACGGGAAAAGAAAGGTTGGAACGTGTGCACCTTGTGTAGCTTCCAATCCCGTGTTTGTGTTTCCTCTTCATGGATGATATGGACGTTGAAAAACCTGCGAAAAATATTCACACAATCCAAAAGGGAAGAATACAATCCCACCAAGTACATCAATATGAAAAGAAAAAGAAATAGTCCGAAAATAAAAATGAAAACGAGAAATGCAAAAAGTCGGGTTGCCTCCCGATAAGCGCTTGTTTAAGGTCTTGAGCTTGACCAAAATGTGCTACCCATTAGATGGACGTCCTTGACGTCGTGGTGTGCGTAGCATCCTGCGTACATGAGGTGGTCGATAGAGTGTAGTACGCGGTTCAATTGAATTCCTTCCCCGATCAGTCATGTCGTCCCTATTCTTCATTTCAACCTTCATCTTGGATGCCTTATCAATGTTCCAATCTGATGCTGGACGCTTGTAGTGGCTGCTAAGTACCTCAAGAATGGACGAATTGTCGATGTGAGCCGTTTGTGCTGCGCTGGAATCTGCCTGGATTTGTCGGAGGGTTGTGCACTGGTTTGCAACGTCTTCTTGGCTCGAAACCTTCCCCAACTGATCTGTACTCATGTGGTTATGAGTTGAGAAGTCTCTCTGCTCAGGAATACCCGAAAACCCATCATTTTCTGAAACTGCAACTTGCTGTGCTCGAGTCGCGCAGAATTCTGCTCGGGGTTCGTCTAACTCGGGGTTTGGGATTTCTTCTATATCCTTTTCATCCAGTAGCTTTGTACAAAGCTTCACTCCGTTAATGTACTTACAAAACCCCTCTCTAGCTGCTGGAAGAGTCATCTCAAAAGAATCTAATATCCCAAACTTCTCGAAGACTTCATTGGCTAACTCCTCTAAGACGTCGATGTGGAATACCGAATCCACCATACATGGCTGCTTAAGTGTATCATTCAGATTGAACTCCACTTCTTCATCCCCAAATTTAAGTGTGAGTCTACCCTCAGCGCAATGTATGATCGTTTTCGCCGTATTGAGAAACGGCCTACCAAGGATGATTGGAATTTTCTCGTCCTCCTCCATATCTAATACAACGAAATCAACCGGGACGAAAAATTTTCCTACCTGCAAGGGCACGTCTTCCAGCCTTCCCTCAGGTATCCTAACACTCCTATCAGCCATGGTTAACGCCATTCTCGTCGGTCGAAGATCCATCTTACCCCTAAGATCCAATTTCTTATACAAAGATAATGGTAGCACGCTTACGCTTGCTCCTACGTCGATTAGCGCATGGTTTATTTCATAATCACCAATTTTACAAGGGATTACGAATATACCTGGATCCGGCATCTTTTTGGGTAGATTAGGCTGCAGCATTGAATTCGTTACCATAACGGATTCCATCTCCACGTCTCGCTTGTTCGCAAGTATCTCTTTGAGGAACTTGGCGTATGAAGGCATCTTCTTCAACGCCTCATGGAATGGTATCGTGATATCCATCTTTTTCAACATCTCAGCAAATTTCGCAAATTGAGCGTCATCATCCTTTTTGCGTTGACGTTGAGGAAATGGCAAAGGAGGTGATCTCGGTTCCAATTTCACGTATTTCGGCTCTCCCTCCTCCTCGGGTTTACTTTTGTACTCTTTGCTGCCACTGCCATTTTTCATTGCTTTGTTGGATGATTCACCTTCGTCGAATGTCGAGGGAATGGTTTGATCAATCAGTCTCTTACGTTGACGTTGTGGGAATGGGAGAAGAGGCGGTCTTGGTTCCGGTTTCACGTATTTCGGCTCTTCCTCTTCCTCGGTTTTCATTTTTCGCTTCTCAACGTAGCTGCCATTTTCCGCTGCTGTGCTAATCACTTCATCCTTCTCAAACATCAAATGAGTGGGCTGATCCACCACTTTGCCACTCCGAAGATATATGGCATTGACGTGTTCACGAGGATTTACTTCCGGCCGCGCCGGTAGAATTCCTTGCGGTCGTGATGATTGTGCAGCGAGTTGTGAGACTTGAGTATCCAAGATCTTAAGATGCGTTTTCACCTCCACAAACTCATTTTTCATCTCTTGATTTTCTGCTCTCATCTCTTCATGACTCGTTCTCAACGCTCTTATATCATTGGCTTGGTTCTTTTGCTCTTGTATGATTTGAGCTAGCATTGATGTGATATCGGGTCTAACTTCTTGTTGCGGAGGAGCAAGCGCACGTGGTTGAAAATTCTGATTTTGGGGCTGCGTCCTCGGCTGGAAATTCTGATTGCGTTGCATCAAACGCGGTTGAAAGTTTCCCGATGCTCGTTGTGCATTGAATGCACCGTCGGAATTCTTGTACGAGAGATTAGGGTGATTCCTCCACTCGGGGGTATAGGTATTACCCAAAGGTTGGGCGTTGCTCACATAGTTCACCCCTTCGTACCCTTGAATTCCTTGCTCATCCGGCTGCTCATAATATTCTTGCTGATTCATTCCGGACATCATATTGCGGAGCTCATTGAATTCACTTTTCATCTCAGCTCTCATTTCAGCTCTCATTTCCGCTAACTCGGCATATATGGAACGCGTATTATCCACGTTAGCTACTCTCGCTGGAGTGTTGCGATTATACTCTCCGGCGGTTTGATTTCCTTCATAAGCCATACGATCTATGAGATCCTCGACTTGTGGGAAGGTGAGGTTGCTTAAGGAACCTCCAGCAGCGGCTACGATCAAAATCCTCGTATTGTCCGATAAACCTTGCATGAAGTTGCATATGAGGTAACTTTGATCCATACCGTGATGTGGGCAAAGGCGTTGGTAGCCTTTAAATCGCTCCCACGCTTCATACAAACTCTCGGCTGCCCCTTGCACAAATGTGTTGATGTTATTCTTGGCTAGCTGAGCTTTGTTTTGAGGGAAGAACCTCGTCATAAACTTTTCCTCTAGCTGATCCCATGACGCAATAGAATTCGCTGGTTGCGAATATAGCCAATCTTGTGCTCTATCTTTCACCGAGAACGGGAAAGCAGCTAGCATTATATCCTCATCCGATACCCCATCTCCAGCCCTTATGGTTCGACATAACATCTTGAAATCGGTGAGATGCTGGTTTGGATCCTCGGTTGGTCTCCCTCTAAACGCCGCGTTACCAAGCATTTGAATAAATGCCGGTTGAAGCTCTACGCGGGCGTTTCTTCTTGCAATGCAAGATAAGAGCTGCGTGTGCCTAGGGACCGTGTATGATCCATAGGTCAGTGCCGGTTGCACTCGTTGCGCGTTTTGAACGTTCATATCTTGACGTTCGGCCATTAGCTCTTCAACAAACGGTTGTTCAATCACTTCCTCGGTTTGAAAATCCAAATGTGCTTGCGTGTTATCAACTGAATTGCTTGCACTAGCTTTCGATTCTTTCCGTAGTTTTCGGAGCGTTCTATCGATGTCGGGGTCGAAAACTAGATCCGCTTTTCCGGTGTTTCTCATGCACAATTAAGCTGCACAAGAAAAAGAAGACAAACACAAAGATCACGTGAGATACGAGAAGCAAAAGAACTTGACTCTAAACGAAATGACAAACAAAAACACGAAAAAGCAAGAAACAAACAAGACTCCTAAAAACCTAATGTCTAATCTAAAAGTTTCCTAACTCCTAAGCCGTAATCAATTCCCCGGCAACGGCGCCAAAAACTTGATATGCGTTATATCGAGTAATAAAACCTAGACTAACGCTTCCGCAAGAATACGGATCGTGTAGCAACTAGGGTCGAACACAAGGAATTGATGCGACTTCGTAGCTATTAAACTAATTGAATTAGACGTACGAGGTGACTAAAGTTGTGATTGTGATTGAACTGAACTAAACTAAATCGAAGAGAATAGACTTTATGGCTAGGCACCATGGGTGTCGAGAGTTTGCATACGAATGTAATGAAGTTCTAAAAGGATAATTGGTCTAAGGCACTATCATGGATTCAGGGAATTCAAGCTCTCCTATAGGAACTGACTGGCGTAGACTTGTCCACTATCTAGCATGCATATGCCAATGTATCCATTGCGCATCTTACATGCATAGACGCATTACGTCCGCTATCCTAATCCCTAGATTTAACCGATTGACCTGGCGTAGATTCTAAACCGGCTAAACCCTAAATCATGGCTATGTTCCGAAACCTAATGCCCTGGCGTTGGTTTATTAGATTTCTAAGATCATTCAATCAAGTGGCGTACAGGTAGAGAAAGCATTAAGAACAACCATGAAATCTGAAAACATGATAGAAACCAAATTCATTCATTCAAGTGGCGTACAGGTAATGAAAGCATTAAGCACCACCATTCATTAAGCATATGACTTCATTACAACATAGCAAATCTCTCTAACCCATGGCAAGGAATCTACTCAGACATAAATACAGACAAGGAAACACAAGAGAAGTCTAGATTCGACATAGATGTAGAAAGAGATGACTCCCTATTCACTTCGGCCTCTACTATCGATTGAGCCACAATTGTCTATTTCTGAGTCTCCTAATTTAATATACCACTTCCACTTGTAAAACAAAACCCACTCGTGCTTTACATGTCATTTATACTCCCTACTAGGTCTGCATCTGCATATCCGATGAGTTCTGCATCTTCCACTCGCTTGAACCTTAAACCGTAGTTTTTAGTTTCTTTTATGTATTTGAGTACTCTTTTAGCGTTTTGTAGACTTGTTACTATCGGTTTTGCATTGCTTCGTGACAGGTACAAAGATGCAAAGGCGAGATTAGGATGGATAGCTGCAAGGTAGAGGATGCCACCCACTATGCTTCGATAACCAGTCTATTCGATAAATTCTTCGCCGTCTTCTTTTGATTTGCAGTATGTAGTCAAGGGAGTACTCACTCCCTTAGGGTCCAACATCTCATACTTCGCAAGAAGTTGGGTTGCATATATTTTGACTGAAAAAAACTCCATCTTCGAGGTAATTAACCTCAAAACCCAGAAAACATTTAAGTAACCCTAAGTTACTCATATCAAACGTGGAGTTCAGCTTTCTCTTAAAATCTTCAATCAACTTAAGACTTTTCCCAAATAATATTATATCATCAACATATAAACATACCACCAAAATATTGTCTCCTGTCACTCTGATTTACATGGCTGCATCATAGTGACTTCTGACACACTCTTCTTCCAAGAAGAAGGTGATCTTGTTGTACCAGGCCCTGGGAGCCTGTTTCAAACCATATTATGAACTGTTCTATCTTAAAACTTTATGTTCAAATCATGTACCTCGTATCCTGGTGGCTGCTCCACATAAACTTCTTCAATTTCCCCATTCAGAAACACTGGTTTTACGTCCATTTAATGTAGTGGCCAATCCTTCTAAGCTGTAATAGCAATCAAAGTCCTAATTGTATTGTGTCTTGAAACTGGTGCAAAGTTTCCCCATAATCAAGACCATACATCTGTGTAAAACGCCTGGTCACCAGTCTGGCTTTAAACTTCTTAACCTTCCCTTCTTCATCAGTTTTAACCTTGTATATCCACTTAACCTCAATTACTTTTTGATCTGAGGGTCTCTCTGTAAGAACCAAGTCCTTCTTTTATTCAACATTTCCATTTCCACATCCATTGCTTCTCTCCAATCTGGATGCTTTTCTGCTTCTTCATATGTTATAGGCTTGATCACAGTTAGGTTACAACTTTCCTCAGTTTGATCCCCTTCTATGTCTTCCTCAATTTTGTAGAGTTCACTTAGTCTTTGTGTCTTGTGTATATCTCTAGATAATTCACTGGTATTATCAGTGCTTTGTTCTCGGGATGATGGTGTATTTGACAATGAGAAATGCATAGGAGTTCTAAGTGGTTTTTTCCTTTTGTTACTCTCATCATTCGTTGATATTTGTTGTCTAGTAGAACTCCCTACCTCATATGTTGTTCTAGGGACTCCCTCTGGGTTAATAGTACTCTGCAAATGTAGAAAACTAGGTTGAATAAAATGTTCCTTCTCCTCCATCCTAGTCTCCCAATTCCATCTTTTTTCTTCATCAAAGATAACATCCCTCGAGACTTCAAATTTTCCTGATTCAATCACATAAACCCTATACCCTTTGCTTTGACTGTTGTAACCCACAAACACACAAGTCAGTGACTTGTCATCCAGCTTTTTCCTCTTCTGTTTTAGTACCATCATGTAGCACAAACACCCAAAAACTCTTAGATGTCCAATAGAGGGTTTGTGTCCACTCCATGCCTCCAAAGGGGTTTTATCTTGTAAAGCTCTCGTAGGTAGCCTATTCTGAATGCGTGCAGATGTGAAAACTCCCTCTGCCCAAAATTTATATGGCATTCCCTTATCCTCCAGCATACATCTAGCCATCTCCATCAAGGTTCTGTTTCTTCTCTCTACAACTCCATTTTGTTGGGGTGTGTAGGCTGCACTTAGCTCCCTTGCAGACGTCAAAGAGAAAATTTTAAAGAGGTCAATTTTTGGAGCAAGGAATAACTAGGAGTAAAATTTAAATGGATTTTGGAAAGAGAGAAAAATAAATAAAAGCATAGAATTGCATAACAAACAAGCTAATGAAGAAGACGATCAAAGAAATTTTTTTGTCAACGACTACTCGAGACATCAACTAAGACACTCTTATATCTAACATTTTATTTTTGTCTTTGTCATTGAATTTTTTTAACATGTAGATCCAATTACTATGAATATTTTAGGCTAAAGTTTTGTGTATACTGATTTATCTTTTTTGAACATTAGTCTACTTATTTCGTTTACTTTCATTTTAATACAAGAGATAATTTCCCTTAATTATGTAATGATCATTTGAATTGCTTGTTACATTGATAAGATTTTATAGAGATACCAAATGAATCAAAATCGTATGCATTAAATAAATTTAAATAAACATATTGAGAGGTAGATTAATTGTTTTAAGATTTATGATATTTACTAGTACATTCAAAGTTTAGATAATCTAATAGAGATATTGATGATAAAATGATTAAATAGGAGACCTCGAGAGTGGTTGGACAAATATTTACTTCTTGGATTAAACAAAGTAACATGTTTATGTCATCATTACAAATTAATCCTTATACATTAAACAACTCTTGAAATTCTACATGCATTATCTCCAATGTAAATCTTTGTAACTATTGTTTACTTCTTTTCATATAACAGATACATAACACAATTCAACATATATTCATGACAATAGTTTTCATAAGATTTATAGTCTAAATCCCCCATCCTCATACTACATGGTCTATATCGTTACGGTGGTCTACACTAGGTAAAATTTATTGAATTTGAGATGTAATATGATCATATCTAAGCAACGCATCAGGACACATGGAAAGAAAAAACATGTAAAAGGATTTCAACCCACTCAAAATAACCTTTTACATCCCTCCGACCAATGCAAATAGGAATCACCATCTTGATGTTGTTGATGTCATGATCAATCGCTCTTTGTGTGTTGGTTGTGCCTCATGGGACCATCATACTCATTTTCTAAAAGCCCAACATACTCGTCCATATCCATGTCTAGATGTATAGATTACGAGTTGCGTATCTCTTCCGTTGTGTTTCCCACGTGCTATTGCTTCCACCCGACCATATTGGTTGCACTAGTAAATTCATGCATCATGTGTCGAAACTCATCCATCATCAATTGCAATTCTATTTCTCCTCTACCTCGCAATGGTTCATCGTGATGATATCCTGTATAAGAATCAAAGCGATAGCTACAAAACATAAAAGTTAACAAAAACAGAAAAATGATGAACGAAATGGAGATAAACGAAGATTCCGATCTCTCAGAAAGTCGTCCGCTCGATTTTCACTCACTTTCTTGTCTTCTCCTCGACTTCTACTCTTCGATATAATTAAGAACTCAAGCACGAGTGACTTTTCGACAATATCAAATAGATTTAGGTGTCCAAGTGAATAAACTAAAAATATTAAGTTATTATACTTTTATTTCTACATAATGAATCTTTATATTTCTCTTCTACCCTTTTCTTTTTGTTTTTTTGGGATTTTCATTTTCTATTATTTTTAATTTTTCCATTTATTTTATTTTTGTGGTTTTTTTGTGTTTTTTCTTTTATCTTTTGCTTCATTTTTCCTTTTCTTTTGGTTTTTGTGGTTTCATTTTTTGTGTTTTTCCTTTTTTTATTTTTTTCTGAAATGATAAAAACTAACTAAACTAAACTAATACTTACTCAAATCAAATGAAACAAAAAATAACTAGAGTAAAAATAAAATGATAGAAAGATAGGATTATACAAGAATGGGATTATGATACCGCTTGATATGATCCTAGATTGACGTTCTTTTGTTAGGTGGATGAAATTGGAATGAAAACCACTATCAACCCGATAGTATAACCTAGAACTTTTCCTTCCGAAGAAATAAAATTCTAAAATCTAACTACAACCTCACTAGAGAACCTCACATTCAGCAAACGACACCGCAACAATTGAGATCTAGTGTTGATAAGTCAGTGAAAAACTTTGGATCTCTCCAAGAGTTTGGTACTTAAATCTATAGGATTAACAAAGAACAGACACTCTCAATTCACTATAACTTGGTTTAAATGTCATAAATGAATCCTCTATTTATAAGGACCAACCAATAATGAAAAAGTGAATAAAACTAAACTACCTTTTAAAAATTCTATCTAATCACTCGGTGGAGCAGTTGGATCGCTCGATCGAGCTCCACATAAGTTTCAAACCTAAAAATACAAAAAACTAAAGAAAAGTAAACCAAAGAAAATGATCGAATCGAGCGTTTTCTTGCTCTAACCTAGAACCTTGGTCGAGCAAAAATCGTTGTTAGGCAATCAAATTTGAATTACTACTACATAACACCAAAAAATTAAAGATCAACATTTGAATTTAGATACTATGAAATTAATGAAAATTAAACATTCTAAATCTGATTAATTTACAAGTCTGAAAGGATCGATAAAATATCTTGTTACAAAGAGACTCAGAAATATATTGCCAAGTTGCAGGCAATAAGTATGGGTACTATTTAAGTATTATGCAAAATGATAAAATGATCCAAATAGTCCCAAACATATCGTTCATTAGGTTTATGAATGCATGGGTGTATTTTTCAAGTTAGACGGCTTGAGCACTAGTGATTGTATCCATTTCGAAAAATAGCATTTTTTATGATATCGTGACATATCTTGGAGAACAAAGTTGCACCCTTCAGCATGTCCATTAACTCATCAGTACTTAGCAACGGATAATGATTACTGATGGTGATTATGTTTAGGGCTCTTTATACAATATAAAGCTCACGTCTTTCTTTTTAACGAACATCGGCGTTCCCCGCAATGACGCACTCAACCATACAAAAAAATTCTCCAACAACTAATCAAATTGCTTCCTCAACTGTATCATTTATGCTAGTGACATATGATATGGAGACATTGATATTGGTGTGATACCAGGTTCAAGCTCTATCTCAATGATCCCCTATCGTTTGACGGTAGAAGTTGCCACTATATGATGACATCCTCAAACTCCTTTGCTATAGGAATCTCCTTGATTCAGTTGAAGGACCCATTTCTTATACTAAGATGGTTGCGAGGTACAACTCACAACCCTAACATAAGATGAAGTGCAACGGGAGATGTCTTACACTTTTTTATAGTAAAGAATTATCGTTGATAGTGTCTGACATTCTAAGCATTCCTATTACCATGATTACGTGGAGCCTTTATTTACTATTAGTTCAGAGGCGTTAACAAATATAAAACCGCTTGTTGTCTTTCAATGTCCAAATGGTAATTTGTCTGATCACGGTTATTTTGTTACAGAGAAGATCATAAGTATAGGAGGTTTAGTTTAATCAATTGTTTTTATATCATTTATTTATGTCAATTTGATTAACGAATGTGGACTTGGCTGGTTCGTGATGACGGATGATAATCCGCAATTGAGTGGTTCGTGATGTCTGAATTGTTATATTTTGATTTGATTATGTTTGAAATGTTATATTTTGATTTGATTATGAAATATTTTGTTTTTGTATTACTTAAATGTGACTCGTAAATATATTCTGTTGTTTTATTATTTATGTAATGCAATACTAGATTTGAAGATCTATAAAGAAATGTTAGCACACGGGCGGGTCTGAGCCCTTACAAACTCCGACGGGTCAAGTAGCAAACTTATAATTTATGGCTCAGAAAATTTCAGGCGGAGCTGACCCATTTAACATCCTGGCTATCTGAAAGTTACTCTAAATTTGAGGATGAGCATTTACTCTAGCAGTTTTTTGTACATTCATATCTATAGCGACAGTGATTAGGCGGGATTTAATAAAACTCGACAGTCGACTTCCAGTTCTTTATAACTTTTCAGGAAACAATTTATAATCTTCCTAAGCAAAATGATAAGCAATGATCTCTCGCTCCTCACCGAAGCTAAGTATGTAGTCATTGCGTAGTGAAATATTTCTAGACTGTTATTAAATAACAACAAAAAAATTAAAATTTCATAATTTTTAATTTTAGTGATATGATTTTACTATTAAATTATATATTTAAGGATTATGTTAATTATATTAAAATGTATTAGTTAATTTTATATTGTTTTAAAAAATACTAAATTCATTTAACATCAATATTAATAGATTGGAGTAAAAAGGATTCATTATTATAAATTAACTCACTAAGGGGGAACTTCAAAAATACCCTCGTAGGACTAAAGTGCTTCAAAAATATCATTCGCTGAAAAAAAAAGTTTCAACTTCAAATCTACCCTTAAAATATTGATAATCCCATATTACACTGTCTATAAATTTTCTCTCTCTTCCAGAGCACCTTGATTTCTCTCTCTACTGTGGCGCGAAAATAACTGTTCTCCCACACCACGACAGATTCGGCGACAGTAGCTTGAAATCGACATCAGATTCACTGCCAATAGGTTGAAATCGTTTGTTGTTAACAAAGAAGCTTGCAATTAAGCAGGTTCCGCAGAAAAAACTATTGCACTGGGTCATAGAGTCTTAGGGGTTCAAGGGTTGCAGGGGTAAAGGGGTCGCAAAGGGGTCAAAGGGTCGCAGGGTTTAGGATATGGTCGCAGGGGTCCAAGGGTCGCAGAAGTCCAAGGGTCGAAGAGGTAAAAGGGTCGCAGAGGTACAAGAGTCACAGAGGGACCTCTTCGACCCTAAGACCCCTGCAACCCTTGTACCTCTTCGAACCTTGGACCCCTGCGACCCTTGTCCCTCTGTGACCCTGGGACCCCTGCGACCCTTGTCTCTGCGACCGTTGGACCCCTGCGATCCTTGTTCCTCTACGACCCTTGGACCCCTGCGACCCTTGTCTCTCTACGACTATTGTTATAATAATACTAAATCCACAAAAACATTGATACTAACAATATAGTCAAAAGAATTTATTATTTACAAATTATTTACAAATAATATGAATAAATTTTGAAAATAATAATTTATCAAGTTATTTACAAATAATTGACTCAAATATCTACGAGCCTTATACATTCGTGACCCTTGGACTGGTGCGACCCTTGTCCCTCGCGATCCTTGGACCCATGACTGGTACAATGCAACCCTCTCATCAAGAGTGGCTCTGGTGACGTTAAAGACCATGTCACCTTCGTGACGGAAAAGTACGACATCGCCAATACGAATATTTTGGTCGTTGTAGAAATATGTCCATCCATCAGTGAATTTGGAGTCATCCAACTTGACTCTTGTACCTCTGCGACCATTGGACCCTTGCGAACGGGTAAAAGGGTCGCAAGGTCATGGGTCAAACGGGTAAAAGGTTCTCAAGGGACAAATGGTGCGACCCTTGTACCTCTCCGACCATTGGACCCCTGAGATCCTTTACGCTTTATTATTAAAAAATTATTTACAAATAATATGAATAATTTTTAAAAAAATTACAATGTACAAAGTTGAATTATCCATTCCCAGAATTATGTTACAAATAAACTATTTAAAAAAGAACAATGTACCAAAGTACATCTTCCATAATCAACGAGTAAACATTTTTAGACCCTTGAACCGTGAGACTCTTGTCCCCCTCTGACCCTTGTCTCCCTTCGACTCTTGTACCTCTGCGACCACTTGGACCTCTGCGACCACTTGGACCACTGCGACCCTTATCTCCCTTCGACCTTGTACCTCTGCGACCCTTTGTCCCCTGCGACCCTTATCTCCCTTCGACCCTTGTACCTCTCTAACCCTTTGTCCCGTGTGACCCTTGGACCCTCTTCGACTCTTATTAAAATAATAGTAAATCCACAAAAATATCGATACTAACAATAATACATTCTATTGAATAATAGTTAAAAAACCCAACCAAATACAAATATGAATTTTGTTGTTCAAATGAGGTTCAAAGCAATCAAAATACAAAGGAATTCAGCCTATGATGATTATAGGGGCAAGCAGTAGACAAGGTACATCATCAAGAACGGTGTCGAGTTCGACTTTGAGGGTACAACCCACGTAAAGCCATTATCGTGACAAAACTTTGTCCAACCCCTGGTGATGCTAGCGCCACCGCGTTTCACGGGCCATAGATGTGCCTCCCAAATGTCAATGTAATTGGTTACCAGATCAACCTTACTTCGTGTACCGCAAAGATCATTCGACCTTGCAAACTCTATCGGAAGTGTCTACGATAACCGAATAAATTTACAACAACGCCAAACTAATGCACGTACGGCCAGATTTGATGAATCGAATAAATCGGTTTGAGTTCACTTACCACTGCATCTACGACCAGATTTGAATGCGTTACTGGTACCGTGAAAATCCTCTCACCAGAAGAAAATGACCCTGCTTCTACGTACGGCCAGATGATGAATCGAATAAATCGGTTTGAGTTCACTTACCACTGCATCTACGACCAGATTTGAATGCGTTACTGGTACCGTGAAAATCCTCTCACCAGAAGAAAATGACCCTGCTTCTACGAAATGTTGCATTTTCGGCAAAAAGTGGATGGAAGATGATGAGAGTTAGAGAGAGTGTGTGTGTGTCCTTATTAGAAAAAAGGAAATGGCTGGAATACGAAAAGACATGACCTTGACATCGAATTTCCGTCAGATGGAATTCGAAATGATTTTTTCAAATTTTGGTGAAAAGTTCGGCAGGAATTTTGGTGAAAATGATAAAATGTCAAAAATCAATCAAAATTGAGGGTGGCATGGGTGGCATGGGTCACATATATGCGAAATCGATGAATTTACAGGTTTATAATGTTAAAATGCCAAAAACCAATCAAAACTATACATTTACAACGTCAAACTAATTAATGCCAAATGAGGGTCGCATGGGGCGCATGGGTCGCTTGGTCGCATATATGGATGAATAGATGCGAACTCGACGAATTTACAGGTTTATAATGATAAAATGCCAAAAACCAATCAAAACAATACATTTACAACGTCAAACTAATTAAATGCCAAATGAGGGTCGCATGAGTGGCATGGGTCGCATGGTCGCATATATTGATGAATAGATGCAAACCCGACGAATTTACGGGTTTATGATGATAAAATGACAAAAACCAATCAAAACAATACATCTACAACGTCAATCAACGGTTAAAACAGATTATGACCCATGTGTACCTAGTTGAGTTGTGTATAACCAATGTCTGTGTTTCAAAAGTGATAGTAGTGTTTCAAGAACTCGGTGGATGATTAAACAATATATTTAACATTTTGTTCAAATGTCGATATTATTTATATTATTATCTATATTGATTCTATATCAGACATTTACAACTCAAATATATTGATAATGGCATGGGTCGCTCGGTCGCATATATGGATGAATAGATCCGAAATCGACGAATTTATTAGTTTATAATGATAAAATGATAAAAACCTATCAAAACAACACATTTACAACGTCAAACTAATTAATGCCAAATGAGGGTCGCATGGGTCGCATGGTCGCATTTATTGATGAATAGATGCAAACTCGACAAATTTATGGGTTTATGATGATAAAATGACAAAAACCAATCAAAACAATACATTTACAACGTAAAACTAATTAATGCCAAATGAAGGTCGCATGGGTCGCATGGTCGCATTTATTGATGAATAGATGCAAACTCGGCGAATTTACGGGTTTAAGATGATAAAACGGTCGCATGGGTCCACTGGAGAGATAGTTCATTAGCCGAGAGTGACCCAAAAGTGACCCAACACCGTCACCTAAGTCATCTCCTGCCATGTACTTCGTCTTTCAGTCACATTTGAAGAGTGACCCAACACTGTCACCTAAGTCACCCCCGGAACTCGTTAGTGACTGTATAAAGCCTGAGTCTGCCGATTACCAAGATCTTGAGTAACACATAGACAGCACGATGCCCTGCGCCAACAATGATGGCTGCGTTACGCATGTCAAAAAGGTAAAAATATTTTTCATAGAAATATGGGTTAGATACGCATACTAAGAGAAGAGACGTAGACGTTAACTTATATACATGGGTCAGAAAGGTCACATGGGTCGGAAGGGTCACATGGGTCGGAAGACAGGAGTCTGATAGCAAAACGACAAGTCACATGGGTCAGAAGAAAGGATTCTGACTGCAAAACGACAAGTCACATGGGTAGGAAGGGTCACATGGGTCGGAAGGGTCACATGGGTCGGAAGATAGGAGTTTGACAGCAAAACACAAGTCGCATGAGTCGCATAGGGCATGAGTCGTCCATAGGTCATATGTGGTCATATTGGGTTGCATGAGTCGTACAAGGGTCATATGTGGTCGCATGAGTCGTACAAGGGTCATATGTGGTCGCATGAGTCGTACATGGGTCATGTATGGTCGCATGAGTCGTACAAGGGTCATATGTGGTCGCATGCGTAGGATGGGTTCCCGTTTAAACCTGATTCTAATTTAATCCGATTGAGCGTCGCATAATGGGTCATATTGGATCGCATGAGTTGGATGGGTCATAATCTTACGAACAATAGATGCAAAATAAGACATTTTCAACGTTTAAATATTGATTACATAAGGTCACAAAGGTTACAAAGGTAACAAAAATTACATAAGGTTACATAAGGTCTCAAAGGTCACAACGGTTAAAAAAGGCAAAAGGAAGTTCAAGAAAAAAGGCAAGAAAAAAATTGAAGAAAAAAAGGCAAAAAGAAGTTCAAGAAAAAAAAGGAAAGAAAAAAAGGTCAAATTTGCCGACTTTAGAGACACATCAGAGCCCTCCCCCACAAGGAGAGTCGTGTGTGACTCAACGCCTTCTCCAAGTTGACCTCCAACCGTGACCTTAGGTAACACGGATATAGCTTGATGTCTGAGTCTGCCGATTACAAAGACTTTATGTAGTGCATATATAGCACAAAGTCCTCCATCCACGTTGTAAGTACTTGTGTATATCTGCATAGAGACCGAGTCCGACGATTACCAAGACCTTGAGTAACAAATAGATAGCACGATACCCTGGGTCGACCATGTGACCTTCGTGATGAAGGTCAAAGCGGTCACAAAGGTAATAAGGAATTTTCAGAGAATTTAGGGTTAGATGTTAGAAATCGCCCTTTAGAGAGAATGAAAGACTCGAAACAAGAGATGATTTGGTGCTACAAATTGTTGTAGCTTTTCGGTTTTTCCTCCTCTATTTATAAACTCATATTTAACGAAAAATAAATGGACTCCTAAAACTCTAGAAAGACACTAAATACAAAGAATGACCAAGGTGCATGTATTTACCACATTAAAGAACCTTTGAATATAGGGGTAACAGAGACGTGTCCCAATGGTCGTGAATGTGGCATTGATAAAATAAAAAGCATAGCTAGCACCTGGAAAAGCCAGTAGTCTGACATTGAAAAGACTAGTCGAAAGGGTCGAAATGGACAAATGGGTCGCAAGGGTCGCAGGGGTCGCAATGGCCGGAAGGGTCGCAATGGTCGCAGGGGTCGCAATGGCTGGAAGGGTCGCAAAGTCCACATGGGTTGCAAGGGTCGTATGAGGCTCTGTGACC
>CM071860.1:27704401-27736364 GCA_036759665.1 Gynandropsis gynandra
CAAAGGACAAACAAAGAACAATTTACGTAGAAGGAACGAAACAAAAGAAAACAAAAATAAAAACAAAAAACAAAGCAACAAGGACTCTAGGTTCGAATCTATGACGCGTTGACAATAGTCCCCGGCAACGGCGCCAAAAACTTGGTGCGTTATCAGAGTTAAATAAAATAACCTAAACTACCCGCAAGTGCACGGCACATGTGTAGTATTTTAGATGTCGATCCCACAGAGACTACGCAAAACTACCTAAACTCGAACTAGGAATCAAACTTGCTAACGAACGAATATGGATGAAGAATGAAATACTGAAAGTAAATAAATGACTTGGGTTCTAACGATAGGACAAACGTTCTAGGAATCCAGTTTCACCACAAGACTACCGAAACCGATAATCGATCTATCTATCATGCAATCCCAGTTTAAGCTATCTAAGGCAGACGATCCTAATATGATATCTACCCTCTCTCGAGGCATAGACATGTGATCTAGACAAGTTGCCCCCTACTTTCGTGGCTGACACCTTGAACTAAACCCATAAGAACTGTGATTCATCCGTTTTACCCTCAACCGTTGCTACTCTATCTTTCGTGGCCTAACCTCGGTTGTTCTAAACCTGATCTTCTAGGACTAGAATTCTCCTTTCGGTCCTTCTCCTAATCCCTAGCACATGCATCTACGCGGCCGTCGCAAATACAAGTAAATTCAAGCACTCAGATAAAGAATAGATTAACTAAAACGGGAAGATGCATTCAAAGATAAATAGAAAGTGGTTCCGGGATAGCCAAGGGCTAATCCTTTCTCCTAGAACAAACAAACTACTCGCTCATGCGTCTGTAAACAAACATAAACGAAATAGAAAGTCTAAGGAACATGAAAACCAAGCGAAACCGAAGTGCTGGGTTGATCTCCAATGCTTCTTGCTTGCCTCCTCGCAAGAATTTTTCTCGAATCACGAACTGAATGAATGTCCAATGTCAGCTCTCTCTAATGACGTCTTCTGGCCTCTTTTATGACTCCTAAGTCGGTCTAAGTGTTGCCCTAATTGCCCCCAAGAGTTCCCTTTTGTTTTAAGTTAATTTTACTTAACTTTGCTAGTTTCTCGGGTCGCGACCCGCTCGGGCGTTGATTGTGCCCGCTCGGGTGCGGCTAGCGCAGAACGTGCAGGTCGTGTGCTGTGTGGAGTGCCCGATCGGGCATGATGAGTGCCCGCTCGGGTATGAGGCTGCTGGTCGGATATTTTCTTGCCAGAGTCGTGCGTGAATGCGCACCAAATTTGCCGTAGCTTTTGCCCGATCGTGCATGACTTGTGCCCGACCGGGTGGAGGCTCTTCATGCTGAATCTCGTCCCGTCTGTCCCGTCATGATCCCCGAAGTTGTTCCTTAGCTCCGTGCATGTCCTTTTAGCTCCGAAATGATCCAAATACGCGTAAAAACCTGTAAGAACATGAAAAACACGAAAACAAGTAAAACGGATACGGAATCATACATAAAGCAACACATATATATCAAAAACGTTTCTTAAATCGTGCAAGAAATACGTATGAACTCGAGATGATCATAATGTACCAAATATTTAAAAAAACAATGTATCAAATGTTTACATCTTCCATTAAAAAAAACAATGTACCAAATATCAAGTTAGTCTTCTTGGGGTGAATTGATACGTTCTTCATACTAAATATATCAGCCGCCATCTTCTCACGCATGGAAGTAACATTGTCATCGCAAATTAAGTGAAACATATTCCTCCTTCTCAATAACGAGGCTTCTACGAATTTTTAGGAGAAAACACCACAGTCATTTCCGCTTTGGTTCTGTGATAGACCTTCATAATACTCATACTTCCATTCATCTTCTCCAGAAGCCAAAGAAGGAAACCTTCCGAGAATGAGCATCTTGGGGATAGCTTTTCTTATCTTCTCAATCACCGGATCGATATGCCTTTTCTTAAGCCTCATCTGGCCGTCGTATACCGTGATGCATCGGGTTTTGCAATCCGCTTTGATGGCTACCCAATGACATCCTACCCATCGACTTTCCTCTAATGGAATGTTTAGAACCGAGACAAAACCTTCATAATCACTAATTGGTGTCTTCGTACTTCTGAATGGATACTTGGCATTCAAAAAATCACTAAGCATTTCTGGCAAAGTTTCTATATCCTCGTACATCCACACCGAGAGCGTCTGCATGAAAGCAACAAGATAAACGTAATAATTCTGATTTGCGCTGGGATTCAATGCCGAGCGAGAAGACAGCACCATCAACGACTTATGCCATTGCTGCAAAAGAAAATTAACACACATGAATACATATGACACGAAACTCTGTGAGACTAAGGGTTTAAAAAAACTTACATCATCTTCAAGCCATACATTGGTTTTAATATAATCTCCCAAAACTTTGGCCCCGGGGAATATCTAGCTCAGATTTCCACCACCGTTCATGTCGAGGTGCCTTCAGGAACAAATAGAGATTAGTAAACCTTTCACCACTAGCGCCAATGAAGGAAGGAAATCGAGTTATCAAGTCCTTTACTAATCCCTTGGGAATCCACACAAACTCCTCTTCCCCTTCAGGTTCTTGAATCACTGTTCTTACTCTTTTCGCCGACGGAGGTTCAACATATGGCGCAGACTCCTTCGATAAAGGTCCAGCACCTGCATAAAATTTACTTCATTAAACATATGGCGACCTATGCGACCCATGTGACCCATGAGACCCATGCGACCCATGCAACCTATGCAACCTATGCGACATATGCTACCCATGCGACCTATGCGACCTGTGCGACCCATGCCACCAATGCGACCAATGCGACCTATGCGACCTCAAATGACCGTACTTACTTGGTGGTACTTCGACAATAGCGACAACCTCTTGGACATGACCCAATGCTGGAGTATCCTTGGTAGGAATCTTGTCGGCAACGTCATCGACAGGACCCACTAAAGTAGCTTTAGTGTGCACCTCTTCGACAAGATCCACTAGAGCATCTACATAAACTTACTTCATTCATTAGACTCATCGTTCGTTTTATTGATTATGTAACATATGCGATCCATGCGACCCATTCGACTTTAGCGACCCAGTGACCCATGCGACATATGAAACCCATGCGACTCTAACGACCCTATAGCTTATACGACCCTACGGCTTATATGTTCCTGCGACCGATCCAACTCTTGTGACCCATGCCGACTTTCGATAGAAATTGACACTTAAATGATCTTTTCACTAAATATTACTTACTTGGTGGAACTCCATCAGGAGCAATGTTTGCCAAATTGATTACTAATAATAATAATAATAATAATTAAAATTGATTACTAATAATAATGATGATAATGAATATTAATTAAATTATACTAATATTCATTATCATTATTGTTATTAATGTTGTTAATTTTTATTATTATTGGAAATCATTAATATTATTAGTTATTATTGATATTATTAGTTCTTCTTCATTTCGTTCATTAACTTCTTCATTTGGTTAATATTATTAGTTATTACTGAAATCATTAATTTCTTCATTTCGTTCTACTTGTGCATCTTGCACAATATCTCTAACACCGCAATTTTCACCGTGAAAAAACCAAATTTCGTAATTTTCAACAAAACCCACCTTATAAAGATGTTTGCAAACAATTTCTTGACTTCGATACTTCATGTTTTTGCATCTTTTGCATGGACATAACATTGTCCCGCGTTCTTGACACAAAGGCTGCATCGATGCAAAACTCATGAATTGCTCCAATCCGTGTAAGAATTCTTGTGTAATCTCTTCGGTTACAGGATCTTCTCTTCTATACATCCACTCTCTTGATCTATATATATTTTGATTTCAAGACGACGATATTTTTTCGAAAATATTTTTGTTATTAATGGTTTCATGCACTCTTTGGTATGATCTAAATAGTTAGCATTCCAACGGGCATCCGTTGGAAATTGCAACGGATGCCCGTTGGAGGTTCACGTGAATTTATTTAAACCGGTGGCCTCGAAATTAACAATTTCAACGGGCATCCGTTGTAAATTGTAACGGGCATTTGTTGGCAACGCATGTCCGTCGAAATCTTATCCAACGGATTAATGCCTGTTGAAAGTGCTTACAAATCCGTTACTTTTTAATATTACAATAGTTAGATCTTATGAATTAAGATTTTGTAATTATAATTCATTTAATTTCGATCTCAAGTAGTGAACAAAAACCGAAATGAAGCGAAATATGTAATCGAACTCAAACTTTGAATAAAACCGAAATAACACGTAAAATGTCAAAAGTTAAACTAAAATTTCATTAAGTTCTTTTTCAATTACACTATTGTACAATAACCTAAGGAAAAACATTTAGGAAATGGCTTCAACTTAGAGGTAAAGTGTTGAACTCTCCACCACCTCTGTCGTCAAAATTAATCAGCATCTTTACGTCTATTATCGAATTCAAAAACAACCCTCATAAACTGCATCACCGTCGGGAATCCTTTTCCCGATTCCGGCGGTGAGACAGTTTATGAAGGTTGTTTTGGATTCAACAATAGATATTAAGATACTTGTTATTGATGATTTGGGGTAACTCTAGGTTCCGATATAAATAGTAAATATTCCAAAAGACATCCAGTGTCAAAATTAACCAGCATCTTTATGTCTATTATTGAATTCAAAACAACCTTTATAAACTGCATCACCATCGGGAATCCTTTTCCCCATCCCGGCGGTGAAACAGTTCATAAAATTTGTTTTGGATTCAACAATAGATATTAAGATGGTTGTTATTGATGATTTGGGATAACCTTAAGTTCCGATATAAATAGTAAATATTCCAATGGACATCCGTTGGAAAATGCAACGGATGCCCGTTGCTCCATCACGGTAATTTAATTCGACCGTTGAACCTCGAAATTTACAATATCAACGGGCATCCGTTGTGATTTCTAACAGGCATCCGTTACAATTTGCAACGGACGCCCGTTGTAATCCTTTTCCCGGTTTCTAACGGATATTCCAACGAATATGGCCAACGGACTAAATCCGTTACAATCCGTTAAAAATCGCGACGGATTTCAACGGATATAGCAACGGAAATTATCCGTTACAATTCCGTTGAGATTTGTAACTGATTGCAACGGATTTAGACCCGTTGAAAATATCAACAAATCCGTTACAAACCGTTGCTAAGTGTTTCCAACGGACGAATCTATTGCCCCGTCCGTTGGAAACTGCGAGTTTTTTTGTAGTGTACATACAGATCAAGAGAGTGGATGTAACGAAGAAAAGATCACGTAACCAAGGAAGTTACTCAAGAATTCTTACATGGATTCGAACAGTTCATGAGTTTTGTGTCGATGCAACCTTTGTGTCAAGAACGTGAGACAAAGTTATGTCCCTGCAAAAGATGCAAAACATAAAGTATCAAAATCCAGAAATTGTGTACAAACACCTTTACAAGGTGGGTTTCGTAGAGAATTATGAAATTTGGTTATTTCACGATGAATGTTGTGGCGTTAGAGATAGTGTGCAAGAAGCACGAGAAATGAAAACATATGAAGAATTTCTTTATAAAATTTCGATGACCAATCCATATGTGAAAATTGTGTCAGATGCTTTTACTGGCCATGGAGTTGTTGAGAAAACACATGAAGAGATGTCGAACAATGAGGCAAACTGATTTTTCAACCTATTGGATTCGGCGAAACAATCTATATATGCAGGTTATCGTGAAGGTCATTATCGTTTATCTTTTTCATCAAGATTAATGAGTATAAAACATACTACAATATAGCTAAAAATTGAATGGACTCATTTTGCAAAACAATGCGTGAATATTTAGCGGGAAATAATCAAGCTCATGAGACATATTATGAAACAAAGAATGTTTTAAAAGATTTATTTGGGGAGAAGATAAAGTCCTGTTGGAATGTAAATTTTGCGGTGCAAGCAGAATTCTTCCAAAAAAACCCATCTTCATGAAAATATGTACCGTACAAAAACGTTTATCTTTGTATGTGCCCCAATGGATTTTACAGGGCAAGCAGAATTTGATTTCAATAAAATATTTTCTAAGTTTGCCTATGAAGCGAGAATATTATCTTTGTCAGTGCACCAATTTGGAAGTCAATATTCTCTACAACGAGTGATTTTGTCTCTGTATAGTTTGCCTCCTGATATGTATCTGAAAAAGAAGCAATGTTTCTGACGTTTATGATTCCAGGACCACAACATCCGAAGAAAAGTTTCGAGGTGTTTTTGCAGCCTTTAATTTATGAATTAAGAGATTTTTGAAACAATGGAATTTTCCCTTATGATGTAAGTACGAAGCAAAAGTTCAAGCGGTCTTGTTATGGACAATTAGCGACTTTCCTACCTATAGAATGTTATCTAGATGGAGCACGCAGGAAAGATTGGCACATTGTACTGATGAGACAGATTCAATTCGACTAGTACATGGGAAAACGCTTGTTGGTTTAATTATCATATAAGATTTCTTCCTTGTGCACATATATTCAGAAAAGATAATTTTTTTTTTGAAAGAATGTGGTACAAAGAAAATGACACCATGCATGCAAACAAGTAAATCTTTTATGAACGATTAAACACGATGAAAGATTTACAATAATCGGTAGAATGCGATGAAGATCATCGGCAAAACCAAAAGGTCAAGGTGAATGGCATAACATGTATAAACGTAGTACTTTTTGGGAACTAATATATTGGAAATCGTTGATATTGCTTCATAATTTGGATGTTAAGCATACTGAAAAAAACTTTGTCGAAAATATCATAATCATTGTTTTAAATGCGATGGGGAAAAAGGAGGATAACATACAATTAAGAAAAAAAAATTGATGATAATATGTTGAAGGCCTGAGTTAGAGTTATCTGATGCAATGGCACCTATCCCAATATTCAGATTATCTGAGCCATCAAAAATAACATTTAATTAGATGGTTAAAAGAATACGTTAAATCTCAAGATTGATATGCATCGAAAATTGCTCGGTGTGTAGATATTGTGGGTTCGAGTCTGATCGGGTTGAAAAGTCATGATTGTCACATTTTCATTCAATGATTCGTTCCAATTGCAATTGTTGAGCTATTACCATGGAACGTTCACGATGTGCTATGTGGAATTAGCATAATTTTAAGAGATATATGTTCAAGAAATTTAAAAAGAGGTGATTTGGAGTTATTGAAAACAATATCTGTAAGTATTATGCTCTTTGAAAAGATTTTTTATGCCTTTCTTCTTCAATGTTATGGAATATTTGCAAATACATTTACTAGATGAGGTAATACTCGGTAGTCCAGTTCAATTCAAATGGATTTATCTTTTTGAAAGTTTTTTCTTTCATCTAAAAAAGACAAAAAAACAAAGCAGTGGATTAAGGATCTATTATTAAAGAATACTTGTTAGGAGTAATCATATATTTCAGTTTATTTTATTTCGAGTCTCATATTTCGACGAAACGAAGAAGATCATATGACCATCACACAAACTATCTATATCATATAATACTCAGTTTGATGCAATTCCTGAGATCCTTACACCAATTGGATGTACATGAGGAAAATCCAAAGAATATTGGCTAACGCCGAGGAGTATAATCAAGTCCACACATATATATTATTAAATTGTCAAGAGCTATTACCTTTCAAAAGGTACAAAACGATAACAATCAATATTTTAATTTACAAATATATATATATGATGTTTCATTATATGATGTTTGATGAAGAAGTATGGGTAAATATCATTACATGATATTTGGTGAATAAGTAATGGGTACATATCCTCATCTAAACGCAAATTAACTAACCAAAATGAAAAATCAACTTTATGCTTCGTAGTTGAGAGATTACATAAGTACACGTATTTTTGTATATATAAGTAAAATAATTTATGTTATAAGTAATCATTCATTTTTATATTATATCACTAACAAAAAATAGGCGTTTCCAACGGATAAATTCGTTGGAAAATGCCTTAAATCTATTGGAAAAGGCGTTTCCCAACGGACGATAATGGATCCGCCGCCGTTGGGAATCACTTGTTGCAGATCGGAATCCATTGCAATTCGCAACGCGATTGCAACGGATAATATCCATTACAAAATTGCAACAGGACGGCCAACAGATAAAGCCGTTGAAATACTATAACAGATGCCCGTTGAAAGTTTTTTTAATGGATGCCCGTTGAAAGTTTTTGTAACGGATGCCCGTTGAAAACTGGTAACGGATGTCCGTTAAAAAGTTTTAACGGACGTCTGTTGCCATCCAGACGAGCAAAATGGGCGGATTTTAAATTATCCAACGGTCATCCAATGGAAATGGGCGGGAAAGAGCAACGGACGTCCATTGCAAAGTGGCAGAAAAGAGCAACGGACGTCTGTTACCATTTGGCGGGAAAATAACATTCAACGGTTGCCCGTTAGAAATTGCAACGGGCATCCGTTGAAAAGTTGGTTAAAAAAATAAAAAAAATAATAATAATATTTTTAAAATAAAAAGTTTTTAATTAAAATATTAAAAATTTTTGCAAAAAACATTAAAACTAAAACTAATCCTATTACATTGTATTTAGATCGGTTGGATCGATATCATCTCCGCGATCACCACAACCTCTAGACGCCGTTGCATCCCAATCGAGACCCGCTTCTTGCCGCGGCGTTGATCCCCTCACCTGGCCGGATAGCAACTCAATGACGCTCTCCAACTGATGTATTTGGGATTTTTGTCATGCCACTTGGGCTCGAGTTTCTCGAAGTTGTGATTCGAGATTCTTGATCTACCGTTGCTGCATGTAACTCTTTTGGACTGCGGGAGGTACCGTCGTGGCGTCCTCGACCATATCTTTTGAAGTGCCCCGAGACCGTATAGACGCCTTGTAGAGTCGGTTCTCTTCATATCTGTTGCATCTGTAATATAAAATAAACTTAATTAGATAAATTTAAAAAAACAAAAATTTAAGTAATAATAAATTTTATCAATTCGTGTTTTATCTTTGGGAATGATTTTGATCCTGAAGTATGACGATACAGACCATCTCCGGGAACCTTCTCACCGTACCGACATTTTTTGGCCTTCTCGCTCTTGGCCTTGAAGTCTGCTGACTCCCAATGCTGAATCATTTGATTGAAGACCTTTTCTGTTGCCCATTTCGGTTTGTGATTTTTGGTCTAGTAGTTGGCGTTGTTCATTATAAGGCGCATCCAAGCCTGCATGTGGTGCACCCATGCTATGTAGATGCGCAACGTATCCTTTCCCCGCCATTTGTATGCGCGCTGCAAAATAATTTATAATTTGTTAGTTTTATAAAATATATATAACTAATAATTTTAAATGAAATTTAATTTAAAAATTACGATAAAAATGCACCACCATTGTTAGCGCACGGCTTCTGGCGTAACTTGCTAGGAATAATATAATTGATCTTGTAAGGACCCTTGGATGATGTCGTTGTTCGTGTGTTTGATCACATCATCCACGTCAAACCTGCAATATCAAATTAAAAAGTTAGATAATATTTATAACTTATAATAATATAAATGCAAATAACGATTTTTTTTTACCATAATGTCCCGTAGAACGTTTGGGATCGATAATCAGAAGGATAGGGCGCCCATCAAAATTATCGATCAAGGAATCGATATCTACCATATCGTCCTCTTTGTCAAATATCGGCGGTACCGATATTTGTGAAGGAGGACGATATGGTGGTGGTGGAGGGGGGAAGGAGCTCCAGTCGAACTAGCCAACATTCCTCATGATCCTATAAATTGTATAGCCCTTATTTTTTTGTTTAGTGTTTGTAAATGTGTTTGTGTGTGAAATGTAGAGTTTGAGAGGATTTTGAGGTTTTCATTTGCGTTGAAATTGAAACTGTTCAACGGTTTATATACAGAAATTTCCAACGGGCATCCGTTAGAATTTGCAACGGATGCCCGTTGGAAAATATTCATCTCAACGGACGCATCTCAACGGACGCAGTTAATTGACCCGGCGTCCTGTCTTTTCAACGTGTATCCGTTGCAATTTCCAATGGATGCCCATTGGAAATGCGTGTTCCTGAGGCAACGAATGATGAAATTGTGGCTCGTCTCTCTTTGCAACGGGCATCCGTTATAATTTTAAACGGATGCACGTCGGAATTTCTACAGACTAGGGTAGGCATCATTACACTTAGCAACGGGCATCCATTGGAACATTATAACGGACGCCCTTACAAAATTTCCAAATGGCATCCGTTGCCACTTTTTAATGGATGCCCGTTAGAATTTTTTCGACCGTTTCAGTTTCCAATGGATGCCCGTTGGTATTTGTGTAATGGGCATCCGTTACAATTTTCCAATGGATGCCCGTTGGTATTTGTGTAACGGGCATCCGTTACAATTTTCCAACGGATGACTGTTGGTATTAGATAATATGAACTTCTAATACATTAAACATCGTTTATATATTCTTCGACTGTATTAACATTTCGATTGTTCGATTACACATCATCTATATTATTACACATCATGTACATTAGATGTCATGTACATTATACATCATCTACATTTATTACACATCATACACATTATTGTATTTACATTTCTTCTTCAGTAGATCATCGATTGGCGAGTCTTCCTTCGAATGTTCATTGAATTCATCGCCGTTTTCATCTTTAGCATCTTTCGGTTCAACATCTTCATAATCACGTATGAATTCTCCGTCTATTTCAGTTCTTGTGAGAATCTCCTCGCGATCTGTATCAATTAAATGAATTGTTTGCGGATGATCGGGTTGCAACGGATCTTCTTTATCATCAGAGCTTATGATCTCGTGGCTGGATATTTACTACGACCCACCACTCGTCTCTTCGACGTTTCAATGTTGTTGGATTTTGTTCCTTCAAAAGGGATTCAACCATTTTGGTGTACCAACATTATTATTCGACTCACTCAGGGAGCATGTATGAGTCTTGTTGTGTACATTCATAGAGAAAACATCTAAAAGATTGTGCCTAACCACATGTAACGACCATTTGCATTCAGAATCTCTTTGTTTGCATATTGTGGAAAACAATGTCTTTGTCGACTTCACTATATTAAATCCGAGGCATTTCATGCATATATATGTTTTTAAGAAACACCATGATATCCTATACAGCCAATCAAGTTTAGTGAGATTTAAGAAAATATATATTTCAAGTTTTTTTAGTTTTTTTTCTTAATTGTGTTATTGGACCTGATTTCATGTCGAACTCAAGCGGTGAGCAAAAACCGAAACGACGCGAAATATGGGGTCAAAAATTAATTTCAAAACTTTTATTTCCTTAGATTATTTTTCCTTTTAAACTAAAATTTCATTAAGATCTCTCTCTTAGTCACACTATTAACAAAGGGTAACAATAAACAGAAAAGGAAAAAAATTGGGGAATGGCTTCAACTCAGAGGCGAAGCGTCGAACTCGACTCGGATCCTCTCTGTCGGCTACCTCGGTCGCCGAAGAATCCTCTTTCGGCGGTGAGACAGTTTATGAAGGTGGTTTTGGATTCATCAATGGAGACAAAGATGCTGGTAAAATTAAAATTAACTGGTGTGCCAATTTTTCTTGCAAACAATTGTTGACTTCCACAAATGGAGACAAAGATGTTTGCAAACAATTTCTTGACTTCGATACTGTATGTTTTTGCATCTTTTGTATGGACATAACATTGTCCCATGTTCTTGACACAGGGTTGTATCGATGCAAAACTCATGAATTGCTCTAATCCGTGTAAGAATTCTTGCGTAATCTCTTCGGTTATAGGTTTGTTATTGATGGTTTGATTCAATTTTTGGTTTTGATCTAAATAGTGAAATTGCAACAGATGTCCATTGCAAGATCACGTGAATTTATTTCCACTGGTGAACCTCGAAATTAATAATTTCAACAGGAATCCATTGCCATTTGTAACGAGCATCTGTTACATTTAGCAACGGATGCCCGCTGAAATTTTTATCCCTGGCTTCTAACGGACTTCCAACAGAAATGGGCAACTGAAGAAATCCGTTAACATTCTGTTAAAAAATGCGATGGATTGCAACAGATGGGGCAACGAACAGTATCCGTTAAGCCTCTGTTGAAATTTGTAACAGATTCCAATGAATTTACCCCGTTGAAAGTACTCACAAATCTGTTACAATCTGTTGTCATTTCGTATCAACGGACGGATTCGTTGCACCGTCCGTTGGAAATGGCATTTTTTGTATTGTATAGATCAAAGTTTCCCATGGAAAACATCCTACATGGTTAAGTGATTTGGCTAATGGTCCTGCAAAAAAATTATTTTTTGGTCAATTATGCACTCGGGGAAACACATTCTACACTTAGGAACACGGAAAACATAGAAGCACATTCAATTATGGCGTTTGCGTTAATAGTGAAATAGAAGATGATAATTTTTACACCATTTTGCACCAAATCCTATGGTGGAATATCTGGTCTCGTTGGATTGAAGGTAATTCGTTTTAAACATCAGTTGTTAGATCCAACCATAGGACGTGGTAAACGAAAAACTCAATGGGGCGAAATTGACATAATTATGATCCATTCATCACAACAATTCAAGCAGATCAAGTATGTTGCGTGCACTATCCAAAAACATCGAAATGTCGAAGAAATGAGTTATCAGCTGTAGTCAAGATTAAACCTTAGGGAGTTATAAGCACATAAGAAAAATAAGATTTGTTACAAATCGATCACTTTATTGCCACATGATTAATTGATACAGAAAATCGGGAATATATTCTCGCAAGAACTGACATAGATGGAGAATACATTGCCGGTTATGAAGACGTTGAACCGCAAGATGCAGAAGATGAACATGGTGATGAACTCCATGCACAATTGAAAGAAGACACGTCAATCAAAGAAGAAACTGAAGAATAAATGTAAATTGCATAATTGTAATATCAAACTTTTGTAATTTGTTTTTTTACATCATATATTCCTATTTCAACAGGCCTTTTGTTGGCAAACGCAATGGAAACCCGTTAAATTATTTAATTCAATTCGACACTTTGAAAAATTTCACAGTTTTTCAATTTTGCATCATATAATTGAATTTTTTTCATAAATTAATTTATTTAAATTTACTTTTGTTACATATAGATGGTTGAAGATGGACACATCGCATATCTATACCGTTTGGATACACCATATGCAAGCTTGGTTGCGCTTGATGATGAACAACACCAAGCACAACTATTATAAGAAGAACACTAAACCGACATGGGCAACGGACGACTTATTCAACCAACTCACCAACATTGGTAGTAAGAAGAATTCAAGGCAGAAAAGCAAGAAGGCAAAAAAATTTCGGTACGACGGTCCGCATTGCCATACCTCGGGATCGAATTCGTTTCCAAAAAAGAAAGAAATAATTGGTAAGAATATTTCGATTTATATTTCCAATGTATTTTTATTAAAATTTTTAACTAATCATACTTTAATTATATACATATTTTAAATTGATATATGCTAACTTTAATTTATTTTATATTGTAGTCTATTAGTCCATATAAGGGCGTCTATAAGGTTTATGAGCTCTATAAAAAATATTGTCGAGGATGCCACAACGGTAATCCCCACAGTCTAAGAGACTTACACACAAAAGAGATGCATCGAGCAACTCTCGAGGCTACTCTTTAAAAAACGTGAGCATAGATTCATCACATAGAGAGTATCATCGATTTTATGACCAATCGAGCGTACCAGCCACCACAACCGATGGGGGAAACAACGCCGACACAAGAACCGATCATTAACTCCGATGAGCGCCTTCGCGAGGCATTGGCGAGGAGTGAGATCACGATGAGGGTTCCGGTTTAGATGAAATTTAACGAATACATTATATAAATTTTGTATAAAAATTTATATATATAATAAAATTTTTAATTTTTAATTTTAGTTTTTTTAAACAATTTGTTCTAATATCAACGGATGCCCGTTGATAAGAGGACAAAGTTTTCAACGGGCATCCGTTGCTAATTCCCGCCAACTATATCATTGGATTTCTGTAGGACCTTTCCAATAGATGCTCCTTAGAATGGCCCAACGGGGATCTGTTGACTATTTTGTAACGAGTAGCTGTTGTAATTTGCAACAGATATATCCGTTGAAAGACCGTTGCAAATTGCAACAAATGTTGTTTTTCAACAATCGTTTTCCAACGGCCAGAAGTTCGTTAGAAACTGCCATTTGCAACAGAAATTTTTCCATTTTCAACGGATATAGTTGTTGCAAATAATTTTTTTGTAGTGTTATTATTATTATTATTATTATTAGTAGTAGTAGTAGTAGTGGTAGTGGTAGTGGTAGTGGTAGTGGTAGTGGTAGTGGTAGTCGTAGTCGTAGTCGTAGTAGTAGTAGTAGTACCACCACCACCACCACCACCACCACCACCACCACGTGTGTGGTTCAACGTGTATGATACAACGTGTGTGATTTAACGTGTGTGGTATAATGTATGTGGTTCAACGTGTGTGGTACAATGTGTGTGGCATAATATGTTTCGTTCAACTTGTATATACAACGTGTGTGGTACAACTTATGTGGTTCAACGTGTGGTTCAACGTGTGATACAACGTTCGTGCTAAGTTCTACCATAAACGTAGTACAACATGTGTGGTACAGCGTGTGGTACAAACTGTGTACAACGTTCATGCTAAGTTCTATCACGAACATAGTACACTGTGTGGTATAACGTGTGTAGTTCAACAACGTATCGTCTATACGTTGGAGAATATTCAAAATTTCTCCATGACATCAAAGAGAGAAGAGAGAGAGAGCTTTTTTTAGTTCTGGAAACGGTAAGATTGTTCCACACGCTTCTCATATGAGACAAAATGGTTTTTTTTTTGTAATATTTGTGTATGGTAAGGGTATTGGAATTAATATTTTATTTGCTATCCAAAAATAGAAGTTCATTAAATTAATTATTAAAACAAGGTTATTTTAGGAAGTAACATTTGACGGAAATCATTTCAGTTGAACCTTCATCTCATCGAATCAAAACCCGTTTTCTCAAAGACCACGAGACCTTCCCCAAGCCAAACCAAGTTGTTTCTCACTGCCATCTCATTTCCAATATTGTAGCTCTATCCACTCCCCGCCGTCACTTCCAATTTATTTTGTCGAGAACTTGTGGTGAAAACCCGAACAAAGTTTCAAAGTGCCAACCAAGGGTGGTTGTAATCTGGGTAATAGATGTGGTTACATGGCATATATCGAGTTATGGAATTGGGGATAAAGGTTTCTTTTCAAACGGGCGTAGTGAGATTGAAAATCTGATTGGAAGATATTGGGTTCTGTCAGTTTAGACTTTGCAGGTAATGAAAATTTTGTTTCTCGCACTATTTGTTTTCGAAAAGTTTAAATTAGAGACAAATTATGAATAAAAAATTTCGTCTATCTCTAAATTAAAAACGAATTAAAAATATGTTTTCAATTAAAGTCATATTAAAATTTATCCATAATGTTTCTGAAATTTAAAGATAAATAGAAATGTTTCCAAATTTTAAGAATGATCTCAAAATACGTTTATTAACTTTTAATAGTGATTCTTAATAAATTTCTTTCAGGAAAAAGAAAAGGAATTATATTATTGATTGATTCAATAATTGATTAAAAAATACATATTGTAATGTGTATTTATAATACACAAATACTCAAGATCAAGAATTGAATAATTCAAGATCAATTAAAGAAAGAAGAAAATGAAAGAAAGAAAGAAAGGAAAGAATGAAAGAAAGAATGAAGGAAAAAAAGAAAGAAAGAATGAAAGAAGAAAATGATGAAAGAAAGAAATAAATAAAAAATATCAATATGATATTTAATACTCCCCTTCAAGATGAGGAGTATGAATTGAATACTCTCATCTTGGAGAGTAATAGATGAACCATGATAGTTAACATGTGACATTGACTTAGCATTGCTCCGAAAAATGATTACCTACATAGTAAAAAGAAAAAAAAATAAGTAGTAATAGAACTATAGAAATCCAAACATAATGCTCAATTGGTAGCTAAAAAATTGTGACTTAGATTGTAAGAAATACTTCCCAATCATCAAAGACCTGGAAAGAGTCCGCTAGACATGAAACGGATTTGCAGAGAAGAGCTACAGAACAATCGCCGAAAAGAAAAAGAATCGTCGGAAGAAAAAGAATCGACGAAGAGGAGAGATTATTTCAGAGAGAGAGAGAGAATAAATGTCGATCAAAAGAGAAGTACCGACAAAGGAGATCATTCTTTTTATTTGAAATCGTCGGAAAGAAGAAGATCAAAGGAGATTGAAATTGTGAAAGAAATTATTGAAGAAATTCTCAAATATGAGATTGAAATCGGCGAAGAAGAAATTTCGAACGAAAATGCCGAAAGAAATTTCAAAAGAAGAATACTAACGAAACATAAGAAAAATACCGGTCGAAATCACCGATCAAAGGCAATTTGCCTTATATAAAAGAAAAATATAAGAGAGGATAAGAAAGAATCGGCGAAGAAAAAAAATATATCGGAAAATGAGGTAGATGAATTAGAATTAGAATTCTCAAAAAAATTCTCAAGATTTATTGGAAAGAGAGATATTAACCGCCGAAAAAAGAGTACCGGTGAACAAGAAAGAAAATACCGGTAGAAAAAAATCTGTTGAAATTGAAATCGCCGCAAGAAGAGCAAGAAGAACAATCTGAAATCTGAAGTCGTTGAAGAAGAAGCAACGAAGAGGAAGCAACGGCGAAATGAATCGTTCACCGAAGAAAAAAAAATTGCTGATTAATTCAGCTTAAAAAATTATACGCTCTGATACCATTTCAGGAAAAAGAAAAGGAATTATATTATTGATTGATTCAATGATTGATTAAAAAATACATATTGTAATGTGTATTTATAATACACAAATACTCAAGATCAAGAATTGAATAATTCAAGATCAATTAAAGAAAAAAGAAAATGAAAGAAAGAAAGAAAGAAAGAAAGAAAGGAAGGAAAGAATGAATGAAAGAAGAAAATGATGAAAGAAAGAAATAAATAAAAAATATCAATATGATATTTAATAATTTCTTTTTCACAAATAAATCATATAAGCGCATTTTTTTTGTGATAGAATTTTTTGCGTATAATACGAATACAATCTAGTGTATATACATGTGATAGAGAACATTGGTTTAAGAGATTGGAAATTGATTTTCAACCTTAGTTTGCCAACCCATAAGGAAAAAAGAAACCCAGTTTGGAGACATGCTCAAAGAGTCAAAAAGACTCTTGTCGTTTTGGTATTCATCATCCAATCGTAATAGTTTGACCACGAATATATTAATCCATTGCATTATTATTTAAATTATATCACCATATAAACCTCTTTGTATATTTAATTTTGATATGTATAAACAAATAACAGATTTTTAAAAGGCTCGAATTATTTTATGAATTTTATAAGTCATACGGACGTATGATTGTCGTCAAGGTCAAATGTAAAAGTATTTAATTGTATCCGATATTGAAAATAAAAAAAGAAACAGTTTATGAGTAGCAGATAAATTCATGAAAATCATATATTATTAGGTTATGTAAAATAAATATAGAAAATCAAAATAAACCCAAAACCAACCAATACCAACCAATTATTTAATGATAAATATTTTTAGAATTCCGTGTGATCTTCTAAATCTTCTAAAAATCTCATATCTTCTTCATATACCTCTATAAATTCAAATGCCATCCGAAAAAAAACCTCCAACACCCTAAATTATCCTGTTTTACGCCAATTAATTCCTAAACAATCCGACTCAGTCGATTTCCTCCTCATCTTACAAAATTCAGTCGATTCCTTCTCAACTTTGTCAATTTCAGACGATTCCCCCTTCTGTTATATAAACCGTGTAATGGCGTTAATCAACCCGATTTTGGTCCGGATTTGACCCAATTCGAATACCCGATTTTGACCTATATTATACCCGATTTTTAATCAGATTTGACCAAATTTTAACCCATTTCACCCAACCCGATTTCACCTATTTTAATCCGATTTCACATAATTTTTACTCGATTTCACCGAATTTCAACCCGATTTTACCCAATTTTTACTTTTCACTCAAATTAACCCTATTTTAATCCAGTTTCACCAAAATTTAACACGGTTTCACTCAATTTTTACTCGATTTCACCAAATTTCAACCCGATTTAACTGAATTCTAACTCTATTCACTCAAATTAAACCAGATTTCACCCAATTTTAACCCAATTTCACCCACCCGATTTTACCTATTTTAATCCATTTCTTCCAAATTTTATTCAATTTTACCGAATTTTAAGCAAATTCAACTGAATTTTTACTCTATTTCACTCAAATTTTACTTGATTTAGAAAGAGATTAGGGTTGCTCTGATACCATGTAATTTGGTAAAAATCCTTAATGTGTTTATTGATATCATATTCCAATATATACATCATAACATCCTAAGAATATGGAAAGTTAGGTAAAATAATGAATTGCAATAATAAGGAAATACATATATGTTAATAGAAATGGATTAAAATAAGAAAAATCGGGTTAAATTCGGGTGAAATTGGGTTAAATTTGGATGAAATCGGGTTTAATTTGAGTGAAATAGAGTTAAAATTCGATAAAATCGAGTAAAAATTGGGCGAAATCGGATTAAAATATGATAAAATCGGGTTAAATTTGAGTGAAATGGAGTTAAAATTCTCTTAAATCGGGTTGAAATTCAGTAAAATCGAGTAAAAATGGATGAAATCGTATTAAAATAGAGTAAAATCGGGTTAAATTTGGCTGGAATTGGGTTAAAATTGGGTGAAATCAGGTAAATTTGAGTGAAATAGAGTTAGAATTTGGTTAACTCGGGTTGAAATTCGGTGAAATCGAGTAAAATTTGGGCAAAATCAGATTAAAATTTGGTGAAATTTGATTAAAATAGGTTGAAATCGGGTTAATTTGAGTGAAATAGAGTAAAAATTGGGTAAATCGGGTTGAAATTCGGTGAAATCGAGTAAAAATTATGTGAAATCGGATTAAAACATGTGAAATTGGGTTAAATTTGGATGAAATTGTGTTAAAATTGGGTCGAAATCGGGTTAAAAATCGGGTATAATATGGGTCAAAATCGAATATTCGAATCGGGTCAAAATCGGGTTGGTTATCGCCATTATATGGTTTATATAACGGAAGGGGGAATCGACTGAAATTGACAAAGTTAAAGGGGAATCGGTAAAATTTTATAAGATCATGGAGAATCGACTGAGTTGGATACTTCAGGGGAACTAGCGTAAAACAGGATAATTGGAGTTTGGAGGCTTTTTTTTTTCCACGGTAAATTTGATATAAAATATTCCATTCAATATAAATTGATTATAAGAGGATCTAACCACACAAAGCATTACACAATCATTAGGCTACAAGTATTAACAACTCTCTCATCTACATCGTTTTGATAGTATAAGTTGTCGGTAAAAATATAGCTAAAACCGATAAACATTTTACATTTTCAAAAACAAGGAAAAACTCCTTTTCTATTTTTAACTATATTTTTAGTGGGTAATAATGATAGAAAAATTAATAGACCCAACTGATTTCGATTTGGATTCCGCTTGTTCTAGTTTTATTTTTCTATGTACATTGAACATTGCCTCAACCGGAATAAATGTCAGGACATTTTATTCAAGATTTCGCAAATCATCAATAAGATTTTTGAAAAATATTAAATTTGATTCAATTAAATATTCTACGTCGCATTCATTCTCGACAAAGAGATATGTGATGGTAGAAAAATTTTAAAAGATATAAGGTATATTATTTTGTATAACTTTGAATCGGAGTTAAGATTTAGAGTTAGATTTTATGAACGTTTGGTCAATTTTATTTGGAAATTCAAATTTAAAGTCTCGACTCGGACTTTGAGTCGCAATTTTTTGGATACTGAAATTTTTAACGTTCTGATTCGGATTTCAAGTCCAAAATATGTAAATTATTAAAATACTCTTAAAAATTATCAAAATTTATAATTTTTTATTAATTTATATAATTATAATTAAATATGATTAATTTGTAATTTTAAAATATATTAAATTATTTTAAATGTAACTTATAAATAATAATAATCATTATAATTTTAAAAGTGAAATTAATAAAAATGATTAAGATATATAATTTATATATAAAATATATATTTTGTAATTTTTTACAAAAATCTTAACTCAAACTCTAATTTTACGGAAAAATAAATTAAACTTAAAATTCAGATCTAAACTCTAACTTTGAAAATATCAAACAAACAACTTAAAATTTGATTCGAAATTAAAACTTAAACTCTAATTTTAAACTCAACTAAAATATTCTTTAAAAGAACATGCATTTAATTTGATTGTTTATAATATTGAGGTGTACATTTATTTTTTATTTTAAAAAAATTACATTTAATCGTATTTGAGTTATAGTGATGTTAGAATAAATGACTTGTTAAAAGGTATTATATACAATGTAAATTAAAAAAACTTAGAATATAATTTGTAATTTCTATAAAATCAATCATTTTTAAACATTTCTATTAGATATTATTAGATTTAGATCCACGCGAACAGAAGAAGAAAATCACCGAAGAAGGCGGAAAAAAATTGTCCAAGTCTAACGTTCAAAAAGAGGAACAACCTTGGACACCTAATGAACTTCAAATTGATCCTATCAAAGAGTCCAAAATAATGTAGAAGATGAAAATCACATTTACTAAAATCAAGCAATCACAGTTTTATGTAGAATTCGTTGAAAAAATATAATCTTTGGAGACTGAAGCATTAAATCTTATGTATTCCAAAGGTTACAACTACATATTAATGAAGGAGAAATTTAACTGGATCCATGACATAGAAGTGTTTGATCTTCTTCTTCCCACGACATAGACTAATCTCCTATAAACTATTGGTTATTTTGGTATGTCCGTGAATGAAAAATGTTGGAGAGAAGAAACACAACCGACCATGTTCTTCATGTTATATTGTGAATGTGGACGATAGAGTAATGTAAGCTCAAACGCTTTGATATATTCTACGACCATGAAAATGACCGTTTCCTGCATCTACTGATCATTGTATTTTGGATCCTAAAAGATCAAAACATAGACATTGTATTTTGGATCCTAAATGATCAAAATGAGGTGCCATAGTGACTGAATGAACAAAACATAAACTAAAAGATTTCACCTAAATACGTGTATAGTCTAATAAGTGAATGCAAATGACTAAAATAAATACAAAATAGTGGATATATATTGAGATCATTCATTTAATCCTAATGTGCATCGTCGTCGTTGTCAATATTACTTTATTTCTTTTCTCCAGCTTTCACTTCAGCAAATTGATGTGGAAAATATCAAGCTATACAAATGCCTAATATCCACTTACCGCAAGAGTACGGATCGGTGTAATAAAAGGGTCAAACTCTGGGGACTAATACAACCGAAGCTAAGAATATGACTAAACTAAGATGGATTGAATTGATGATGATGTGATATGAACTTCTAAGACACTAAATGGAATGATGACAGCGATCGATGAAACTTGGAAGGCTTGATAATTAAGAACACTATGGGTTTCGGGTTATCGGGATTTGCAAGGATGTAACAAACAAAGGATCACAAACCTATCGAACTATCTTGACAACGGAGAATTCATGCTCTGAAATAAGGAATGATTTTGCCGAATCTAAACCTCCTCACCATAATTATGTGCAATCCTACCTTCCAGCAGGGATTAACTCGTGATTACGGTAACGTTAAGCGCGCAATCCTAATTCCTAAGCCGATTAACCGACCGGTCAGATTCTCATTAATCAAACTTAATCTACAATCAACTATTCCGGATTCATAATTTAACCTTCCAGCTAAACACAAATTCCTAGATTACTGAGCGGGCAGCTCTAGTATAAAACGTTTACGATATTGATTGTAAAACCGAATATCATGAAAGTTTTGATAAATCTAAGCATTAACGCATAATTCAAACATCCATTACAAATCCGATATCCCAAACCCATAGCTAGAAATCTACTCACTCATGGTTTCTACGGTGAAACAAGAGAAATTAACCCTATACATGATAAAGAATAAGAAATACGATTCCTCGATCTTCCCTATATTGTTACCGAAGTGCGGATTGATGTTTCTTTCATTCTCCAGCTCTCCTGAGTTTTTCCTGATGAATTTCAGTCCTTTCCTCCCCCTAGCCATCGCCCTCTGTTGCTGGAATTTCTCTCCTTTCTCTCTTTTGCTCATTCAAACACTTAAAACAGGTTGTTGCGAGAAAGGCTAGGTGCTCTATTCGATCGGGTATTAATCAACCCGAGCGGGTTAAGGTATGCGCCCGAACGGGGTCGATGTGATTGACCTACCCGATCGGGTTCTCTTCTGGCCCGATTCGTGTGAAATTTTCTTGAACTTCTGTGGAACTTCAGCCCGAGCGAGCTAAGATTAGAGCGCGCCCGGGTTCGTGTTTCTCACACAGCACGAGCGGGTAAACATTCACCCCGGGTCGGGCTGAAACTTCTATCGAGGCCTATGATCGGTGTTTCCTTTGGTTCCACAGCCTGAATTTGCTCCGAGCGATTTGTAGCTTCCAATATGTGCGGTTAAATCCAAGAATTTGCATTCTAAAGCTCGGTTAGGCCTTGTCGTCTTAAAACCTGAAAATCAACAAAAAGGGAGTATATAAAGAACGTTCGTGACGGATTTGTAACTCGTACTATATAATCTATGCGAAAATGATGCAAATGTCTAGCCTAAAATTGATACACACTACGTGTTATCACAAATCAAGAGTAGTTGAGAAAGATTTCTCTAGATCTACCTATCTCTCATAGATTTCTTAATGTTCTATGTCATCTCTCTCTTAACCACTGCTTTCTCTACTATGGTCAAGCCTGAGAAATAACAGTATAGGTTAACAACGCTTACATTCTCCTAGATTCACTAATTAAACTATATATATGTTAACAATATATACACACATATGGTGTGGACTTGGCATTGCACCAGGCTGCGAACGGGTGAAAAAGACCCTGGAACTGCATATGAGATGATTGGGTAGTCGCTGCAGCAACATTGAAGGATGGATATGGTGTATGGTTTGATCAATATGCGCCATGAGGCGTTTGTCCAACAATGTTGTAAAACGGGAGAGATTGTAGACCTGTAAGATCTCTTGGGTTTTGCATCCAAATTTTAGAACTGTCATCATGTTGTCAAATAAAAAAACCCTTATCACAACTTAAATCTATAAAGCTAACAGACAAACTCCATATGTTTGTCAAAAGAAACACATGTATCCTTACATGAGGATTTGGAATGTAAACGTTTTCCTCTTTATACTTCATTCGTGATGAATCTTCAAATCCAGCAGTGTTACCAACTACACTAGATTAATTAATTGGATACCCATTAGGGTTATTGAAACTCCCAAATCTCGTAAGACCTTCATTTATAACCATCTTAAATTCCCAGATCTCATACTTGATGCCATTTGCACCAAGATGAGAATTGACTCCAGGCAATGGCACGTAATTGTTTCCACTTAAAGGATGTGTGAATGTTGTTGGAGTACAAGAGTATCCTTGTATGGGCATTTGGGGAATATAAATCAGGGGGAGAAACTGACAGTAAGGCATAAGATTTGGAAAATGAGAAATATGAACCTCTGGGTAAATGTTTCCATTTGAGCATGTTGTTGATGCACTATCGGATTTGTGGAAGTAAGAACATTGGTGTTGTGTGTATTAAATAACTATCACATAAGTAAAATGACAATATCATATTTCATACCTTGAGAATGAAAAGAAAAATCAAGACACAAGTGGCACTATATATAAAGATGGTCTCCGTAGTATTGAATAAATGTCAAATGAATTTCAGGATCACTTGTATCTATTCTAATGGAATAGAAAGAAACTAAGACTACACTATTATAAATCAACTTTCAGATCAAATTAATAGCACCACAGAAACTACCTCATGTGTATATGAGAAGGTTTGAAATCTAGGAAATTATAACCAATCTGGGAATCATATGCCTGTTGGAGAGGAATCACATATCATTAAACCAATTCAAACGCATTACCAAAAACTTTTAACAAGTATTTAGTCTTTCACAATTTGTTTTGGTCCTTCAACATCAAGACGCATGTGGCACCACAAATAAAAATGGGCTTCGTAATATTGAATAAATGTCAAATGAATTTCAGGATCACTTGTATCTATTCTAATAGAATAGAAGGAAACTAAGACTACACTATTTTGCATCAACTTTCAGATCAAACCAATAGCACCACCGAAAGTACATCCTATGTAGATGATAATCCTTGACCCAAGATTTTCATCCATTGAAGGTTTGAAGTATGGTAAATTATAACCAATCTAGGAAATCATATAGTTTTATTTGTACCATTTTGGGGTTAACTTCTCATCATTAGATCTCATGCATGTATGAAAAGAAATAAGTCATGAAGGAGCTGCATATAAGACCATCACGAATCTTTAAACTACATAAAGAATGAATCTATAACCAATTCTTTATATCTCAAGAAATTTCTCACCGAAAAAATTCTCAAACTCCAAATATATGAAATACACATCCATCAATCATGTTTCTCTTATCTTCTAGCAGCAACAAATCTTTGCTTAATGTCGGTCTGTTGTATGGTGTGACCTGGACAAAGGGCAAAATTGTGGATCCTAATATATACAAAGATCTCGGTTTCTATTACTGTTTAAGAGCAACATTAATTCCCATCATAACAAAACAAAAGATGGTACTTTCTTGGACAAGAACAACATAACCATGAACCAAAAATGGTAGCACGACAATTGAATGACTGGTTCGGATACACGGGTATATGTAATGGCAGAAACCACCATCTTCGGAGTAAATGTAGTAACATTTATAATGATAAGATCGATGGAACATCTCCTACCTTTGCAATAGCCTAACTGGTAGGCCCATGTATCTCACTGCTTGCAAACTTTGTACAGTATATAGTCTAAGTGAGACATGTAAGTTGTTAAGATATGATTGAGCCCATCAGGGAGGACATATATGATGCAGAGAAAAAATGGATGAGAACCAAACTACAAGAATCACCCACACATCAAGAACTAGACACCAAATCCATACGTTAGAGCATTTTAAAAATCCAATCCAATATCATTAAAGAAAATCAAAGAGAAAATAACAATGTAATCAAGTCAATGCAAAAACCTAATGAATAACAAATATCTTTATAAAGAACCTTTATCTAACAAAGAAAATCATTTTCCCTAAACTTTCTCGAAGCTAGTATTTTAGAGGAGAAGATACAGATTGAGAATTCATGACTTACCTTGGTCACTTAAATGGCCTACTCATCTTGGAATACCCGATCGTCTGTAGATCCTCTAATGTTGAATTACTATGATTAGCCATTCAAGAAAAAAAGAGTGAAATCATAGAGGAGGTGTCAAAAATCTCAATCTACCGGTGTTTTTCTAAACTCCTACTCAACGAGCTTACGTTTCTCGGCCCTAACTTTGGTAGCTTTTTCCTTTAATCGTCTTCGTTCCTCATCGGTGGCTCGGATAGTCAATCGAAAAGTGCCTTAAAGGTTTGAGAATTTACCTTAAATATTCAAAATGATTATAGTGATCCGCACTTTGGTCTCATATCCTTGCCACCATCGCCACCAGTTCGCCGATATAGCTTGGTTGTCGCATCTCTTCACTGACTACGCCCTTGGTTCGCATGTAGAGTTCATTGCAGACTCGAAGATGTGAAGAGAAGCCATTTGTCTCGCTGATCGACGTCATTCGCCGGGTTGCTGCTTAGGATCCATTTGAACTGACGATTTAAGAAATTCGTTCATTTTAACCGACGATTTAAGAGGATCGTTCGAAATAGGTCTCCTATAAGTCGATCCCTTTGCCTGCTCTACTCACGAATATCACCTCCTATCAATTGATCCCTTGGCTTGCTGTTTGGTATCCAAATAAAGCAGCCTTAAAATCACATTCTTCTTCCCACTATTCTCTCTTTGACCTTCATCTCATTTCGCCATTGTAGCTATGTTTTCTACTCTAAAACAATGTCATATATGCTCTTAATATGTTATTAGAGCTACACATTTAGCATCTGCCAATTTCTTTGCTCTTTCTTCTATTTTAGCTTTCCTCATAGCTATGGTTCCTAGTTCAATGGTTTCTAGTGATTCCTACGATAAAAACTATTTTATAAGATCCAACGATCGCACTAACCAGCAGCTAGTCTTAGCATCGCTCTATCACTATGGCTTTGGAAGGGAGGAACAAGATGGGATGCATCGCTGGCTCTCTTGCCAAACCTCATGATTCTCGTCAAGATTTTTTTCTTTGATCTCAGAATAATTTTGTGGTTAGTTCCTTGCAGTTGATTTTTTTGAAAGCGTTGCATCCAATTTGCTTTACATCAAAGTCGTTCGTGAAATATGGCTTAGTTTTCTTCAATATTTTCAACAATCAACGCTCCATGTATGTATAACATCAAACAACATCTAAAAACTTTGAAGTAGGGACCTCTTGATGTTTTTACTTTCTTCACTAAATTGGTTTCTCTCTGGGGAAGAATTGAAATTTGTTGAGGATATTACCCATTGTTCTTGTTGAAATTGCGTTTGAAATCTATAACATGAATGGATGATAATTTCAAATAAAAAATTGGTATAGAATTTTTGTTTGGCTTAAATGAATCATATGATCATATAAGACGACAAATATTGATTATGGATCCTCTTTCAGATCTTCAGAGCATATTTCATCTTGTTAATCAGTTTCAACAATAGAGGCTAGTTTCTAACTCTATTGTTTTGCAGACTTTAAAACAGGATGATAGCTACAGTTTCTTTCTTTCATTTTAAGTCCAAACATAAACATGTGTAGTGAAGAAAGTAGTTACAAACTTTGTTTTTTTTTTTTGCAGAGTTCAAAGCAAGATGATACCAAGAATCCTTCATCCAAACCAGTTTAGTCTACTCCAACAAAGCAAGATTACCAAGAATCCTTCATCCAAACCAGTTTAGTCTACTCCAACTAGTTCAAAAAATTTCAGACCAAATTCTCATGGGACCATAATTGTTGATGAAAGCGTTGACGTTCTCCGGCACGGCAGCTCACCGACAGTCGTGGAGCACGACATGTCCTAGATCGAGAGAAGATTCAAGAGAAATGTCGAGAAGGGGAGACAAATGGTGGATCGATTATGCAACAAAGATGTAATGGGCCTCATTTTGCTAAAACTGGCCCAGGAAACATGAATACTGAAAATGAGAGAAGTGAAGCCCAAAATCACCAAAGCCCACGATTTCTCTCTAGCAAGATAGACGTCTAAGGAACAAACTAGATAGACAGAACCTGCACAACACAGAAAAACAAACGGTTACTAAGTGTTTTTAGACAATCTCAATTTACATTTAGGATGCCAAACAAGAAGAAAATATATCCTAATATAGTACATATGTATTATAGAATTATGATGATGTTTTTTGTAAGCTTTAAACTTAAGTAAAATATGAAGATAGATGGTGTAACTCATTCAAGCAACATTCTGAAAAATTACTTCTCAATTTCATTTTTCTCTTCCCGAATACACACATTAACAAATAGCCATCTAAGAACATCACAAAGTTCACTTCCATTTTTCTTTTATGTTTGCACAATCAATAAGCAAGAGATGAAGATTATTGAACTCAAAATTAATCCCATAGTTATTGAACTATCAGTTTTTTCCTCAGATTCTATCCTTGGTTCTTATTCTCGTTTATCGACTGATATTATTATAGAACAAATATGTTCTTTATATGCACAGATTGGATACAAATTGAAGGTTATAGACTCTACAATTTCTACTATTAGAGTGTCAGGTTCTTCAACTTCAACTGATACTCACTTTGTCCCTTCTCTTGCATTTTCTGCACCCCATTCCAACTCTGTTTGGATCATAGATTCTAGTGCATCCACACACGTTTGTTGTAATGTGTTATTGATTCTCACTTGAAAGTTATCCCTTCCACTGATGTCACTTTGGTAAATGGTGAACATCTTTGCATTATACGAGTTGGCCCAGTTATGTAGAATGATCGTATTACTCTTCATGAAGCACTCTACATCCCTTCATTTTCTTTTATTCTCCTTAGTTTCACTGTCTTACTTCGATACACCTTTTTCTCTATTTTTACACCAAAATCATGTCATATACAAGATCATACTCGGACCTGAATGATTATGGATTTGTTCTTTCTTTCCTTTTTCTCAATTTTTTTTGTAATGTCTTTGTTGTTGATTCTATTGTTTGGCATTAAAAGTTTGGTCATCCTTCTTTATCCAAATTCTGCAAATTCTACAATCATAGGCAAGGTCTTTTCCACTCTTCTAATTCTTCAATTCATCTTAATGTCTTTGTCGATGCAAGGTGGGCTGCTTGCCATGACACACGCCGCTCAGTTACTAGCTCTGCAATTTTCTCGGGATTCTTAGATTTCCTAAAAAGCCAAGAAGCAACCGGTGGTTTCCCATAGAAACACAAAATCTGAATATCAGGTTCATGTAAACATGTTGTGTAAGCTCACAAGGTTTGAACATCTTCTTAGTGACTTGAAGGTTAATGTTTTTCGACCACCTAACAATTACGATGAAAAACAAGAATGCTCTATATGTGGCTTCTAATCAAGTTTTCCACGAGCAATCCAAGCTTATTGAGATCGTTTGTCACCTTATTCATGACAAGATTAAGCTCAGTTTCATTCGCACAATGCACGTTACTTCTTCGATTCATGTTTCACATGTTTTTACCAAAGCTCTACATAATCTTTAGTTGCAAGATTTACTATCTCAAATTTTTTTTTCCTTCTTGAAGCTTGATGACACATGCTTTAAAGGGGCATATTAGATATTATTAATGTTGCAACGACCATTTTATTATTTATTTTTGAGAGTTGAGTTGTTATGATTGCTGAATTGTTTTACATTGTATAGCGTTTGTAAGTATGTATCAGTTGTGCACAAAATCCTTTGACGGATTATACAGAGAATTAAAGAAGTTTATTTTTAAAATAATTCTTCTTCTTCACCTAATTGTTTCTCTGTATTTTATCTTAATTGTCCATTGTTACTCGGTATTCTACTTTGAAAGTAGAGTCACTATTGCTTTTATTAATTTATGTGTTTATTAAATAACATTCATAAGGAAGTCGGGCAACATAAGAACATATAGTATCAAGATCATATTGTGAGGTCCAAGCCCAAATATATTAACTGAAGGGAGAACATAAGTAGTAGAACGACCGCACGACCAGGAGAATAAAAAAAAGAAAAGGATATAAGAAGGAGAATGAGAAGGAGAAGAAAATTGATGATTTTTTTTTAATTTGATTATTTATATATGTATATTGATAAATTGAATGGAACTACAATTGAAGAAAATTGATGATTTTTTTTGCAATTATTTCCCTAATTTGATGATTTATATATGGATATTGATAAATTGAATGGAACTACAATTGAAAAAAATTGATTTGTGACGTTGTTAGTGATATCATCACGAATCGTGAGTCATCGTAGAAAATTAAGGTGATGCTCTTTCTCCATCACAATTTCAGTTTTGTTGTTGATTTGGAGAAGTTCTACATTTAAAAGATACATGATCACAATAAGATTTCTAGGATTATAATGGGAAAATTAAGACGTTACAAGTGAATATATGATTGAACTTTAGAATTTTCGTGTGAGTATTGATGACATGTATATGAGTTGGTTAAGTTATCAGAGATAATCTAGAGAATTGATGTTCGACTAAGTGTTGGGGTCGTAGAATATCGATATTTTGGATTTCGTGTTAAACTTGAGTGAACATCTTGTCCAGTGTGCTCGATTGAATGATTCATTTATGAACCTTCGGAAGAAGGTATGTGCTAGCGTGTCGGTGAAAGTTATCACGTGAAGAGTATCGGATCAACAACGTTAGTATTGTAACACTTGGATCAGGGACGACATCGTACCATGTTGGATTTGTTGTAACCTTTCGAACGACGAAGCGTTGTAGTTAGTTAGATTAGTGGATTTGCCAGCATCGTACTGTGTTGCGGTCGTGTTAACCTTTCGATCGATGGAGCAACGTAGTTAGTTAGATCGGTGGATCAGCCAGTGTCGTACCAGTTGGGTTTTGGTAACCTTTGGAGTGGCGGAGCATTGTCTTGTACTAATGGTTGGGGTACATTGTGACCTTGCGAGATCTTTAGTGCGCCGGGATCCTCTGGACTTTGCGAGCATATGTTCGAGCTAGAGTCGTGTGGACTCTGTGAGTTATAATTCGATGTTGTACTAGTCTTAGACTTAGGATACTCAATCGAGTTGGGTAAAGTTATTTATGTGTATGTAGTTTGTCGAATGTTTATTTTATGTTACGCATTCAAGAATGGGAGAATGTAGCAGGTTCGTGCACGTATTGATCTCACTGAGTACGTCGTTGTACTTACCTCTTTGTGGGTTATCGTGGATGAACAGGTTACAGCGAGGAACAGAAGGAATGAGGTTGAGCAGCAACGAAACCCTTAATATATCATATGAAGACGTGTAGTAGGTCTCGATAAAACTTTATTATGCATTTCGTATTTATTTTGATAATGATTTTATACGTTTTTTCACTATATGGTTCGAACAATTTCAATTTGAAAAAGAAATATTTATTTTATTCTATTGTGTGTAAACAATGGCACGTGTAGTCACTTCTTGGAAGTGATGGTGAACACTCCTAATTCAGAAGTTGGTCTAGGATCGGAGTGATACTATTTTGATTGAAGGAAGTGACGTTAAAATTCGGATTGAAGGGAAGTTGCGTTATAATTCTTAATATTTTTCTATATAATGTATAATTCTAGGAGTTCTATTAATGTAAATCCTAATGTATCACGTAGTAGATTATGTCAATAACCATATACATACATATATATCTATCGTCATAACTTCGTCTGCAAAATTGAAGAATGTACACGCACAAATCTGGAAACGTTTGTTTGGCCATAAATATACATATAAACACATGAAGTAATTAACACATATATGGTGACACGCACGCACATACATATACATATATATTTATATATGGAAAATGAGTGTATCTGTGTGCGCGTCACAAAAGTTCATACGCATGTACTGTAAGTGGTAGTAACAGTAGATCTATAGACACACACATTGACGGGTCAATAGGTAATGAGCTGATCAGACAGTCCGGAAAATACACCTGATGAATTTGCTCATATATACAAAGCGAAATAAATAAATAGTTGCATGCATGTGTCCATCAGCGTGAATGAATAATTATGATTTTTTGGCAGTATAATAAATGTAATCATGGGAACAACATTGGTAAATTAATCATAATTTATTTTAATTGGTGAGTAAAAGATATACAATATCTATCTTAATTTATATTAAAATTTTTCTTTTGAAAAACAATCTTCATATGAATTAATCCTGAAAAACATAATACATAATAACATTTATAATGTCGTCTCAAAATTTTAGGAAAAAAGAAACAATGATAAGTCAACTCGTCATGAGATACGTTTAGTTCCATGAAGTTTCAAAAGGGAGGGAGAGAGAGTGTGTGTGTTTGCGTTTTTGTCACTTACAATCAGACACTTCTAATGTTCATTGGTACTAGGGGTGGCTTATTCGGATTTCGGTTCGGTTTTCGGTTCGGTTACTGCGGGTACGGTTTATTCGGGTTTGATAAAACTATAACCAAAGTATACCCAAATGTATATCGGTTTGGTTCGGTTCGGTTTTATAACGGTTCGGTTCGGTTGTAACAAAAAAAAGTTACAACCAAAGTAATAACCAAACTTTCTTTAATTCGGTTATTACGGTTATTTTTCACATA
>CM071860.1:27736848-27753083 GCA_036759665.1 Gynandropsis gynandra
TTCAGAACCGATTGGTTATTTTATTAATAACCGAACCGAACCGAACCGGTTGTATTCGGTTCAGTTCGGTTCGGTTTTCAATAACCGAACCAAACAAGCCACCCCTAATTGGTACGACCACTGCACTTCGAATAAATGCCTTTATGTTCTACTCCTTTATCCATGTGTATCAAACACTGCCTCCAATTTTCTTAACCACAAAATTTTATTTTCGTTCACTTTATATGCAATATATATAGTATATATTTGTTATTTATTAAAATATAATATATATACTAATAAATACAATACTATTCCAGTCAAATTTTCGAAAATAAATGTACGAACCAGGGTAAATTAAACAACAATTATTCTTTCTCCAATTATTTCGTGCTATTCCACCTTCGAATTGTAATATTTCATAATGTCATTTCTGAATTTGTATTGAAAAATCAATCTACGCGGTGAAATTTGTCAGATCATGCTCATATAGATATTAAGCGCGGCGTTTTTTTTATACTAAAACAAAAAACTTCGGAAACTTCCGAAAGGAATATGATGAAATGATAAAATGAATTGAAAAATAAAGATGCTTATTACAAATATAAACAACATAATTTAAGACCTAATGTCATACGTAAACATGTTGGGGCTTCCATCCAATTCATGTGTGTAGTATGTGATAGAAACTTCTAAATATATAAAATAATTTTCAAACGTACATAGCAATCACACTTAATGTAGTAGTCAGAAAACTAACGTGCAAAATGGATATAATTGGAAAATGAAAATTTTGAAAACAGATAAGAGTATGCATGCATGTCAATCATGTTGACTTCACAAGCATACCCTCGAGACAAAATATATTATATGAACTATTATTATTCCACGAATAATACAAAAGGTGTGTCCAAATCTGAGTCGCTTATTAAAATTATACTTAATACTTATAATCCAACCACTACCCTCGACTCAAAGACTATTTTATAAAGCAAATAGACATTTCTTTCTTCATTTCCTCAACTTAAAAAAAAAAAAAAGATAAGAGAAAAGAACTGAAGAGAGAGAGAGAGAGAGAGATGGGAAGAGCTCCATGCTGTGACAAGACAAAGGTGAAAAGAGGACCATGGTCTCCGGAGGAAGATTTAAAGCTTAGAGATTACATCGAGAGATATGGTAATGGTGGTAATTGGATTTCTCTCCCACATAAAGCCGGTAAATCTACGTTATCCTCCGTCACTATCCTTCAGATTCACGTATATACGTAGTAAATAGCGTACCTTTGGTTGTTGTTTAGGTTTGAAGAGATGTGGAAAGAGTTGCAGACTGAGATGGCTAAACTATTTGAGACCGAATATAAAACATGGGAATTTCTCTGAGGATGAAGATAAGATCATTTGCAGCCTCTTTGTTGCCATTGGAAGCAGGTTCTCTACTTTCTTCTATATTCTTTTCGGTTTGGAATATGTATATATATGTATATATATATATATGAAACTTGTATGACATTATAATTTTAATGCACACATAATAATTTATGTAAAAACAATCGGCACACATATTTTCTACTCCTTGTTCAATAGTAGAGTGTTAATACTTTCCTGACAGTAATTGCTAATACATATATACATGTATACTAAACACGAATATATGTATATATATAATCATGAACATGTAGGTGGTCAATAATAGCAGCTCATCTACCGGGAAGGACAGATAACGACATAAAGAACTATTGGAACACCAAGCTCAGGAAGAAACTCATGGCTTCTTCTTCATCGTCATCGACATTAGCAAATTCAATGGCTTTGTCTCCTCAAAACCCTAATCCTCATCGAGACGTGAAAAATCCATCAACATTCCCAAATTATCAAAGCCTTGACCAGAACCCATCCAAATCTCTCGTTTCCTTTACTGGCTTTGACCAGATCTTGCCCATGAACTCTAACAACATCGACCCATCAAATCTCTTGGATAATGCCATCAACCACTTCGAAGATGGTAGTTCCTTAATGAACTACTATTATACCCCCATGTTTCATCTCCAAAACAACATGAACAGTCTGATCATGTCATGTGATCAGCAAAGCTGTAGTTCCTCTGATAATGGGAGCAAATATTATGGAAAGAGGGAGATTCATGAGGTCATTAACCAAGATCTTCATGACCAGAGCTTTGATGGGTATAACATGACCACTTGCTACGAACATGAACATGGTCAACATGATCAGATGCAGAAAGGAAGAGGGTATTTCAGGGATTTCACAGACTTTGAGAGAGGATATTACTGTTATGAGCCTGGGGATTTGAAGCAAATGATTAGTACTAACATTGGTGGTTCTTCAAATGGCTTAAGCAACGCTGAGAACAAAAGCCACCTGCAAGACAAGGACCTGCCCCATTTCTACTGTTAGAGATGTAATAATAGACCCTTTTATCTTTGCTTTTGTTTTTAAAATCTGTAACTCTGTGACTGACTGTTAGTAATATCAATGAGATCTGATGGGATATGGCTTCGTTTTTGGGAAAAGGGCAGAGAGAAATAGAGATATGTAATTTTATATAAGTAGAGATCAGATTCTATGATCAGTTTTTATGGGATTCTGTGTTTCGTTTTGTCCTTTGGATCTTAGAGTTCTCCTTGAGAGAGAGAGTGAAGATTTGATGAACTCTTAAAGTAGTTTATGAGATGTACTTATAGCCGAAGAATAGAAATGTACCTCTTGTGTTTCAAAGACACATACATATATATATATATGTGTGTGTGTGACATATTATTGTATTATTACAATATTTATTTTGTTAGTTCAACATATCTTAAAAAGTCCATAATGAATATAATCTTATATCATATGATATTCGATGTTAAATACATCCTTATTTAAATACTCTATAATGAATGGAATATGTAGAACTATAAATCTATATATTAAATTTATACTTTTTTTTAGAAAATATAGTGAAATGAAATTTTTGCAATATCTTATTTTATGAAATTGTAGATAGAAAGATGGTGTTTGTTAACTTGGTCTTTTCTTTTATAAAAATACATATGTGTGTATATATATATATATATATATATATTAGATACATTTATAAGGTATATTACCCATGGTATCGAAACACATTATCTGCTTTTACTTAATAAATTTTATTTTCTCTTAGTTTATTCCTTTTTAGGAAATTATTATTGACATCTTTTTAGAAAAAATAATTATATACTTTTAGATCAAATGTATAAATGCCTTTATGTTTCTTACAAATTTCAGCTGAAACACCCCACTAGTAGAAATTATTTTTTGATAGGACCACCTATATATAGATTTTATTTATTACCTACTTATCAGAAAATAAATATAAATATACACATGTAATTTCTTAATTTCATTTTTTATATATAAATAAATTAAAAATTTACAAAATGAGGTTGTGTATAAAAGTTATCACCCTTTGGGGAGTGGCTCAAGCAGCCAGAGAAAAATTGATTGATGGAATACTAAGCATCAGTGCAAAACGACATATTTACCCCTACGTTGTTGTTTATTATTTTTCTCCTCTGCAACACCCTTCCCATTCCTCAATTTTATTACTTATTAATTCTTTTCCAGTTATAATTGGAAAACAAATGCATTTCTTTAGAACAAGAAATATAAAGTTTGAATGTAATTACTTACATGATATAAAATTATTTATCATCTCTACCAAAAAAAAATGTTTTGAATTGTTTGTTTTAAATTGTCACATTTAAAATTGAGAAATATTGATTGTTGGTTGTTTTTTAGGGTATAATGAACTATTATTTAAATCTTTCGTATTTTTTTAACATTATCATAGACGTAACGCAAGTAGTTACAGATTGTAGAAAAAATATTTTTATATGCAATATTTATTGATTTGTGATTTTTTTTATTAAAACTCCTTCATTTTGTCGAAAGATAAAACAAATATTAATAATTTTTAAGAATATTTTTTTAACAATTGGACATCATCATCATTATTGTTATTATTTAAAAAATTAAACACATAAATAATTTTTTATTCAACTAATATTTTTAACATTTAAAAAATTAGTATTGTCATTAATAAAAATAATTTGAGAACACGAGAAAAAAAAAAGACAGAAAAGTTTTCTTTAGTCCTACACTATTTTTCTATAGAATAAACTCAAAATATATAAAGATAAATAAGAGAGACTAAAAACTAAAGATAAAAAATATCTTCTCGTCCCTACAATAAAATTTATTGATTTTACTATTATTTAAATATGCGGGATGCGCGAATTTTGGAAAGAAAATGATTTAATTTCATTCTCATATAATTATCAATTTTAGATATTTTCGATACTTTTGAAATTGAATTATATAAAAATATAAAAAGATACACGTAATGATATATCAAAAGTATTTAACGGCAACACCGTTAGTTCGTTGTTTTTCCGTTGTTTGTTATTAACAGAGATATTTATCCGTCGAATATAAAAAGACCTTTTTCATGTGTTTCATTTTTTGATTCGGGGAGAAATTACAGAAAAGCTTTCACAATTTTCCTTTGTTTCTTTTCCTTTTTTTCGTAAAATGGTATCAAAGCTCTTTTTAGTTCAGTTTCTTCGGTTGCATTCGCTTTGATTCATAAATTTCTTCCTTCATTTTCTGTTTAATGGCCTCTTCTGGTTCTATTCATGATCCAATTTCCGGATCCAACTCAAATTCTTCTATTAATCTTATAGATCCTTATCGAAATCCTCTTTCTCTACTCAATATTGATAACAATTGTGTTGTTCTAGTTTCTGAGAAGCTTGAAGGTGAGCTCAATTACAATACCTGGAAGCGATCGATGATGATAGCGCTCAACGGTCGAAATAAACTTAGGATTTGTGAATGGAGCAATTCCTCGTCCAAATTCAGATCACCAGACCTAGAAACTTGGATTCGCTGCAATGATGTGGTATGTTCCTGGATTGTGAATGTTGTCTGTAAATCCATTACTGCTAGCGTTGTTCACGTGTAAACAACGTTAGCTATTTGGCAAAATTTGTCAAATTGCTTTAGTTAGAATAACATTCCTCGGATTTATGGAATAGAGCAAGAACTTCACAATTTGCGTCAAGGCTCACTAGATCTGTATAGCTACTACACCAAATTGATAACATTCTGGGAAGAGCTTAAGAGCTTGGATGAGTATGCATCTTGTACTTGTGGTAAGTGTGAATGTGGTCACATTACTCGTTCTGTGAAGAAAGAGGAACAAGATATCTTCTGAAGTTTCTTATAGGATTGAATGAGTCATATGCACATGTACGATGTCATATTTTATTAATGGATCCCCTGACATCTGTTCCCAAGGCTTTTAATCTTGTTGTGCAAGATCAACAACAGAAACATGTGCTACCATTATCAGAGAATGTTGTTTTTCAAGCTACTGCAACACATGACAATTTTACCTATCAAGCAATACAAGACCTTCTTCTCAGATGCAAACTACGAGACCTCGAGGATACTTTGGAGTTGTTCGGCCTAGACCTATTTGTTCTCACTGTGGTATGATGGGGCATGTAGTTACACGATGCTATAAACTACATGGTTATCCTCCTGGATATAGAGCTTCAACTTCTGGAACATCTTTCATTCGTCCAAGAGGACAAACATCATCTAGAGTTAATCTGTTATTATCAGACCAGTTTTCAAAGTCTACTCCTAGGACTATAGGAACTCAAAACTTTTTGACACAAGAGCAGCTCCAGCAAATTGCTACTCACCTTAGCACTCTTCAAGGACATAACATTTCTTCATTTGGAAAGACGATCACAACTTCTCCCAATTTTCAAATTTCCCCTGACATTGATAATAACTCTAATATCATTTCCTTCATTTCTGCTTCTGTTGAACCTTGCCTTAACATTCCGTTAACATCATGGATCATAGATATTGGAGCTAGTAGTCATGTGTGCAATAATCTGGCTTTATTCTCAGAAATTCACCCCATCTTTGATATTTATGTTACTTTGCCAACTGGTCAATCTATACAGTATTTCACATGGGATCTATTATTTTTTCACACAGTCTTATTTTGAACTCTGTCCTGTATTTACCAAATTTTCCTTTCAATCTCCTCAGTGTTAGTGTTTTGACAAGAGATTCTGGTTTTTCAGTTTCTTTTCACACTGATTTTTGCACAATACAGGACCCTACTCAGGACTTGATGATTGGGAAGGGTAAAAGATCCAATAATATTTATTTTCTGGACATCAGTTCTTCTGTTTCTTCTTCTGCAACGTGTCCAGTCATCACTCTTTTGATCTTCGGCATCAACGCTCGTCGTTTGCCAAAGTGAAGATGTTACAAAATCAGTCTTTCATCAAAACTTCCAATTCTGTACCTACATCGCAATGTGATGTATGTCATTTAGCGAAATAGAAAAGACTTCCTTTTGTTTCTTCAAATAAAAGATCTGAAAAACCTTTTGATTTACTGCATTTAGACATTTGGGGATTTTTTCATGTAACAACCACTGAAGGATACAAGTATTTTTTTTACAATTGTTGATGATTGTTGATAACACTGAAAGTGTTGATGTGCGTAGACTCAAGTAATAAATTACCTAGACTAACGCTTCCGCAAGGATACGGATCGTGTAGCAACTAGGGTCGAACACAAGGAATTGATGCGACTTATAAGCTATTAGACTAATGAACAAGACGTGATGAATCAAATGGTAGATGGAATGCAAATGCAAATGCAAACTAAACCTAAGATAGGGATAACTCAGCGACAAATCACCATAGGTATCAAGAGTTGCACAACGATGTAACAAAGTTCTAACGAGATAATTGGTCTTAGATACTATCACGAGTTCAAGGAATTCAAGCTCTCCTATAGGAACTGACTGCCGTAGACTTGTCCACTATCTAGCATGCATATACCAATGTATCCATTGCGCATCTTACATGCATAGACGCATTACGACCGCTATCCTAATCCCTAGATTTCTCTACCCTATGGCAATAGATCTACTGGGACATGAACTCAGAAAACAAAACACAAAAGAAATCTAAATTCAACATAGATAGAGAAAGAGATGACTCCCTATTCATCAACCGATGTCTTCAATAGATCCTCCATGCTTCGGATCCTTCGTTCCGTCCGTCTCAATCCTTCCAAGTGTGTCTTCTATGGCACTGAATTGTCCTTGAGTCCCCCCTTCTCAATTTGGTTCGAATCCCCTTTTTATAGATCTGATTTCCCTTGATTTGGTTGTTATAAATCTTGGGAATTAGTTGAGAAAATCAAGGGCCCGAGCGGGTACAGCATCTATCCGCTCGTGCAGGCCTTATGCCCGACCGTGTACATCCATTTTCGCCCGAGCGGGCACTCATGCCCGAGCGTGTTCCTTGATTGCCCGAGTCGTGCAAAGCTACGGGGATGTTTGGTAGCAATTAGCCGTTCGGGCACTCCCAATCCACCCGAGCGTGCATGACTTGAGGTGTTGTTTCCGTTCCTTTCGTTCGGTGTTTGAGTGTTCACTTCAATCCATGGCCTTGCACAAGTAGAACCTTGTCACTCAACTACGTTCTCGGGGTTAAATTGCCATAATCTCTCGTGTTTCTCCTCATATCTTCATTTCCTACACAAAACACGAAATGTAGATGAAGTCCTCGAATAAACTCGATAAATGAATGAATTCTACTAAATCTACTAAAAACTAGACCTAAGAATGATATAAAAACTACTACGGATTACGTGTTATCAAGTCTATCAATTTTAGGATAGGTTTCAATGCCATTTTCGCATATGTTTTATATATAGATTTACATATCCGATATGATTTTGAGTTTCAAACACCCGTTTTGATGGTTTTCAGGTTTTTAGGCGACAAGGCCTAAATGAGCTTTAAAAGACGGATTCTTGATCGAAACCTCGTACTTTGAAGATATATCTACTCAGAGCCAAGATCGAGCCTTAGAACCCAAAGGAACACCCGAGCAACGAGCGGAAAAGAGAAATTTCAAGGAAACAAGGGTGCCCGGTCGGGCACCATAGACCACCCGCTCGGGTAAAACCTACGGGGTTTTATCCGCATACCCTGCACGACCCGGGCACGAAGGCAACGCGATCGGGTAGCCTTACCCGATCGGGCGCAACACGTATACCCGGTCGGGCGTTTATTCATCCCAATTGCCCCGAGAGTTTACACGACTCGGGCCGCTCAACCACGCGATCGGGTGCTCGATACCCGATCGGGCGTTATGAAGAAACACGACCGTGTGCGCCTATGCACGACCGGGCAACAGTGGTGCCCGAGCATGCCGTGTATTTCGCAACAACCTAGATCTAACATTCAAACGACCTAATTTAAAGAACAGAATATATCTAGAGCAAAGGGGGCGACGTACAGGACAAGGAAAGGCTGGGAAAACATCTGGAAAGGCTCGGGAGACGGTGGAGAAGAAGAGAAGCATCAATCCTTGCACCGGTACACGATAGGGAAGGTCGAGGCATCGAATTTCCTAGAGTCTATCATGTATATGGTTATGTTATCTTCGTCTTTTGTTTTCTCCATGAGTGAGTAGAATCCCAACTACGGGTAGGGATATCGGATTGTATTGGATGAACAATGATTTGCGTTAATGCTTAGATATATTGATTTATTCTTGATTATCGGTTCTACGCTTAGCATTATCACTCTTACGCTAGTGATGCCCGCTCAGCAACATAGGATTCGGACTTTGCTGGAATGTTAAAGAATGAATCCGGACCTGTTAAGTTGTAGATTAAGTTCGGCTAAAGAGAATCTGACCGGTCGGTTAGTCGTCTTAGGAATAATGATTGTGGTCGTAAAGTTGCCATGGTACGGGTTAATCACTGCTGGAAGGTAGGGTTGCACGTACTCATGGTTAGGAGGTTTAGGCTCGGAAGAATCACTGCTCACCTTAGGGCATGAATTTTCCGTTGTCAAGATAAGTTGATAGATTTATGATCCTTAGTTGCTTCATTCATACGATTCCCGGTATCCCGGACACCCGTAGTGTTTGTCATACCGAGTTCATCCCCATCCTCATCTATTTCTATTCGTCTTAGTTTAGTTCCATTCTTAGTTTTTGGCTGCTTTAGTCCCAAGAGATCGACCCTGGTACTACACGATCCGTATACTTGCGGTGAAGTGGTTTAGGATAATTTATAACTTGTGTTTCCACACGTCAAGTTTTTGGCGCGGTTGCTGGGGGCTAATAACGGCCTAGACTAGGAATTAGCTAGATTAAGATCTAGTCCTTTCCGGAGTCTTCTTTTGTTTTTCGTATTTTTGTTTTTCTTCTGTTTTTCTTTTCTTTAATGGAGTCAAAAAATGAAAAAAAAATATATATCTTTACCTCACAGAGCTTAATCGAGTTTGATGTCCTCTATCTTGCGGGGTAACATGGACGAATTCAACTCTTCGGCTGCCGACATAGCTGAATTGAGGCATCAACTTTACGAGACTCGTCGTTTACTCTCCGATTTATACCACCCGCGATACTTTGAACGATCACGGGAACAAAACGCTTGGGGGTATGACGAGGAGGTCTATGACAGCTTTGCTTATCCTCACGAGAATACGTACAATCACGAATGAGCGATCATGCATACATCCCGTATAGGAACACCGAGAGTACGGTGAATGCACAACAATCGTTTGGGAATTTCCAGCCATGGACGGAACCCCAAACCCAGATCTATCAATCCTACGTGCCTCAGCCATACCCAACTCAATCCGTAGCAGCCCTCGATTATCCCGCCACGTACAACTACCTCCTTGAACTGTTTGAGAATCGAGACAACTTGTTTACGGGAGTGGTAGTGGAGCAAGAAAGCGCCAATGAGCAGATAGGCGACTTATTTGGACAATTGGGTCATCGCAACCACAAGAGGTTGCATCGGAAAGTTCAGAGATAATTCCTCGTGAATATGTCAGTGAGATCTACCTAAGAGATTTTGAGACGGTAGATCAGCCAAGTCCATTCTTGATTAAAAAGGAAGATGAATCCAACACGGCAATGGATGAGGCTACGGACATTGATGAGTACACGATTGAGCAACCATGCCCTATCGATTTCGTGTTCCCCGAGGGCATCTTTGAAGACTTAGCCGAGGAGACTTGTGAGGAAGCTCAGATTAAAGATTCCTTAGATTTGAATTGCGTAGCGGTTGAGGAAGGTAACTACAAGGTACCGACCGAGCCGCTCAACAACGAAAGGAAAGAGGAATCCCCCGATAAGGACTTCCACACAACCCAAGCTAATTGCAGTGCAAGGCAGTACACAAATGATCCTAAGATGCCGAGATGCTGCACCAAACGTCCAGCTCACAATTGGGACATCGACAAAGTACCCAAGGTAAAGATGAAGCCTTCACCCGAAAGGCTCACACACACAACATCTCTAGAAAAGCTTATGGAAACGAACGACAGACGCCTAACCGGTTACGTGGAGTACTCAACCGAACTTAGGAGCAGCACGACCAGAATGTTTGGATATCACGATCTAGCCCCCAACATAAAGCGTATCATGACCAATCTTAGGGATGACACTACCGATCGTGATAGGGACTCAGCTGATTTGCGTGTCGCACCTTATCGAGCACATATTGCACGCGAGACGCTACGGACAAGACGAAGTCGAGGACGTCCATATGATGAGTAGAGATTGGTCAGGCTCAAGACCTTAAACAAGCGCTTATCGGGAGGCAACCCAACTTTTGCATTTCCTTCCATTTTTATTTTGTTTCGGACCTATTCTTATTCTTACATTGATGTACTCAGTGGGCTAGTCACTACAAAAAAACACGGAGTTTCCAACGGACGGGGCAACGGATCCGTCCGTTGGAAACTTTTACCAACGGATTGCAACGGATGTGGGGAAATTGCAACGGACAGAGATCCGTTGCATATCCGTTGTAAATTTCAACGGAGTTGTAACGGAAAAACTCCGTTAGACATGCCGTTGGAAATCCGTCACAAAATTTAACGGATGGCAACAGACAACATCCGTTGGCAACGCCCGTTGGAATCTCCGTTAGAAGGAGTTCTAACGGTCGTCCGTTGCACTTTCTAACGGAAAGCCGTTAGAAATAGCAACTAATAACCGTTGATTTTGTGAATTTCGAGGGCACCAGTTTAAATAATTTCACGTGAACCTGCAACGGCTATCCGTTGCAAATTGCAACGGATGTCCGTTGGAACATAAACTATTTAGATCTTACCAACAAGTGCGTCAAACCATCAACAACAAAAACATTTTCGAAAAAATGTCGTCGTCTTCGAATCGAAATATATATAGATCAAGGGAGTGGATGTATAGAAGAAAAGATCCTGTAACCGAAGAGATTACGCAAGAATTCTTACACGGATTAGAGCAATTCATGAGTTTTGCATCGATGCAGCCTTTGTGTCAAGAACGGGGGACAATGTTATGTCCATGCAAAAGATGCAAAAACATGAAGTTTCGAAGTCAAGAAATTGTTTGCAAACATCTGTATAAGGTGGGTTTCGTTGAAAATTACGAAATTTGGTTTTTTCACGGCGAAGATTGCGGTGTTAGAGATAGTGTGCAAGATGCACAAGTACAACGAAATGAAGAAGTTATTTATGAAGAATCAACGACCAATCCATATGTGGAAATGGTGTCAGATGCTTTTCCTGGAGTTGTTAATGAACAAACGCATGAAGAGATGCCGAACATCGATGCACGTCGATTCTTCAACCTATTGGATTCGGCGAAACAACCTATATATGAAGGTTGTCGTGAAGGTCAGTCTCGTTTATCTTTATCTTCAAGATTGATGAGTATTAAAACAGACTACAATGTGGCTGAAAATTGCATGGATTCATTTTGTAAAACAATGCGGGAATATTTACCGGAAAATAACCAAGCTCCCGAGACATACTACGAAACGAAGAATGTGTTAAAAGACTTGGGAATGCCACATGAGAAAATTGATGTTTGTAGAAACAGTTGCATGTTGTTTTGGGGAAATGATAAAGACTTGTTGGAATGCAAGTTTTGCGGTGCAAGCAGATTTCGGCCTAAAAAACCATCTTCACGGAAATACGTACCATACAAGAAAATGTTTTATATGCCTGTAGCAAACAGGTTGAGAAGGTTATATGAATAAAAAAAACCGCTGCAGCAATGAGATGGCACGCCGAACACTCCACGACCGAAGGTGTAATGCAACATCCATTGGATGGTCAGGCTTGGAAAGATTTCCATGTAATATTTCCCGAGTTTGCACGTGAAACGAGAAATGTTTATCTTTGCCTGTGCACGGATGGTTTTAGTCCCTATGGACAATCGGGAAGTCAATATTCCCTCTGGCCGGTGATTTGTCTCCTTATAATTTACCTCCCGCGATGTGTTTGAAAAGAGAGGTAATGTTTCTGACGTTGCTTATTCCAGGACCAGAACATCCGAAGAAAAGTTTCGATGTATTTTTGCAGTCGTTAATTCATGAATTACGACAGTTGTGGAACGACGGTATCCTTGCTTATGACGTCAGTACTAAGCAAAATTTCAGATTGAAAGCGGTCTTGTTGTGGACAATTAGTGATTTTCCTGCGTATGGAATGTTATCAGGATGGAGCACGCACGGAAGATTAGCATGTCCTTATTGTATGGAGGATACAGATTCATTTCGACTAGTACATGGTAAGAAACCATGTTGGTTTGATTGTCATAGAAGATTTCTTCCTCGTGGTCATGCTTTCCGGAAAGATAAAAAACATTTTCGAAAGAACGTGGTACAAAAAGAAGAGGCGCCGTGCATGCAAACCGGAACACAAATCCTTTACGAAAGATTTAACACAATGGAGGATTTACAAGAATCAGTAGAATGCGGTGGAGATCGTGGGCATCGTAAACCAAAAGGTCAAGGTGAATGGCATAACTGGTATAAACGTAGTATCTTTTGGGAACTACCATACTGGAAATCATTGATATTACGTCATAATTTAGATGTTATGTATATCGAGAAGAACTTTTTCGATAACATCATAAATACTGTTTTGAATGTGACGGGTAAAACGAAAGATAATATACAATCGAGGAAAGATTTGAAGTCAATATGCCGACGACCAGAGTTGGAATTACGGGATGGAAGGTCACCTATCCCGGTATTCAGATTGTCTAGTCCGGCCAAAACAACATTATTAAAGTGGTTAAAAGAGGACGTTAAGTTTTCCGATGGATATGCATCGAACATTGCTCGGTGTGTGGATATTGTTGGTTCGAGGCTGATCGGTTTAAAAAGTCACGATTGTCACGTTTTCATGCAGTGGCTCATTCCAATCGCATTTGCTGAGCTCTTACCACGTAATATTCACGATGTGTTATGGGGAATCAGCATATTTTTCAGAGATATATGTTCGAGAAATTTAAAAGGTGATGACAAAGAAGATCCGTTGCAACCCGATCATCCGTAGCCGATTCGTTTAATTGATACAGATCGCGAGGAGATTCTTGCGAGGAATGACATAGACGGAGAACTCATACGCGATTATGAAGACGTTGAACCGGAAGATGCTGAAGATGAAAACGGCGATGAATTCAATGAACAAGCGAAAGACGACTCGCCCATCGAAGAATCTACTGAAGAAGAAATGTAAATACAATAATATTTATTATGTTTATGTGCAATATATGTATATGATTTGTAATTAATGTAAATGACGTAAAACGTCAACCCGTTGAAAATTAACGGTTGTTGAATTCGCACCCGACACTTAGAAAAAAATTTAAGGATTTCCAACAATCCCAACGGATATCCGTTGCAAATGGTAACGGATAACCGTTGGCCCGTTGCAAGGGTAAATTGGCACCCGACACTTAGAAAAATTTCTCGATTTTCACAGTTCCCAATGGATATCCGTTAGAATGTGTAACGGATATCCGTTGGAAAGTTTTAATGGTAAATTTCCGCCACGTTTGAAGCCACGTGTAGCTTTCCAACGGACATCCGTTACACGTTCTAACGGATATCCGTTGGAAAATGTAATGATTACTGCCGAATTTGCAGCTTTTCTTAACCGTTTTTCAGATTCCCAACGGGCATCCGTTACAAATTGTAACGGACGTCCATCGGAAATTTACATTCCCGATGCGATTACGGCTAAATGACGGCTCGTCTGCCTTTCCAACGGACGTCCGTTACAATTTGTAACGGATGCCGGTGGGGAGCTGAAACGTTACGTCAATTTAATTATTCCGTTCAATCGCGCATGTTTCCAACGGGCATCCGCTGCAATTTGTAACGGATGCCCGTTGGAAATTTCGATATATATATGTTGCGACGGATTTTTTCTTATTTCAACGCCAAACAAATCCAGAAATCTCAAACACTACCAAAACTTACAAAAATGAGAAGACGTTTTATAGGAAGCGGGGAAATGTTGGCCGGTTCCGCGGGAGCGCCTCCCCTGCCGCCACCACCTCCATATCGTCCTCCGTCACCAGTAGCGGCACCGCCGCTATTTGTTGACGAGGACGATATGGTTGATATAGATGCCTTGATCGATGATTTCGACGGGCGTCAAACCCTTCCGATCATCGATCCCGAACGTTCTCCTGGAACGTTATGGTAATGTTAATGTAATTGTTATGAATTTCATTTAAATTGCGTAAATATTACTAACTTGATATTTTGCTATACAGGTTTGATGAGAGTGATGTCTTAAGACACACTAATAACAACATGATTTGGGGATCGATGCAAGACGATCTCTTTTACTCCTGGCAAGTTACGCCAGAAGTTGTGCGCCAGCGATGGTGGCGCACTTTTGTGGTAAGTTTTATTAATTATATTTGAATTTTAAAATTAAAAATATATATTAGAAAACTACTAATTATATAATTCTGTTTGCAGCGTTCATACAGATAACGCCGAATTCATACAACGCGCATCTTCACTGCATGGGTGCGCGATATGCAGATTCGGATGCTCATCATGATGAATGGTGCGAAGCGGAACTACTACGCCAACAACAGCAGACCGAAATGGGCAACCGAAACGGTCTTCAACAAATTGATTGAGCATTGGGAGTCCGCATCATTCAAGGCCAAGAGCGAGAAGGCTAAAAAAAATCGCTACGGTGAGAAGGTTCCCGGAGATGGTCCCCATCGCCATACTTCGGGATCAAAATCATTCGCGAAAAGAAAAAAAGAATTGGTAAATTTTAAATTATTTAGATTTTTTATTCATTTAAATATTTATCTAACAAAAATTTTTTATATTGTAGACACAACGGATGGGAAGAGAACCGACTCTTCTTGAAGTGGTATTAGAAACCCACGCAAAGAAGAAGTCGGTTGTCGGGGAAGAGGCTGAAGAGCCGGAACTCGTCGATCCTCGAGCGACCCGGATCGTGAGAGCTGTGACGGAGAAGATCACACAGCAATCTCAGGCTTGCGGTTCAAGCCCCGACGACCTCAGTCCGTTACAAAAGGACCAAATCTATTTAGAGGTAATAATTTATTATTTTGTTTCTAAATTATTAATATAATTTGTTAAATTCTAACGTTACGATTATTTGTTTTGTAGTCGGTGAAACCGTATAAGGGACGCCTGTACGGTCTCGGAGCACTTCAAAAGGACATCCTCGAAGACGTAACGTCGGTACCTCCATCGGTCCAAGAGAGTTTTTCTCAACAACGGCGGATCGAAGAACTCGAAGCACAACTTCGAGAACAACGAGCTAAAACGGCGCAACAATCAGTGAAGATACAACATTTGGAGAGCGTCATTGAGTTGTTGTCGGGCCAGGTGATGGGATCAACACCGCATCAAGAACCGGGGCTCGATTCGGATGCAACCCCGTCTCGAGGGGATGGTGGTGGTGATGGTGGGGATGATAACGACCCAACCGACCTAAACGATTTGTAATAGGAAATAGTTTTAATTTTAGATGGTTTGTAATATAATTTTGATATTTTTATTAAAAACCTTTTAGTTTTAATTTTTTTATTTTTTATTTTTTATTTTTATTTTTTTTTCAAATGTTGCAACGGGCATCCGTTGGAACTGGTAACGGTCATCCGTTGCTAATTTTTTCCCGCCAAATTGTTTCCCACCCTTTTGCAACGGACATCCGTTGCAACCGCTAACGGGCTTCCGTTGAAAAATATTTTTCCCGCTAAATCTTCTCGCCAGTTTGCAACGGTCATCCGTTGCAAGTTCCCGCCACGTGGCAACGGATGTCCGTTGCAAAGATTTCCGATTTTGCAACGGACCGCC
>CM071860.1:27753178-27764938 GCA_036759665.1 Gynandropsis gynandra
TATTTTCTTTCGGACCTATTCTTATTCTTTTCACATTGATGTACTCAGTGGGCTAGTATTTTTCCTTTGGATTTTGTGATTCTTTTTCATAGGTTCTTCAACGTTGATATCATCCTTAAGGAGGAGACGCATACAAGGTCCAGCCACATCACCAATTCGGGACAGCAAGCGACAAAAGGTGCACACGTTCAAACCTTTATTTTCTCGTAGTTTGGTATGCGAGATTCTCTGAGGTCTTGAACACCGGGACGGTGTTCCGTTCAGGTCTGGGGGAGTCAGTACTTGTTGAGTAACTTGCATGTGATTAGGATTAGATGATCTGCGATTAGGATTATGATTAGGAATAAGATGGATATCTAGTGAAAATTGTTTCGAGTTTAGTCATGTTTTGCGACTTTGTTGAATCGTGGATAATGGTCTAGGTTTGCTTAGAAGCCTTTTTGATACCGATTAGTCGAGTAGTTATGTTTGAAACCCTTATCTAGTTGAATTCACTCCTTAGATTTCGGTACCAAGTAGACACATCTCCGTATATACCGTCTAGCTTAGCTTTGTTGATATGTTTAGCGTTCATGAGTTAGATTCCACACGCTTATACTCCGCTGTCATCTAGGATAAGTTTTTCGCTATTCTGAGTTAGGATTGACATGAATACATCGATATTCGATGGTTCGGGTCTAATTGGTGGGTAGAGGCGCTTTTCTACGTCCTAAGGGTTAGAGTGTTGCGTATACGTCCTAAGGTTAGAGTGTTGCGTAATCAAGAAAAGAAAAAAAACTGAAAAAAAAAGAATAAAATTCAATAACGCACCTCTTCACTCCGCTAAGGTCGCACAACCTTATGAGTGTGCCATAGGCAGCCTGGGTCTAAGTAGAAAGCCATCCCTCTTCGACTCCGACGTCCTAGAAACAAAGCGTGGATCTAAGTACCGAAAAGAAAGAAATGCGTAAGAACGAGAAGAAGTAATTTGAATGATATCAAAAGCTTAGAGAAATAGGTATGGAGATTGCATGGACTTTATCTAGGGTTGTGAAGTAGACTTAGATTTTTGGTAGGATTTCATGGCTCAGCACTTTCGGTAGACATAAGGCTATACTCGGTACGCTTAGGCTCTTATCCATGTGACGCGTTGATTTGCAAAATGACTAACCCTTCGATATTTTTGAGCTAGTATCCATCGTTATTAGATTCTTCTTGTGCTAGACTTTAGTTTTGTTTGAGGACAAACAAAGGTTTAGGTCTGGGGGAGTTTGATAACACTGAAAATGTATCAATTTTAGGATAGATTTGAGTGCCATTTTGCATATATTTTATATATAGATTTACATATCCGATATGATTTTGAGTTTCACACACCCGTTTTGTTGGTTTTCAGAGGTTTAGGCGACAAGGCCTAAATGAGCTTTAAAAGACGGATTCCTGAACAAAACCACGTACTTTGAAGATATATCTACTCAGAGCCAAGATCGAGCCTTAGAACCCAAAGGAACACCCGAGCAACGAGCGGAAAAGAGAAATTTCAAGGAAACAAGGGTGCCCGATCAGGCACCATAGACCACCCGCTCGGGTAAAACCTACGGGGTTTTATCCGCATACCCTGCACGACCCGGGCACGAAGGCAACGCAATCGGGTAGCCTTACCCGATCAGGCGCAAGACGTATACCCACTCGGGCGCTTATTCATCCCAATTGCCCCGAGAGTTTGCACGACTCGGGCCGCTCAACCACGCGATCGGGTGCTGGATACCCGATCGGGCGTTATGAAGTAACATGACCAGGCGTGACTATGCACGACCGGAAAACAGTGGTGCCCGAGCGGGCCGTGTATTTCGCAACAACCTAGATCTAACATTCAAACGGCCTAATTTAAAGAACAGAATAGATCTAGAGCAAAGGGGGCGACGTACAGGACAAGGAAAGGCTGGGAAAACATCTGAAAAGGCTCGGGAGACGTTGGAGAAGAAGAGAAGCATCAATCCTTACACCGGTAACACGATAGGGAAGGTCGAGGCATCGAATTTCCTAGAGTCTATCATGTAGAGGGTTATGTTATCTGCGTCTTTTGCTTTCTCCATGAGTGAGTAGAGTCCCAACTGCGGGTAGGGATATCGAATTGTAATGGATGAACAATGATTTGCGTTAATGCTTAGATTTATTGATTTATTCTTGATTATCGGTTCTCCGTTGTCAAGATAAGTTGATAGATCTATGATCCTTAGTTTCTTCATCCATGTGATTCCCGGTATCCCGTACACCCTGTAGTGTTTGTCATATCCGAGTTCATCCCCGACCTAGTATTTGTTGTCACACTTAGATTAGTTTTAGATAATTAGGACCATATCCTCATCTATTTCTATTCGTCTTAGTTTAGTTCCATTCTTAGTTTTTGGCTGCTTTAGTCCCCAGAGATCGACCCTGGTACTACATGATCCGTATACTTGCGGTGAAGTGGTCTAGGATAATTTATAACTCGTGTTTCCACACGTCAATTGTACTCAGATTGTTTGGGTGTACTTACTCCAAAATAAAGGTGAAGTTTCACATCATTTTCCATCTTTCTTAAACCTTATTGAAACACAATACCATACCAAAGTTAAAGCCATCCGATCTGATAATGCTCCAGAAGTGGCATTTACAGAAATCATACAAAATAGAGGCATTTTTCATTACTACTCATGTCCGTACACTCCCCAATAGAATTTTGTAGTAGAAAGAAAACACCAACACCTCTTAAATATTGTTCGAGCTCTTTTTTTTTTCAATCCAACATTCCACTTTCATATATGGGAGATTGTATTCTTACTTCTACTTATCTCATTAACAGAACCCCAACACATCTTTTAGAAGATAAATCACCTTATCAATTCTTAATTGGAAAGACACCTGAGTACAATCATCTGAAAGTTTTTTGTTGTCTTTGTTATGTCTCTACTTTACCAAAAGACAGAAACAAATTTACAGAAAGAGCAAGATCTGCAGTTTTCTTGGGGTATCCTTCAGGTTTTAAAGGTTGCAAAGTTCTTGATCTTCAAACTACTCAAATCATCATATCGAGAAATGTGATTTTTCATGAAAGTATTTTTCTTACAAAAATGGTTCCCACACTCAACTAGTTTTCGATCTTTTTCCCAACTCTGTTTTGCCACTTCCAATCTCTGATCCTTTTGCATCTATTCCTTCTGAGTCTGTAAATGATCCTTCTGCATCTTCTATTTCTTCAGAGTCAACTTTTCCTTCAGATTCTTTTTCTTCTTTGTCACCAAACATAGTTTCAGTCTCTTTTGAATCTTCACAGACAAATGCCATACCAAAAAGATTAAGAAAGTCTCCAGGATATCTTACTGATTTTCATTGCTATCAGCTTTCACATGATCATGCTGCCACCTCTAACCCATAGTATACGACACCTTATCCCATTTCTAACTATGTTTCATACCACAAACTTCATCCTACCCACAAATATTTTATTCTCAATATCACCACAGAAACTGAACCCAAAACCTATAAAAAAACTGTTAAGTCTGAAAAATAGAGAAATGCAAATCTCGAATTGAGTGCCTTGTTGAGTAACAATACCTGGACTGTTTGTTCTTTACCATCTGGAAAACATCCAGTGGGATGTAAATGGGTGTTTAAAATCAAGTACAAAGCTGATGGAAGTGTTGATAAGTATAAAGGTCGTTTAGTGACAAAAGGATATACACAACAAGAAAGCATTGATTGTGTAGACACTTTTAGTCCTGTTGTGAAAATGACTACAGTTCGGATTCTTCTTGCTCTTGCTGCATCTCATAATTGAAAAGTAACACAAATGAATGTCATTATTTCCTTTTTTTCATGAAGACTTAGATGAGGAGATTTATATGTCTCTACCTCCTAGATATGTACCACAGTAGGGGGAGATTTTGTCGTCAAATGCAGTTTGTAAGCTTCAAAAGTCACATTATGGTCTGAAACAAGCTTCAAGATAGTGGCATCAAAAATTTTCTGCAGTTCTTGTTGAACATGGTTTCAAGCAATCCTCTATAGACCATTCTCTGTTTGTTAAAACTAATGCAGATTTTTTCCTGACACTTTTGGTATATGTTGATGACATCTTGATATTCAATAACCGTGATGCAGAAACCAATCATTTGAAGTTCATTTTGGGGCAAGCATTTAAAATTAAAGATCTTGGACCAGTGAAGTACTTTCTGGGACTTGAAATTGCAAGATTGCATAGAGGTATTTCTATATCTCAAAGGAAATATGTTTTAGAAATGCTGGAAGAGTTTGGTATGTTAGGTTGCAAACCTGTGATAATTCCCATGGAAGTCAATACAAAACTTGGTTTGGGAATAGGGGAACCTTTGACAGATCCGACTTATTACAGGAGATTAGTAGGAAAACTTATATACCTTACAATTACTAGACCTGGTATAAGCTTTGTTGTGAACAAACTTAGTCAGTATATGTCAGCTCCTACTGATATACACCTAGTTGCATCTCAGAGAGTTTTGAGGTTTCTAAAGGGAGACCCAAGATAAGGCCTGTTATATTCTGATATGTCTGATATGCAGTTGAAGGCTTTTGTTGATGCAGACTGGGCCTCGTGTATGGATTCTCATCGATTTGTTTCTAGATATTGTGTTATTCTTGGTGATTCTTTGGTTTCCTTGAAATCTAAAAAGTAGGTGACAGTTTCAAGGAATAGTGCAGAAGCAGAGTATCGTTCTGTTTCTTTTCTTTTCCTTTTTTTTCTTTTCTTTTCCTTGTTTGTTTCTTTTCCTTTTTTTTGTTCGTAAAATGATAATTACATGTTCGATAATAAAGTTTTCATCAAAATATTTGACATGAAGTGAATCAATAGGATCTATTTGAATTTCGTGTGTTTTTCCTCTATCTATTGTGCCTTGTTTTGTAATCGTTTCTCATATCAAATCTCTAATATATCTTTTTAACTAAAAGACTCGTGTGACATACTTGACAACAACTTTGAAAAGTTACACAAACTATAAGGTTAATCTATTCTCAATATAGAGATTAACACGATAACCAATTCAACTTCAATTAGTGAATATGTTCATACATAACGCCCTTAAGAATAAACTCTCCACAAAGTTCTTTAACCAACATGGCCTTTTTTCCTTTAATAATTTGCTGAAAAGGTTTAGTACTTCTATGATGAATATGCAATTGCGAGCATATGCAAGTATTCATGACTAAACAGACACATAAAACAACATTAGTAAAAAATGACATTGAATAGTCAGTAAAAGATGATCTAGATTAAACATCTATTATATAACTATCTACCTAATGCAAAAATATATATCTATACATCCTATAAACGTTCTTTAAAATGGAATTATATTTGTTTCATATGATGAGACAAATGAGATAATTTAGTGGAATCTATGCTAGGATTTTATTACATAGTAAATTATTTATGTTTATATTAGATATGAATATGACTAATAATTTAATATAATATTTTAATATGCATATATATTAAATGTATTTGGTAGTCTATTTAATTTTCTCTATAGATAATATTTGTTATGGTTGTTCTATCGCTTATACTTTCACTTAGATATATGATTCTTAATCCATATTTGGAATCATTCTTGATAACGCAACATAGAATTATCCATGATTGAATATCAGTTTTGGTAAATACAATCTGATATGTTTTAAACTTTGTCTCTCACTTGTATTTATCGTCATTGTGTAACATAGTATGACCGATAATTATATCCTAAACGACGTGAATGGTAGCTCATAATCGGTGGATTATAAAACAGTATTGGGAATAAAAAACTTTGGGCCGATATGTGTCTTTGTGGTAACGTCTACCTCCAATGTTTTGCTAATTGAATTACGACCAATTGTGTTTCATTAAATAGATTTTGAACATACACTTCCATATATATATATATGATAAATTCTTCAACTTGGTAAATATAATAACTATCGAAAATTTGAAGAATAAAACCAAGAGAGTAGTTCAAATATGTTTTGTAAATGCAAAAAAAACATATTTTTATCAATTTTTAATAGGCAAAGAAAGTGTTGGAAAACACTCATCTTGAATGAATGTCTAAATAGTTTTAAAGTATTTGGTTCTTAATGTTTAAGTTTTCTCAATAGATGTTGTGAGTTCAAAAAATATTATAGGTCAACATCCATCATACGTCAACATAAAACTAAACTTAATCATCACACGGCTCGAAAATACTTCTCGACATCTTATCACATTTGTGATGTGCTGATTCACCTTTCGAACGTTAAAAAATAATGCATCGATCTATTTATATTTTCTTACTTTTCATAATATGGATATATCAATTATTTATTGGATAATCATTGGTTTGATTACATAAATAATTAACCTTTCTTCTTTCATTGGTTTTCAATCTAGTCTTGTTGACCAAAGCCTACTTTCGTTTGGTTTTAGAATTGCTTCCGTAGATGGTTCATTTTCATTGTTTTTCAATGGCATTGAACTTGATAGAACATGTGACATGTCACGGTGGTATCGCTTTGTAATTGTCGTCTACGTTATTTGATTGTTGTTCATTGATTGATGATTAATTTGTACTTTTATAGTTTGTGAAAGTGTGCCTATGTATATCTATATAAAATATTTTGTGAGGTTTAACTGATTCATTCGCAATCTTTTTTTTTTACTTTCTTTTATATGGTGTGTTTAACTAAATTTCTAGTTAATTCATACGTTTTAAAAAATATATATTTTTTTAGTTTTTATTCTGATTAATTAATATAACGATTAGTTATGTATTGATAAAACAAATCCAATTGCTCAAGAAGAATCTAATGTAAATCAATATTATCTAATTAATATATTATAACATAATTTTAAAAATCTATATATTAAAAGTCTAAGAAAATGCTGGCTCCTCAGGCGTTCTCGTCTCTCACGCCGCCATCTCAGCTCCGAGCATTTATTTTCCATTTATTAAAAAAGAAACGCTTCATCTCACCTTCTCTCCCACGATCTCTCGGTGAAGACAAAGGCTTTCTCTTCCACATCTATGGGTAACCCTATGAGTCTCTGGGTTACATATCGCAGACGCCTCTAAAGGTCCTTCCTGGTGAGTTTTTTTTGTTGTTGTTTCGTGTTTGAGTGTTCTGTTTTTACGCGTTTTGGGTTCTGGGTTTTTGAACTCACTATTTTTATATGCATAATCTAACTTTGATTGTTAGGTTTTTTATCGAATTTCATCATCTGGTTCTAATTTCGTACGGTTTCTCTGCCCTCAACCTCTCCTCTCATCCGAATCCTCCTCCAAACCTAAAAGATTCGTCCTTGCCGCTGCTCAGGTGGACACCGATTGGATCGAGCCCAGGGTTGAGGAGAGAGATGGGTCTTTGTCCTGAAGGAGGACTTTCGGAAAGGGATTAACCTTCAAGAGAAGGTGGAGATCGAGAAGGATCCCATGAAGATGTTCATGGAGAACGAAATCCAAGGAGCTCTCGAAGATGACGATGGAAGAGATCGAGAAGGATAAGACGTTGAAAGATGATATTGACGTTAGGCTCAAGTGGCTTGGTCTGTTCCACCGAAGGAAGCATCAGTGTATGTATTCTCTTTGCCTTTTTCTTCGAATAGAAAGTTCTAAATTTTAATCTTCATGATTCCTGCTATAAACTTTGTTGATGTATTGTCTGATTCCTTCAGAGGCGACGATGGCTTTGAAGCTCAGGTAAATCAATGACCTTGAGCTCAGGTAAATCAGTGCACAGACACGGTACCTTCTGATCGACGAAGACTTTGAAGCTCAAGTAAATCAATGACCTTGAGCATTGATTCTGTGAAGTTCCAATTGATAAACTCTAAGACTTGTTCCATCATCTCCTGTGTATAGGTTGCAGACTTTGGTCTCATCAGACTCAATGACACAACACAAACGCATGTGTCAACTCGTATTATGGGGACATTTGGGTAAGCTTTGATCAAAAAGCTTTATTTCCATATCCATTCCTTTATATGTTTGCAAAAATTAGAAGTTGTGGGTTTCTGTTTTAGGTATCTGGCCCCAAAGTATGCATCAAGCGGAAAACTGACAGATAGATCCGACGTGTTCTCATTTGGGGTTTTGCTCTTAGAGCTTATAACTGGTCGTAAACTAGTTGACCAAAAACAGCCTTTGGGGGAAGATAGTTTGGTCGAATGGGTAATAAACACTCTTTTCTTCACAATCATGAGTGGTCTGTCTGATTACGTAGGTGCTTAGATACATTCATTTGTTCTCATAGGCATGACCGTTGCTTCTCAAAGCCATTGAAACAGATGATTTCAGCGATTTGATTAATCCAAGTCTTGAAAAACATTATGTGAAGAATGAAGTATTTAGAATGATTGAAACAACTGCTGTGTGTATTAGGCATTCGGCTCCTAAACGTTCTCGTATGATTCAGGTAAATTTACCAGTTCGTAATGGTAAACTGAAGGGAGCTTTATTCCTTTATCAGCTCACACTGGATATATCTCTGTTTCAATACCAATCCTATTCTATCCAGATCACTCTGAAAAAATTTGTCAGAATAAGGTTGTGAGGGCTCTGGACAGCGAAGGGGACATCAGCGATATCAGCAATGGAGTAAAAGTGGGGCAAAGCACGACGTATGACTCGAGCCAATACAACCAAGATATCATGAAATTCAGGAGAATGGCGTTTGGTTTTGAACAATGGAGTCAAAGTGGGGCAAAGCATGACGTATGAATCGAGCCAATACAGCTAAGATATCATGAAATTCAGGAGAATGGCGTTTGGTTTTGAGGATAGCTCGGAATCTGGAATGTACAGCGGAGTTTACTCTATCAAAAGCTCGCGGAAAGGCTCAAATGGTGCGTCCTCAGAGTTCACGGCCAATGATTCTGACAGAGCCTTCAATAATCGGCGATTCTGATTGTATAAAATAGGTAAAACATCCTCTCTTGCCTTGTGCTTTTTGGCCTTTACTTGAATTGTGTAAATCCATTTTCGTGTGAGATTCATTCCTTTCTTAGGATCATAGAATTTTGATCAATTTCAATTCGAAAACTAAGCTTCTGAAGAGTGATTTCAATTTCAATCTTGTTTTTGTTGAGTGTGGATAATACCCAATGAAAAACCTTCTTTTTATGTTACTCGAATATTCTGCTTCTTCTGTATTCGTATTCTGATCTCATCTTCGCATCGATCCTTGAATATTCTGCTTCTTCTGTAGTTTTCTTAATTCTCGATTTGTTCATGGTGTGAAGGTGGTTGGATTGAAGGTGATGTTCGTAAGCAAGAGGATGCAGGAAGAGTTGTTGAACCACTTATGAGCTTTTCGACAAGATTGACATTCCCGTCAACGCTGCAGCTGGAAATTCCCTTGTCTCCGCCGAAGATTTGTCTCCCAACGGCTTCCGAAGAGGTCTCTTATTATTAATTCCACAGTTCCTCTATTGCATTTGTTGTACAAGACTAAATTGTTGCTTTGCATTCTATGATAATTGAAAACCTAGAGCTTATGCTTATGCTTTTTATGGTAGTAAAATCTTTTCTTTGAAAGTTCATATGGCCATGGCTTTAGCATAGGGCTTAGTTTCCTCTTCCATTAGGCAAATCGGGTGGCACAAATCGGATGGGAAATTCTTTCCCTCCTCTCTCTTCATCTTCCCCTCGATGATTTTCCTCTTCCATTGGGCAAATTGTTTCTTATTCATCAATGTGCGAGGTCAGCTTCACCGATGGAGGTAAGACGACGAGCTGTGCAGGTACAAAGATTTACGCTCGGTCGGACGACAAGAACGGTGGGTCAGTGAGGTATTCCTTCTTCCTTGAACTTTTTTCCATTTTCTTCTCCTTAGAATTACAAAGATCGATCCAAGTACGATTTGGGTCTTAGTTGTGTCATCTTTGGACTACCTCACCTATTTTGGAAACCATTTTGCTAATCCGGATTGAGTCAGACCAAACTATATTGGAAATCAGTCTCAGACCAAAGATCATTCATGTTTAGTGAGTACTAAAAGAAATTTAAATCTTTATTTAGGTCAGAGTATGAGCTCCAAGAGTTTCTACAACCAAGCTTAAGGATTACATCAGGAAAAAGCTCTATAAAGAGTTCGACATCTCTCACATCAAGTCTTTCTAGAAAGATCATGGATAGCTTTCGTAATACTTTTGTATTACAACGCGATTGTATCTCTTTCTTATGGTTTGAGTTGCAGGTCCAGTATACTGCTTGGAAGGACCAAGAAGGAAACTTTGTATCTGCAGATGCGAATACGGTTGAATGAATATCAACAAGTGACGATCCCCGAAGAAAAAGTACCTTTCTTTCATCAGCTACAGTATTTCTATTCCCATTTTGGTGTGTATCTCATCTTTTAGATGATCTACTGTTGTAGGTTATGAAATCTGGGGATCATTTTGTTCTAAAAGATGATTCTGAAATTCGACTGATTGCACGTGCTCATAAAATGAGCAACATTGAGGAAATGTCGTCAATCCTGATGACGTAGTGCTCGAGTATGGTGCAGATTCCCTATGCTTATATGAGGTGTTCATGGGACCTTTCATGTACTTTATTTAAGCATGATGATACATAGACTGAAAGAAACATCTTAGGGCATTTTCATCTCCATTGTCATTTAGGGACTCGAAAACTTGGAGCACCAGCGGGATTGAAAACTTGCCTCTATCTGATGGTTCATTCAAAGATACAGTTTACACAAAATGGGCAACGGACAACACAAAACAACGTGTGTCCATTCCCTTTCGAAAGATTGGTTTTGAATGTGTATCATCTCACTATGCTATTCATTCATCGGTTCTAAAAATTAGAAAATCAATTTAGTACCATGATGATAGAAAATTAATCATAGATTATACATAATTTTTTATTCTATTTTTAATAATTATTTATTATATATAACATAATAAATAATTATATTTTTTATAACAATAAAATTTTAATCTAAATATAATTAACGAATTGTAAAAAATTATATAAGTACCCGCGCGGGATATTCCCTAGTTTACTAAATTTGTGGTAATGTTTGATTTATCTAACTAGTAATATATCTTCTATTGCCATTTATTAGCTAATGTTTGTCTGGTAAGATTCATTTAATATGTGTGATAATCTATCATTCAAGTATAAATTAGAATTTTTATACATTTAATTTTGTTTTGTAATTGAAAAAATAATAGTATTTTTTTTGTGTGTTAAACACGTTACTCCATTTACAGTATTTGAATAATTCTCTGTGATAAACATTTTATTGCATTTAGACAATTTTCCTCTTGTGTACCACCCATTAAAAAAGAAGTATTTTTTGTCTTTTCCCGTTTTATGAAAATAAGAGATTTTTCTTTTCTAATTTATAAATTGTGCATATTTAGTATTTTTTTCTTATAATTAGTTTACTTTATTAATATTTTTATTTATTATTTGTATCAAGTGGAATTTGGGGCATTCCAAAAACTTGGAGATCCAACTACAAAAAGACAACTTATGAAGGATATTAGGATATTATTGTAATAAGGGTATAATTGTAATTTTCTATTCCCTAATTAGGTTAACTCTTTAACCTCTTGTACATATAGTCGTTTAAGGCTTTGATTGAATGAATAATTCGAATTCATTATTCACATGGTATCAGAGCTGAAATCGTCTCATGACGTAACCCTAGCCGCCTAAACTCTTTTTTTTTCGGCAACCCCAGCCGCCGCACCCTATTGGTCCGGCCGCCGCACCCCCTTTGGCCTAGCCGCTGCTCCC
>CM071860.1:27773168-27799360 GCA_036759665.1 Gynandropsis gynandra
AAGTCGGCTCTTGTCCTCCTTCAACCAACGTTTTTTTTTTCTCGTGAATCCTGCAATACTAGCAAATGAAATCAAAACAAAAAAAAACAAAATCGAATTGAAACAGATGGGTTAGCGAATACGCTTGTGGCCGAGGACCAGGCTCTGATACCAAAAACTGATACAAGCTCCGAGGCTTTAACCGCAAGTATGGACTGTGTTGAGTCGGTAGAAGGCCTAGGGGCACTCTCTAGCCGAAACTCGATGATAGTGAGGGCGGACGAAGGGGAACAGGCCAAAGGGGGCGCTCGTTCGGTCCTTCAAAGTGATGGTGAGGAAGGGTGGATCGTAGGACACCACGAAGGTTGCGGAAGGGACCTTCGATACAGTCACACGTTCGGTTTGGACTCCCGGAGCACAAAGCGAACTTGGGTTGCGAATCTCACAGAGATAAAGAAATACTCAGAAATTTTATTGATCAAAGATGTCTTTCTTAGAAACAATAAGCCTCGGTTTTATAAGCATAACCGAGAGAGAAAAAAAAGGAAAAGCTTAAGTCTAGGGCGCAATTTGAGGGTGACCGTTGTAGCCTTGATTCGAGCCAAGAAAAAAAGGAAAGTGAATCTTGGGAAAGGGGAAAGAGCCGTTGGGGAGGAGTATTCAAAAGGCTCCGTCCGAGTTAAGGCAATTTGAGCTGCGCCGGTCTTGATATGGCAAGTTGCTGCTGGTGTTGTTGTTATTGTTCACGAAGCCACCTGATGGAGTTCCTTGGGCTTCATTGATGACGAAGAGGGACTTGGCTTTTGGGAAATTGCTGCTGATGTCTCCCTCTTCGTTGTTGAACTCCTGACGGTTGTTGAGGAGCACTTGAGCTACGTACGCGTTGATTCTTTGTACGCAGGCTCTTGCTCGGGATCTCGTGAGTGGCTTGTTGTGGACCACCGGCATGTCTATGTGTGCTCTGTCTTCTCCTAGCTCTCCATCCGCTCCCGTGCTTGTCTCGTCTATGCTAAGCTCGTCCTGGTTGTGATCCATGCTTGGCTCGTCCTTGCTCCGCTCCTCATCTTCGTTTGAGTCATAGTTCGTTGTAATGCCCTCATCATCTCCTCTCCTATGCCTCACCCTACAAAACCCTCTTCCAAACATCACCCAACCTCCATAAACTTAAAATCTTTGGCTGTTTGTGCTATCCCTGGCTACGTCCTTACTCACAAACTAGACCCTAGATCCGCTCCTTGTGTCTTCCTTGGCTACTCCAACACTCAAAGTGCATATCTTGTCTTGACCTATCCAAACTCCGTGTCTTCATCTCTCGTCACGTTGTATTTCATGAATCCGTATTTCCATTCGCTAACCTTTCCAAATACGTCACCCATCCTGAAATACCCGCCCCCTCCCCATCCTCCAATGGTCCTTCTCTATCACCCATCCAACCACTTACCTTGTCACACGCTCCATCTCCTCCACCGATGCCCCCAAGACTAGATTCTTCCCTGATCAATATTGAGAGTGACACGGACACCAGCCAAGCGGCGGACTCCTCTCCATCCTCCACTCCAGTACCGCATTTGGAGGCGGCCTGTGCTCCTACCGTGGTGAAATCAACCACTCAAAACGTCCATCCAATGGTGACCCACAGCAAGGCCAATGCCATTCGATCTAATCCTCCATTTGCGCATGTGTGTACAGGTTCCCTCGACGAAATCGAACCAGCAACAGCAACACAAGCCCTCCGCAACACCAAATGGAGACAAGCTATGAGTGATGAATTCAATGCTCTTCTTCAAAACGAGACATGGGAACTTTTACCTCCTCAAACCGCAAGCAATATTGTTGGATGCAAATGGGTTTTCCGTATCAAACGAAAACCCGATGGTTCAATCGATCGCTACAAAGCTCGCTTGGTTGCTAAAGGCTTTCATCAACGTCAGGGAGTGGATTTTCACGAGACTTTCAGTCCAGTGGTTAAGCCCGCAACAATCCGTACCGTGCTTAGCCTTGCAGTCTCCAACGGATGGCACATAAATCAGCTTGATGTCAACAATGCCTTCCTCCAAGGCAAACTCACTGTAGATGTATACATGGCGCAACCACCTGGATTTATTGACAAGGATCACCCTCTTCACATTTGCAAACTCCGGAAAGCTATCTATGGTCTCAAGCAGGCACCTCGTGCATGGTACTCTGAATTACGGAATTTTTTGCTTGGTAGTGGCTTCAAGAATTCTCTTGCGGATGCTTCACTTTTTGTACTCCACACGCCAACCACCAAGCTTTATGTTCTCATCTATGTCGATGATATGATCATCACGGGTTCTTCACTCACATTCAGACCTTCATCAAATTGTTGGCGTCTCGGTTCTCAATTAAAGACCTCGGTGCTCTCACCTTCTTTCTGGGAATTGAAGCCACGAGAACACCACAGGGTCTACACTTGTCGCAGCGGAAGTATATCACGGACCTTCTCAAGCCACGAGACCACAGGGTCTACACTTGTTGCAGCGGAAGTATATCACGGACCTTCTCATTCGGACAAACATGAATGATGCGAAATCTGTCTCTACACCATTGCCATCGACCTCACGGCTTACCATTTCCTCGGGATCACCTCTTCCTGACCCAACCGAATTCCGACAAGTGATTGGAAGCCTACAATACCTTGCCTTCACGCGTCCGGACGTGAGCTATGCTGTCAACAAGTTGTCTCAGTTTATGCATCAACCCACGGATGAGCATTGGCTATGCGCCAAACGTGTGCTTCGTTATCTTGCTGGCTCTCGTGCACAAGGTATCTTTCTTGCAGCTCAAAACACTTTGTCTCTTCATGCTTTCAGCGATGCGGATTGGGCTGGAGACTCATCTGACTTCAAATCCACGGGAGCATACATTGTTCATCTTGGCAAGCATCCGATATTGTGGTCCTCCAAGAAACAAAATGGCCACTCACCATCATCCATCGAGGCGGAATATCGGTCCGTTGCCAACACCTCGGTCGAAATTTGTTGGCTAGGCAATCTCCTCATGGAACTTGGTGTTACCCTCACGTCGGTTCTGACTATTTACTGTGATAATATTGGAGCTACTTATCTCAGCACCAACCCGGTTTTTCACTCCCGTATGAAGCACCTCGCACTTGATTATTTCTTTGTCCGTGGCCAAATTGAAGCTGGTACTCTTCGAGTCTCTCACGTGCACTCCAAAGACCAACTCACCGACATCCTCACCAAACCTCTAGCGCGGTTACAGTTCCATGAGTTATGTTCCAAGATTGGAATCACCTCGGGTGATTCATCTTGCGGGGGCGTATGAAGGATATTAGGATATTATTGTAATAAGGGTATAATTGTAATTTTCTATTCCCTAATTAGGTTAACTCTTTAACCTCTTGTACATATAGCCGTTCAAGGCTTTGATTGAATGAATAAGTCGAATTCATTATTCACACAACTAGTTTGAGGCTCGGTGAAATAGACATGTCTGTGAAGATGTGGACTACCTGCACCTGGACAGAAAGACCTTATGAAGCTTTGTTGTTCCCTGGGATTGACTTTGGGCTTTTTCTGCACAGCTTAGGTGTAAGGCGAAGATATTGGATTACAAATCGAGAGGAATCAAGGATATAGTCTAAAAATGCCAAATAACTTTGAAGATGGAAGTTATCCTATAGATGTTGTATTCAGGCCTGTTCAAAACGCGAATCATAGTATTCATTCTTATGGGTCTAGAATAAAAAACAAGAGATTCTTTTTCTCGAAATATGGACAAATGAAAGTTTAACTCCTAAAGAAGCACTTTATGAAGCCTCCCGACCGACCACCGGGTTTTATTAATTTGCAAATTCTTCCTGAACTAGTTAAAAGAATGAAATTGTCTGATATTATGACGATATTTGGTAGCATAGATAGAATTATGGGAGAAGTTGTCGTTAAAATGATAATTGATACAACAGAAGTACAAACTATCAGTTCTTTTGTGAGATTGGAATCTTTATAAGAGGTTTATGGACTTATATGGGTATTTGTTCCTATATACAAATATAATGGATGAAAATAATACAATACCAATGTCATAATTGAATTATAATTCTTTTATTCTTTCTTGCATTGTCTCAATTATTCTCTGAAAAATCTCTTCTAATATTTCTCTAGTCTTAAGTTTCTTTATGGTATCAAAGCCTGGTTTTGAGTAAATCAGGTTCTTGATCCCCTTCCACTTAATTCTACACTACAGTTATCAGTCACATCCTTCATTAGATTCCTATTACGCCATTCAGCAAATTTTGCATGCAAAATCAAGATGGAGAAAGGATCATTACGCTTATTCCATGTAGGTCATTTGGAAACGGCTCATTTCAATAAAGCCAATCCAAGTTATGAGCGCAAAGTTGTCTGGTGCGAGCACTACAATAAAAAGGCCACGTTAATTAGAAGTGTTGGTTACTTCATCCCCATCTCAAACAACATAGGACTCATGAGGTATCTCACAACACTAAAGAATTCATATATGTAACCAAGACAGACATAGAAGAAATCAAACTTCTCCTCAGTCGTGGCATGGGTAAAAAAAAAATTGATCTGAGGAATATCGCCTTACTTTCTATAACAATTACATTATACAATATGTACAATCTTATTCATGAAACATAAAAATTGCAAACGGAAGTAGTATACCAAGAAAAGGAACATGACACCTTAGGATTCTTAATAAAAAAATACCACGATTCTATATGTATCATATTTCTCAAACAACTTATTATATGTTAGGAAACTAGAAGATTTAAACTGTGTGGTTTGTTTCGAATCTAACAAAGTTTTGGATTCAAGATATTCAGACAAAGAAGATCATTGGAGAAGGATTGCTCAAGAGTAGTCTTTATGTTTTAGAACATTTTGATAATATTTTCAAGTCGTTTATTTGTTCTAAAATTACTAGTAGTATGTATTGTCAACCTTTACATGCTAGATTGGGGCAACCACATTATAAAGCATTGTAAATTTTGTTACCTAATGTCAAATATAATCATAAAACATGTGCGGCCTATATACTAGGAAATCATTATAGGACTATTTTTCATGAATCTTGTACAAAATATGACAAGTGCTTTGATTTACTTCACTCGGACGTTTGAACATCACCTAAGTTAATTAGAGACTCTCGAAAATATTTTGTCACCTTTGTAGATGAAAATCAAAATACACATGGGTTTACTTGTTAACGTCCAAAATTTATTTATTAATGCGTTTAAGAAATTTATAATTACGTTGCAACCCAATCCTATGCTAGAATTAAGTGTCTCGCGCCAGAAAATGAAGGAGAGTACACAAGTTATCAGTTTCGAACATTATTGGAGGATCAAGGCATGGTGCACAAACTTCATGTCCATATAGTGCACAACAAAATAAAGTGATCTAGCGATATAACATGCATCTAATGGAGGTTCCACACACCATTATGTTCTACCGACATGTACCCATCCAATTTAGGGGATATGTCATCATAATAGCATGCCACCTCATCAACAGGCTTCCAATAAAATGCATAAATGATATCACTCCCTACGAGATATTAAATAACACCAAACCCAATCTCGATTACCTTAAAATATTTGAGTGTGTTTGTTGTGTGTTTGAAGATTAACTTTTACGAAATAAACTCAAGCCCAAAAGCATCAAGTGTATCTTTGTTAGCTAATCATCCACATAAAAAAGGGTTCAAATGCTATCATTATGGGACTCGTCCGATACAAGGAAATTCGAATTCGATGAAACTGAAAGCTTTCGTTTACAAAACAAATGGACTGAACTTGAGAATATGATCCACCCACATGATGTGTTTAGTTCCTTAAGGTTTATTTTAAATCAACTTCAAATTGATAATGGCGACACATTCAGATCACAACAATATTTGAACCTCCCACTTGAGGATATCAAACTACCAACAAATTAATGAAATACGAAAAAATAAGAAAGGGGAGCAGAACCTAAGGAAGTAGAATGCATTGAGCACTGTGATCCACTAATAAATGCACTCAGATGCAGTGGTTAGTTAAAATATCTTCCTCGTATTCATTACTCTAATTATGCCATTAGTTATTCTATTCAATATTTTTTTTATTTGACTAGCCTACCCAATGAACACCAAGTCTTTGTAAGTCAAATTGATAGCATTCATGAACATACTTCTTATGAGGACGCTCGATCCATCCCACCATGGAGACAAGATATGGAAGAGGAAATCAAAGCTCTTGAAAAAATGGAACATGGGGTTTAGTGGAACTCCCTAAAGGAAAGAAGGTAGTCGATTTCAAGTGGATCTGTAAGGTCAAATTTCCTAGAAATGGAAAGGTTGAGCACTACAAAGCTAGATTGGTGGAAAGAGGGTTCACAATAACATACAGAGAAGACTACATGGAAACATTAATGCCAGTATCAAAGCTACACATGGTACATATTCTACTATCAGTTGATACTAATCTTAAATGGAATATTTGACAGCTAGGTGTCAAGAATGTGTTTCTACAAGGCGATCTGGTGGAAGAAATATTCATAAACCTCTTCCAGGATATATCCAACCCGATAACCTAAATAAAGAAGTCAATTTACGGGTTGAAACAATCTCTTTGTGCCTAATTAAACTTTTAATAATGCTTTACTAGAATTTGGTTATCATAATGTGAGGCCAATCATTCGTTGTTTTCAATTCATGAGGAATTAGAAATTATTTTCGTATTAATTTACGTTGATGATATCATTATTATGGGCAATGTTGATAAAAGACTTGAAAACACCAAAACATATATTAAGAAAAAGTTTGATATAAAGGACTTAGGTTAGCTAAAGTTTTTTTTGTATTCAAGTTGTTCGTAATAATGAAAACTACTTATCTCTAAAAGAAAATATGTTTGATCTCTTAGGTTACACATGTAAACTAGGAGCTAAACTGTGCAAGACAATCATCGATAAAAAGTACAAAGATCATCGATAAGAGGAATCCTTCATGAATGTGGAACAATTTCGGTAAACCATAGGTAACATAATATATCTTACAATTACACGAATTGATATCTACTATTTCGTTAACCAAGTTAGAAAATTTATGCAGGCTCCAGCTGAACGTGAATGAGGACTGGGGCTGAGACGGGGATGTTCGGAAGTCAACCATAGTTTTACACATTTTTAGGAGACAACGTGGTTATATGGAAGAGCAAGAAGAAAAATACCATGGTCAAATCGAGTGAAAAAGTTGAGTATAGAGCCATGGCAAACATAACTTCCGGACTAGTCTTGATAAAAGTGATTATGGAAGGACTAGAGATCAAGACCATTCGACCCATGCTTTTTCACTATGACAATCAAGCAACCCTTCACATTGTAGCCAAGTCTGTATTCCATGAACGGACCAAACACATAGATGTGAATTAGCATTTCATCTGAGGCAAAATCAAAGAATGCATAATCATCACCACATACACCCCAAGCATGGATCCACTAGAATGCGTCTTTATGAAGCAATCAGATATATTCAGACAAGCGTCAATGAATTGGCCTTGCAAATCTTCATCAAAACTATAAGTTCAAATGATCTCCTCAAACGCATGAATTATGATTGTACTCTTTTTCCTATATCAAGATTTTATCCCACGGTATTTTACTTGGTAAGATTTTAATGAGGCATCGGCATTTGGTGTTAAGGCTGTTTCGATCTTTAGGGGGATGTTAAACAATCTACTCTACTTAGAGTATTTAGACCATTCTCCATCTGGTGAACACTCTGCTCCACTTAGAGTGTTTCTCCTCTTGTGTGTCACCCACTATAAAGGAAATAAGGAAGATTCCTTTTTTTCTTTTCCTTGTGTTATCCACTCCGTATGAATATAACAGAATTTTCTTTCCTAAATTAGGAATTATGTATTTAGTCTTTCATTCTTTTAATTAGTTTACTTTACTAGTATTTCCATTTATCATTTACATGGAAATATCATACTTATATAAACATGTAATAAAAAAATAATACAATATTAAATATAATTGAGTTAATAATTCGTTTGTTCTCTCTTGCAATCCCTATTTTATTCTCTTATTATTAATCCCTGCTAATCTATCTCTAGTCTTAAGTTTTTTTAATTAGTTTTGTTGCATTAAGCACAACACGCTCCTTCGATTGCTTCTTCGTCACCCCGAAAAGAGCTAGTATAAGCACAATACCTTAATGTCGTATTACTCGAAACTTTACTTTAAATTAAAATATATTAATTGATATGAATATATATATATATATATATATTAATTATAATACATAGGATTATTCAATCAATAATGGTAAATATTGAAATATTAAATTAAATAATTTGAAAAAAAATTTAAAAAATTTTGTAGAATAAATATAAAATCCTTATATAAATTAATTTATAGCATATTAATTGATACCAGTATATTTAATTTTTGATAAATGAAAACATAACAATATTAAATTATTTAATATATATATATATATATGTATATATACATAACATATGTATATGATATTACAATTGGGGTGTTAAATAAACTAACTCATTCTAGTCCAATCCCATGTTGGTTAAGCTATTTTTTTCTAACCCAAATCCAGCATATATTTTATATGGTTTGAAAAATTTTAGCTAAATCCATTCCACCAAACCAACAGATTATATAGACCAGCCTATGAATTATAATTTGTTTTACAAAAAATATATAACACTAAAATTGAAATTTATATTTCGAAAAAACAATGTATACATAACATAATATCATTAAAAATAAATTATAAATATAAATTCAATTAAATATATAATAACACTTAAATTTTGAAAAAAATAATTTTATAATTATATCACGTTTGTAATACTAATAAAATATAACTAAAATTAAAATATTAAATTATTTTAATAATTCTTTTATTTGCGGGTTGACCCACAACCACATAGATTAACCTATATAGATCGCAAAAAAGTCCAACCTAGCCATGAGTCCTTTATTTTCCAATGTAATTTTTTTCTTGAACTAGTCTATCGTTTTATGGTTTGGGTCATGATCATCCCACGGATCGGCAGTTTAAATAGCACCTCTAACCAAAACCACGAGAAACATATTTGTGTTTAAAATGAATTAAAATTTACAAATTTGATAAGTTGAATTAAAGTAGAAAGGGATAAAGTCATAAGGAAACATACATAGGACAAACTCGATGTCAAAGCTCTTGAAAATATGACTAAGAGTTTGGTCCCCACATGTAATGAAATTTATCCTACATTATTTGGAAACATTTTTACACCAACATATATTTATTCTTCTCTTTAATTGTATTCAAAATGAGCAAATGGACAAGTTTTGAATTTGTAGTGTATTTTACCAAAAAAAAAAATACACACGCACGCACCACCTGCTTGGACCAGGCTGGGCTTGGTGGATTTTTGTCTTTACTTCCTATATTTCAGCTGGACATCTTGTGAAATTGATCTTCGTCATACCCGGATCACTGTTTAACCTCTCCAAATTTGAATTGCTAAACGAGATGAACTATCATTGTTGATCCCAAAAACTACTCATCTTCTTCGAGCAGTTGGATGTTGACTACATCTTGTTTTACTATATCCCTAACGATCATCCATGCCCAGTAGGTGTGACTGCTCGTTTTTCCATGCCCCCAACCGAAAAAACCAAGAAGATATAAGACAAAACCAAGGTCAAGTTCGAGAAAGACAATAGAACTGTTTGAGATCATCTGTTGAACCATATATGAAATGCGTTTCAGATGGTGGATGACAATCCTATCTTGGACCAAATCCATAAGTACAAAAACTTGGTAACGATGTGCAAAGCGAAGGTATAAAAATGTTAAAATTTTATACACTAATATCTTACTGGAGAAGTTTTCTCAATTGTGATTTGGATAAAGATGTCATCTCAAACACAAGAAAAAAGATCTATCACTCAAGGAGCTTCTCAGTCATATGAAAACTGATGAGACTAACCGTAAAAAAGATAAGCTTAAAATTATTTCTTCCATTTTGGTTAAAGCTAATTTGATTGAATCTTCTATTTCTTAGAAAGATAGGTTTAATGCTAAAGGAAAGAAATTTAAGAAAGGCAAAAATTATAAGAAATTGAAAGTAAAAAATGGAAAGCCAAAAGACAAAGTTCTACATTGTTATGAATGTGGAAAACAAGGCCACAAAACATATTAATGCTAGAACAAGAAGGATCTAAAACCTGATCATAAGCCTGATGCAAATTCTATCTTACGGGTTAATGTTTCTAAAAAAGATGAGATCATTGTAGCGGTGGTGGTTGAGGCAAACTTGTTGAAGAATAAATTTGAATGGTTTCTAGACACTAGAGCAACGAGACACTTCTATTCCAACAAGGATCTTTTCTAGGAATACCGTGAAGTCGTAGAGGGTGAACATGTATTTAGGGGTAATTCTACCACATATGCAGTTTCTTGGTAAAGGAAAAATTATCTCCAAACGTATATATGGAAAAACATTAGCTTTGAATGATGTATTGTATGTGCCATCATTGAATAGTTTCTAGTAGTTTGCTGAATAAGGTTGGTTTAAAACTTGTCTTTGAGGGTGATAAAATGATATTAGCCAAAAAATGGTGATTTGTGAAAAGACGTTATTTGTCTAATAGATTGTTTAACTTGAACACAATTTTTGTTGTTCCTAGTGGAAATAACTCTGGTTCTATTTATATTATTGAATCTATGTGTTTGTGGTCTTGAAGGCTAGGACATATAAATTCGGGCTCAAACAAAGGTTAAAAATATGCATCATAAACACGTCAAATGAAAAAAAATGTTTGAAATGTATTGTTTGTGTTGAAACCAAAAATGTTACTTCGAGAAGCATTGAAGTTTTTTAATTAATTGATTCTAACTGAAGCTAATTTTTAGGAACACTATGAGCAAGGATGGTAAAAGGTATGATATATCTTTTATCGATGACATTTCTAGATACACGAAAATATATCTACTAAAGTACAAAGATGAGGCTTCTCAAATGATTTTAAAACATAAAGCCAAAATAGAAAATCAATATGATATGAAGATTGAAAGGCTTAAGTTTGATAGATATGGTGAGTGTGATATAAAGTTTCTAGAAGAATTTTGTAATAAAAATGATATTATTCACGAAACTAAAGCACCATATACATCTCTACAAAATGACATAATTTAATGAAAAAATAGAACATTGAAAGAACTTATGAATGCTATGTTGTTAAATTCTGGTATACCTGATAATATTCGAGGAAAATTGTTTTGTATGTATGTTATATAAAACTATTTATTTAATTTCAAAAGAATAAATAAATTTAGTTTAATGTAATTAAGTAATTCATTATTGTGGTGCAGTTCAAAAACTTTTCAAAGTTTAAATTAATCTATTATCAATATTGGGACGACTAATCACACTTATTCTGCTCAATGATTTGCCATATGTTTCTATATGATTTTGCATTATTCTAGTTTCGTTTTGCGTCTTTTTATGTCATTTTGTGATCTTGCAGGTAATAAGGACTAAAGAGTACACTTTAGAGAAACATGACAACTTCCTGTACAAAAATGAACATCATAGACATATCTAGCCAAAATTCTTGGTCCGAGCGCTTGAAAGTCTCGATCGAGGATACGAAGTAGAATTTCTAAAGGTTCCAGAAGATTCGTTTAGGCAGAGCGGTCGATCTATCTATTTCTACTCTACAACAAAATTCATTTAGAGGATTCACTCGACCCGAGCGAAAGGCAACTCGGGCGAGCGTTCATCCACCTAGAGGTAATTTTTGTTCTAGATGATTCGCTCGACCTCAGCAATCATGTGCTCGGTTGAGTGATCTATCGGAAATGGTCATAGTCGACTTCTATTTAAACGGGAAAAGCACAGAACAATCAACTACTCGGTCCAAGCACATGTGATGTGGTTAATCTCAAGTAATAATTACCTAGACTAACGTTTCCGCAAGCATATGGATCGTGTAGTACTAGGGTCGAACACAAGGGAATCGATGCAACTCTAAAGTTAGTAAACTAATTCAACATGGATAAAGAACGAGATCCCTCATTATTCTATTACTGATGTCCTCAACAGCTCCTCTGCGATCCTGGTCCGTCGCCGCGTCTCTATCCTTTTTTATTATGCTCTCTCTACTCTCTCAGCTTTGCTGCGTCTTCATGTGTGTTTTTGTCTGAATTGGTCTTTTTCCTTTGCCCCTTTTCTTCTCCTTTCCTCTTTCTTTTTTTCCTTTTCTTCTTCTTTCCTCTTTGGCTAAGTATTTCTATTCTTTCTCGTGAGCTTCCTTGAGTCTTTAAACGGCAGAATCTTTCCTTTTCTTGATCAGTACATGCAGGTTCAACATGCTCGATCGGGCACAAGAGTAAACTCGGTCGGGCACATCCTCAAGTTACACCCTGGTCGGGTTTCTCCTATGCCCGAGCGGTACGACATGTTCGGGTTTAGTTTCAGTTTCATGAGCCCTGTTGGGCTGGGGATAGTGTTCGGTCAGGCACCTCAACTTCCTTCTGCACCCTGTCGTGCTGATGGGGTAAGATCAGTCGGGCACTCTATTCTCCCCATGCGCCCGGTCGTGCTATGCATTGTGCTCGGCCGTGCAGGTTGTTGTCTTCTATGCCCGGTCGTGCTATGTATTATGCTCGGTTTTGCTGGTTGGTATTGTAGGGCATTTGCTCGTGTTTTCTCGTGTTTGCTCGTGTTAGTGTTCGATGTCTTTATTTCCTGCAAATAAACGAGAAAACGTTGAAAGAGGACTAAGTGATGCTTAATGATCGGTAAACTAACTATGAAAATAAACTAAAATACTATAACAAAATAGAAGTTATCAAACTCCCCCAGACTTGAACCTTTGCTCTTCCTCGAGCAAGTCTAGAACTAAGCATGAGAGGAGTTAGACAACAATCGGACACTAGTACAAACAACTCAATAAGTTAGCCATCCTACACAACAACGCGTCACACGAACATAGATCTAAGCGTACCAAGTTAGGCCTCTATCTACTAAAATCCACTAACCGTGCAATCCTACATATATCCTAAGTTCATTTCACTAACCCCTAGACAACATCCAAACAATCTCCATACCTAATCTAATATGCAAACAATTCGATACCATTCTTAAGACAATTATTCTTCTTTTCCGGTTCTCTTTTGCTTCTTTTTCAGTTTCCACACATTTTTTCTTTAAAAATTCGCACTCGGTTTCTAGGATGTTAGAGTTGAAGAGGACAACCTTCTACTTAGACCCAGGTTACTGATTGGCATACTCATAAGGTCTTGTGACCTTAGCAGAGTGAAGAGTTTGTGTCATTGGAGATCTTTTTCTTTTGATTAAACTATTGTGATTATGCATCGACTCTAACCCTTAGAACCTAGAAAAATGACCTCGACCCACCACTTTGACCCGGACCATCAATATCGATGTACTCATGTCAATATAAGGCTGAAATAGTTAAAGAAATTATTCTATTGACAACATAGTGTTAACACGTGGAAATATAATGATCGAAACAAATCAAAGAATGAACGATATGCCCAGAGATATAAATACTTGGGATTGAAACATAGGGGTCGGAATACAACTATATGCTATGGATTCATGCACGACCACTAACTAATCGACATCTAAAGGTATTTTTCAGTAAACCTAGACTTTTGTTCCCGATTCGGCAAAGTTGTATAAAGATGGCTAAAGTTCAAAATTTTTCGTACTAGGTATCCGTCCGTCTAATCCTAATGAAACTAACGTAAAAGATAAACTAAAACGAAGAACTCAACATCTAAATCCTAATCACAATCATGACACTCGAAGAATACACCCTCCCAGACTTGAACGGAACACCGTCCCGGTGTTCAAAACCTAAGAGAAGGACTAGCATGCAAAAACTCCGAAAATAATAAAGGAGATAGGAACGTGTGCACCTGATGTGTGCTTGTTGTCTCGAGTTAATTAAGCTAGGTGTATGCTTCCCTCCTTTGTTGTGGATGACATCGAAGTGGAAAATCTGCAACAAAGAGTCACACGATCCGAAAAGGAGAGAACAATACATCGAAGTCGCTAATAGTGTGCATGCATGTGAAAAGAATAAGAATCCAATTCAGAAAATAAAACGAAATAACTAAAAGGATATGGGGCTCGTGTTGCCTCCCGAGAAGCGCTTGTTTAAGGTCATGAGCCTGACTAAGATACTCTACTCATGCGTTGGCTCTAAAAGAGGGAAAAAAGTTCGATTGTTGTCCATGTTGTCCGCGTTGTAGACTTTCAAACGTTAGGCGTTTACTTTGAATGTACTGTCGTGTCCCATAAGCTCGATTGCGCCATGTGGTGAGACGCTTTTGATTGTGAACGGTGATCATCTCGTTTTCATACGTATTTCTTGCACAATTTTAGAGATGTTTATGACATATATGTGATGCTTTACATATGATTCCGTATCCGTTTTACTTGTTTTCGTGTTTTCATATTCTTACAGGTTTTTATGTGTATTCGGCTCATTTCGGAGCTAAAGGACGTGCACGAGACAAAGTACAACATCGAGGATCATCACGGGACAAACAGGACGAGAATCAGCATGGAATAGCCACTACCCGCGCGGGTAACTCCCTAGCCCGAGCGGGCATCTATTACGGTGGTTTTGTCCAGCGAATTGAACATGAATCGGGCAAGAAATACCACGCCCGGAGCTTGTGCCCGAGCGGGCAGCACTTGAGCCCGAGCGGGCAGACCTTGAGCCCGAGCGGGCAGCCCTTGAGCCCGAGCGGGCAGCCTCTTTTCTCATTGCGATCCCGCGCGACCTTCTGTGATGTACCCGAGCGGGTCACTTACCCTGCCCGCGCGGGTCGCGTCCGTCACCTACAACTCCAAATAAGTTAATTTGACTTAAAACAAATGGCAGTTTGTTGGCGAATTATACAATAAGGAAAACAACTTTAGAGAAGAGGAATAAGTGATATTTCGCTGGAGGAACTAATGGAAACGTCACCCAACTTATTCAAGAATGGAAACTCATGAAAAGACAACAATCGGTGGTTGCTGCAACATAAGGAGGAACTGAACGGCCAGAAGGAAGAAAGGGAGAAAAGGAAAGAAAAGAGGAAAGAAAGAAGAGAAGAGAAGTGAGAGGTCGAGCTCATTCACTCAGTTTCAGTTCTTGATCAAGGAGAGAGAGAGAGAGAGAGTAGAGAGAAGAATGAGGTTCTTGCGAAGGAGACTTACAAAGAGCATTGGAGATCAACCCCACACTTCGGTTTCGTTTGGTTTTCATGTTCCTTAGACCTTCTATTTCGTTTATGTTTGTTTACAGACGCATGAGCGAGTAGTTTTTTTGTTCTAGGAGAAGGGATTAGCCCATGGCTATCCCGGAACCACTTTTGACTTTTCTTGGAATGCATCTTCCCGTTTCGTTTATCTATTATTTATCTGAGTGCTTAAATGAATTTTGTTTACGAAGGCCAAGTAAATGCATGTGTTAGGGGTTAGGAGAAGGACCGAAAGGCGAATTCTAGTCTAGAAGATCAGGTTTAGAACATCCGAGGTTAGGCCACGAAAGTAGGGTAGCAGCGGTTGAGGGTAAAACAGATGAATCACAGATCTTATGGGTTTAGTTCATGGTGTCAGCCACAAAAGTAGGGGATAACTTGACTAGATCACGTGTCTATGCTTCGAGAGAGGGTAGATATCATATTACGATCGTCTGCCTTAGATAACTTGACTGGGATTGCATGATAGATAGGTTGATTGTTGGTTTCGGTAGTCTTGTGGTGAAACTGGTTTCCTGGAACGTTTGTCTCATTCTTAAGAACTAGTTTGTTTATTTGTTTTTAGTATTTCAATCTTAAAACCACATTTCATTCGTTAGCAAGTTTGATTCGTAATTTGAGTTTAGGTTGTGTTGCAATAGTCCCTGTGGGATCGACACCTGAAGTACTACACATGTGTCGTGCACTTGCGGGTAGTTTAGGTTATTTGTTTAACTTTGATAACGCATCAAGTTTTTGGCGCCGTTTCCGGGGACTATTGTCAACGCGTTTTAGATTCGAGCCTAGAGTCTTTCTTGTTTGTTTTTGTTTTGTTTTCTTGTCTTTCATTCTTTCTACCTAATTCCATTCGTTTGTCCTTTGTTGGTTTATGAATAGGTCTCAAGGTGCTTCAAATCTACTCCAAATCGACCCAGAGATCAAGCGAACTTGCAGAAAACTGAGAAAGGACAAGGAAGAACGTAACACAGAGCCGTCAAATCACCGAAATATGGATAATCAGAACGGCCATGGAGAGTCACAATTACCTCTCGGTAATCTGGGGCACATGCAGCAACAACCACTCGCGCCTCAACAGCGAGAACCACAGGCTCCCCCACCACGTCGTCTCAGGGATTATGTGGTGCCGAACATGAACAACGTGCAAACAACTATAAGGATGCCTGCTGTTGCGAGAGAATAATTTGAGATTAAGCCGGCGATGATCAATATGCTTTATCAGAAGCAATTCATGGGTGGAAATCATGAAGATCCCCATCAACACCTCAAAGGCTTCCTTGAGCTTTCCAGTATATTCAAGATACACGGAGTGTTAGAGGATGCGATCTTACTGCGTCTCTTCCTCTTCTCAATCGGGGGACGGGCGAAAACTTGGCTACAATCGCTACTTGGGATAAGCTCTGCACATTGTTCTTATCACGCTTCTTTCCTCCGAGCAAGACGATTCAGATGAGGGGGAAATTACAATGTTCAGATGCAGAGATGGAGAAACTTTGTTTCGGGCGTGGGGCAGATTTAAGGATCTTCTACAGTTGTGTCCACACCATGGTCTTGAGGAGTGGTACGTTATCCAAACCTTTTACAACGGAATTTCAGATGAGCACCATACGACGTTGGATAACGCTGCCAGAGGATCATTTATGGATCTGAGCGTCGAGGAGTCATACGAGCTGATCGATAACCTTTCCATGAACCACACCATGTGGTCAACACCGAGAGGTATGCCTAACAGCACTCGTCGCCTATACAAACCGAATGAGAACAGAGCGACGGGGAACACAGCAAACGCCATGTACTGCGTGAATTGTGGAGATACAGAACACGTGGCTTATCAATGCATGCTGCAAGAGGACGTGGAATACATGAATTATGCCCAGCAGCAAGGAAACACACAATTCGTGAATATCTACAACCCGAATTGGAGGAATCACCCGAACTTGTCATACCGAACGACTCAAACGATGAAGTATTCGGGATTTCAGCAACCACAACAGCCATACCAGCAAAATAACCAGCATATCCAGCAAGCTCAGCAAGTTCCGCAAGCTCCTCGACCTCCTCAAGCCCCTTCATCGAACCTTGAGCCGGTACTATACTCGAATTTATCAAGGAGCAAAGGCAGAAACATTCAACTCAAACCAAATTCAATGCGGATGTGGGGACATCGATCAACGAGCTCAAAACTCAGATGGAATCCTTGAGCAACCATGTTAAGAGCTTAGAGAACTCCATAGCACAACAAGCTGCCTCATCCTCTCGAAATCCCGGACAGCTCCCAGGTAAACCCGAATTGAACCCGAGAGAGTACGTGAATGCTATTTCTGTGTGCAACGGTGATGTGGTTGAGAATTCGCCCTCCAAAGAGCGAGAGCATGCTGCTGGTACGTCCATGAAAAGAGTCAAAGGTAAGGTTGCGATTATGGAAGGAGTCGAACCAGATTTAGACAAACCATACGTTGCTCCACCGGCATACAAACCTCCTATACCATTTCCTCAATGGTTGGTGAGCAGTAAGAATGAAAAACAAGTGGGAAGATTTGTAGAGGGTCTAAAGAATCTTGACATCAACATCCCATTTGTGGAAGCCCTCCAAAAGATGCCTAATCACGCCAAACTCATCAAAGAGGTACTTTCCAAAGAGAAGCATATCGAAGAGAACGAGACGGTAGCACTAACCGAGGAATTCAGCGCTATCATTCAAAACAAGTTGCCACCAAAATTGAAGGACCCCAGAAGCTTCTCCATTCAATGCACAATAGGTAATATTGATATTGATAATGCTTTGTGCGATTTAGGGACAAGCGTGAGCATCATGCCACACTAAGTTTTCAAGCGGATGGACTACGGGAATCTCAAACCTACAAAGATGTCTCTACGCCTCGCGGATCGTTCGGTAAGGTATCTGGTGGGAATTGTTGAAAGTGTTCCCACCATGGTAGGTAAGCTTTGCATTCCCACTGATTTTGTTGTACTTGAGATAAAGGAAGATGTTAGGGTACCTATTATTCTTGGTAGACCGTTCTTAGCTACTACAGGTGCCATGATAGATGTACAACAAGGAAAGCTTTCCTTACGTGTTGGAGATGAGACAATCGAATTCAACTTGTCCAGCCCCATGAACGGACCCTTATCCAAGGAGTCTTGCCTTAGAGTTGATTCGCTGGACGAGTTATCAAAAGACACGCATGATCAAGTAAGTGTTTCGGATCCACTTGTACGATATCTAACACGAGTTTGCGATAATGCAGGATTTGCGGATGAAGGAGCTGAGATGTACACGAAATTCATGAGTGCTATTGAAGCACTAGGAGACGTCCCACGTGAGGAGATACCACACGAAACACACGCTGGTTTTGCAGTGGAGAAGATGTCCAAACTTGAGCCCGATCCTCCGTCGTCTTCTTTTCGGTATGAGTATGTTCAATGCGATAAGACATATCCTGCTGTTATGAATGCTAACATGAATGCAGATAAGATGAGAAAACAACCCACACGTGTAAAGAAGCGTAGGAGAGTCAGATCTTCGATGCAGAAACCACTTATCCAACCTCGGGCAGCGAACGGGTGAATCCCGTGCATGATGTGCCTACGAACGAAGCAGTGACTAAGGGATGGCATGACACAAAGATCCTACCTCATGACTTCCAAATAGTATAACTTTGGAGCGAGACGAGTGCACATTCAAAGCTAATGGAAAGCGGCTAAAGCTCTACCAAACTGCTCAACCGATCGAAAGTGGAAACTCCATTTCCTTTTCCAATCCACCCGTCGCGCACGCATGAGGAATGGAGACGTCAAAGCTTAACGACGTTAAATAAGCGCTATTTGGGAGGCAACCTAGCTGTTTGTTTTTCTATTTTTCTTAGTTTTAGTTTAAGACTCGGTTTATCGTTTACGTTTAAAAACAAAAAAAAAGAAAAAAAAACAAAAAACACAAAAAATTACCACCACAAACGTGACTTCACCTCCCTTACCCTCCCTCGGAGATTCACGTCGAGGACGCCGTTCAATTCAAATCTGGGGGAGCAGCTCACATTTGTCAGGTGATTTTGTTTCATTTTCTTTCATTTTCTCTTTGATTTTGTAGTTTTTAGTTTGTTTTTGTTTTCGTGAGTCAGAGTCGTTCTAGGAACTTGTCTGGTGCCACTTTTGAGATGAACCCTAAACCAAGGATTCTTAAGAAGTTGGCCTTTTCCGTGAGATTTTGCATGTCTGAGCTAGGTATTTTCTAAGCCTTAGAGCTTATTAGTCGGCTGAAAAACAATAGGTCGTAATTCTTTGGGAATCCTAGTGTTGCTTGTGGGGGGTTTAGACGAGATTGCTAGGCTAGTTTATCGTTTATTCTCTCTATCCAGATAGTCATACTTCGTGTAGACGATGCTTTACTTCTTTGTTATGAGGATTAGTATATCAGATGAGATCAAACTTATTTGCAGATTAAGATCGCACACTAACACTCCGCTGTCGATAGAAATAATGCCTAAAATGCATGATCTAAAATCGATATGAGTGTATCGACCTTGATACTCTTTCGATAGCTCGGGTCTAAGTGGTGGGTTGGCGATCATCTTTCTACATCCTAATGGCATGGAACAAATAAAACGCTGCCTACTCCGCTGCACTCTTGAACGAGATGCATGAGTATACTGTCATCGGTAGTCTGCGTCTAAGTAGAGGCTGGATTCCTTCAAATTCGACGTCCTAGAAGCCTAGTGTGTATGCAAAGAAAAAGAAAAGAAAAGAAAAAGAAGTCATAAAAAGAAAATAAAAAGAAAGAAAAAAAGGAGAAAGAAAAATAAAAAAAAGGAGTAAAGAAAGAAAGAAACTCGAAAAAGAAACAAGTATCCTCGGTTGTTCTAGGTTTAGCATTGTCTGAAGTCTTGTTTGTTGGAGAGAGTTACAGTGGCTTGTTTAGTTCTCCTTTGATTTACTTTCTCATGGGTAGCCTTGGTGAACCTAGGATGAAGACTGAATTTGCTCTCGACGTGCTAGTTGATCGGTTAGGTTCGCTTTAGCGGTACTTCTAAGATAAGGGGGAATTCTCGTATTTTGGTTCCACGTTTACGTTTGCTTAGGGACAAGCAAACATTCAAGTCTGGGGGATTTTGATCATCTCATTTTCATACGTGTTTCTTGCACGATTTTAGAGATGTTTATGACATATATGCTATGCTTTACGTATGATTCGTATCCGTTTTACTTGTTTTCGTGTTTTCATGTTCATACAGATTTTTATGCGTATTCGGTTCATTTCGGAGCTAAAGGAAGTGCACGAGACAAAGTACCAACATCGAGGATCATCACGGAACAAACGGGACGAGAATCGGCATAGGATAGCCACTACCCACACGGGTAACTCCCTAGCTCGCGCGGGCATTTGTTACGGTGATTTTTCCAGCGAATTGAGCACGAGTCGGGCAAGAAATACCACGCTCGGAGCTTGAGCCCGAGCGGGCAGCACTTGAGCCCGAGCGAGCAAACCTTGAGCCCGAGCGGGCAGCCCTTGAGCCCGAGCTGGCAGCCCTTGAGCCCGAGCGGGCAGCCTCTTTTCTCATCGCGATCCCGCGCAATCTTTTGCGCCGTACCCGAGCGGGTCACTTACCCTACCCGCTCGGGTCGCGTCCGTCACATGCAACTCCAAATAAGTTAATTTGACATAAAACAAATGGGAGTTTGTTGGTGACTTGTACAATAAGGAAAACAACTTTAGAGAAGAGGAATAAGTGATATTTCGCTGGAGGAACTAATGGAAATGTCACCCAACTTATTCAAGAATGGAAACTCATGAAAAGACAACAATCGGTGGCAGCTGCAACATAAGGAAGAACTGAACGGCTAGAAGGAAAGAAAGGGCGAAAAGGAAAGAAAAGAGGAAGGAAAGAAGAGGAGAGAAGTGAGAGGTCGAGCTCATTCACTCAAATTCAGTTTTTGATCGAAGAGAGAGAGAGAGAGTAGAGAGAAGAAGGAGGTTTTGCGAAGGAGACTTACAAAGAGCATTAGAGATCAACCCCACACTTCGGTTTCGTTTGGTTTTCATGTTCCTTAAACCTTCTATTTCGTTTATGTTTGTTTACGGACGCATGAGCGAGTAGTTTGTTTGTTCTAGGAGAAGGGATTAGCCCATGGCTATCCCGGAACCACTTTTGACTTAAATCTTTAAATGCATCTTCCTGTTTTGTTTATCTATTCTTTATCTGAGAGCTTAAATGAATTTTTTTTTTACGAAGGCCAATTAAATGCATGTGTTAGGGGTTAGGAGAAGGACCAAAAGGCGAATTCTAGTCTAGAAGATCAGGTTTAGAACAACCGAGGTTAGACCACGAAAGTAGGGTAGCAGCGGTTGAGGGTAAAACGGATGAATCACAGGTCTTATGAATTTAGTTCATGGTGTCAGCCACGAAAGTAGGGGATAACATGACTAGATCACGTGTCTATGCCTCGAGAGAGGGTAGATATCATATTTTGATCGTCTGCCTTAGATAACTTTACTGGGATTGCATGATAGATAGGTTGATTGTTGGTTTCGGTAGTCTTGTGGTGAAACTTGTTTCGTGGAACGTTTGTCTCATTCTTAAGAACTAGTTTGTTTATTTGTTTTTAGTATTTCAATCTTAAAACCATATTTCGTTTGTTAGCAAGTTTGATTCGTAGTTTGAGTTTAGGTTGTGTTGTATAGTCCCTGTGGGATCGGCACCTGAAGTACTACACACGTGCCGTGCACTTGCGGGTAGATTAGGTTATTTGTTTAACTTTGATAATGCATCAAACGGCCAGGACCAACGTGACTTGAATTTTCCTGGAAAAAGTTTAAAATGTGAATTGAAAACAAGTACTTGGTCACCTACCTTGAAAGTCCGCTGGACTATGTATCTATCATACCACCTCTTCGTGTGGTCCTTATAGATCTTTACGTTCTCGTATGACTGGAGGCGCATATTTTCTAGTTGGTCTAGCTGTAGCACTCGTTTTTCCGAAGCTGACTTGTAGTCGTAATTAAGTGCTTTGATTGCCCATATGCTTGGTAATCCAACTCGACCAGTAGATAGCATGCCTTACCATACACGAGCTGAAACGGAGTCATTCCAATTGATGTTTTGAATGTTGTACGGTAGGTCCATAGTGCATCCTTGAGTTTCAGTGCCCAATCCTTCCTAGACTTAGAGACCATCTTCTCCAAAATCGACTTGATCTCTCGGTTAGAAACTTCAACTTGGCCGTTGGTTTGAGGGTGATATGGCGTTGCTATTCTATGTCGAACACCGTACTTCTTCAATAGCCCTTCTATGATACGATTCACAAAGTGCTTACCTCCATCGCTGATCACAACTCTCGGAACTCCAAAACGCGGGAATATGATACATTTGAACATCTTGGTTACTGATTTGGAGTCGTTGGTTGGACTTGCCAAGGCTTCTACCCACTTTGTTATCTAATCCACCATGACTAGTATGTAGAGGTTCCCGTATGAGGACAGGAAAGAGCCCATGAAGTCTATCCCCCATACATCAAACGGCTCGACTTCTAGAATGTATTGCTGCAGCATCTCATGACGTTAGGGGTGGGCACCCGCGGGTACCCGCGAGATTCTTACTACCCGTACCCGAATCCGTCCCGCACGGGTAATGGATTTTAATACCCGTACTCGTACCCACAAGATGCGGGTATCCGCTGTTCGGGTACCCGCAAAAACCCACCAAAATTTTCGGAACCCGCGAGTAGCCGTCCCACACGAGGAAGAGGGGAAAGGCTATGTGGTCGAGGAGAGAGAAGAGGGAAGAGGCTAGAGGAGCCACCGATCAAACAAGAGAGAGAGAGCTGGCGGGTGACCATCGGGGAGCAAGAGGGAGAGCGGGCGACCGGCCGTCGGTTGATACGGTAGTGCGGGTAGCCATCTGCGAGTAGGAGGGAGAGCGGGCGAGGAAAGGGAAGAGGGAAGAGGAGCCGCCGGTCGAGTAGGAGAGGGAGCGGGAGGGTGGCCATCGGCGAGCAGGAGAGGGAGCGAGCGGGTGGCCGTCGGCGAATAAGAAGGAGAGCGGACGGCGGTTGTGTGCTTTGCAGGAGGAAGAAAGAGAGGTTGAAATGAGGAGGGAAGATTAGAGAGGCTGGAGGAAAAAGAAAGGATTACGTTTAACATAAGGGTATTTAGGTAATACCCATAAAAAATAAAGGTATTTAAGTAAAACATATAAAAAATAAAGGGTATTTTTGTAATTTTTGTGGGTACCCGCGGGTACCCGCTTATGAAACTAAAAAACCCATCCCGAACCCGAACCCGCGGGTATTGAAATTAAATTACCCGAACCCGAACCCGTACCCGTGGGTTCGAGTAATTTTTTACGGGTACGGGACGGGTTTCGGGACGGGACGAGTTGTGCGGGTTTTTTGCCCACCCCTACATGGCGTCTAGAAATATTCCCCATCCTTTGGCGATTTTCGCAAGATGCTACGTAGCTATGGACGTCCTTGAAGAGTGTCGGCCAATAGAAGCCCGCTTGCAGCACCTATGGGGCTGTCTTGGATGCTGCAAAATGTACTCCATAGCTTGAGGAGTGGCAATGTGACAATATGTGTGGAGCTTCTTCTTGAGGGATGCAGCGCCTAAAGATTTCGTCCGTGGCCTTCTTGAAAAGATACGGTTCATCCCAATAGTAGGTTTTAACGTCATGGAAAAATTTCTTCCTCGCATTGTAATTCAGCCCCTCTGGTAGCACTTGAAATGCTAAGTAATTCATGAAGTCAGCATACCATGGAGTGGAGGCGCAAGTCACGGACATTACTGCATCATCTCGAAGATATTCGTCGACAGGAATACACTCGGGGATTTCAAGACGTGAAAGATGGTTAGGCACCCCATTCTCGGTTCCTTTCATATCCCTTATTTCAAGATCAAACTCTTGCAATAGTAGGATCCATCTAATGAGCCTCGGCTTTGCATCTTTCTTGATGAGAAGGTAACGTAAGACAGCATGATCCGTGTATACTATTACCTTGTAGCCAACTAGGTATGAGAGGAACTTTTCAAACGCAAAGACGATTGCAAGTAGCTCCTTATTAGTCGTGGAGTAGTTGCATTGGGCGTTGTCTAATGTTCTACTTGCATAGTAAATGGTGTGCAACATCCGATCCTTCTGCTGTCCCAACACTACCCCAACTGTATAATCGCTTGCATCGCACATGAGCTCAAACGAGAGCTCCCAATTCAGCAGTTGTATTATTGGTGGAGAAACCAACGCCTTCTTCAACTTTTCAAATGCAACGTGAAATTCATTTGTCAAGTCAAATGGTACATCCTTGCCTAACAAATCGATGAGGGGTTTAGATACCTTCGAGAAATCTTTGATGAATCGTCTATAGAACCCTGCATATCCTAGAAAGCTACAGATAGCCTTAACGTTACTAGGAGGTGACATTCTTTTTTATAACTTCCATTTTTGCCTTATCGACTTTTTACTGATATCTTATGTGATGCCTTCGCGAACCATGAAGTGCACTTCTCTCAATTCAGCACAAGATTCACTTCTGCACACTTGTCAAACACTTTACAAAGATTGGTTAGACAAACATCAAAGGAAGATCCATGGACCGAGAAATCTTCTATGAACACTTCCATAATTTCACCATTCACATCGGAGAATATAGAAGTCATGCATCACTGAAAAGTAGAAGGTGCATTACACAAACCGAAGGGCATCCGACGATATGTGAATGTACCGAAAGGACATGTGAACATCGTCTTTTCTTGATCGTTTGGATTGATTGGTATCTGAAAGAAACCTGAATAACCATCAAGAAAAAAAATAGGAGTGAAGAGCTAAACGTTCCAGCACTTGATCAATGAAAGGTAAGGGGAAGTGATCTTTCTGAGTGTTAGCGTTCAGCTTGCGGTAGTCAATACACATGCGCTAACCCGTGGCTGTTCTTGTCGAAATCAGTTCGTTGTTTGCGTTTAGTAGGATGATGATACCTCTTTTCTTCAAGACTACCTTTACAGGACTCACCCATGCACTATCCGATATAGGATATATAATTCCAGTTTCTAACAACTTAAGAACCTCTTTCTTAACTACTTCCATCACGTTCGGGTTTAATCTACGTTGATGTTCAATGGAGGTCTTAGAGTCATCTTCTAAGTGAATCCTATGCATAAAAAGGGCTGGAGTAAGTCCCCTAATATCCTCTAATGTATAACCTATGGCATCCCTACACTTCCTAAGAGCTTCTAACAATCGTTCTTTTTCGGATTCGTCTAAGTCATTGATGTGCTGGAAACACGAGTTATAAATATTCCTAGACCACTTCACCGCAAGTATACGGATCGTATAGTACCAGGATCGATCTCTAGGGACTAAAGCAGCCAAACTAAGAATAAAACTAAACTAAGACAATTAGAGATAGAAGGGGATGTGATCCTAAATTCCTAAAACTAATCTAAATGGTGACAACGATACTAGGTTGGGGATAAAGTCGGATATGACAAACACTACGGGTGTCCGGGATACCGGGAATCGCACGGATGGAACAACTAAGGATCATAGATCTATCAACTATTCTTGACAACGGGAAATTCATGCCCTAAGGTGAGGAGTGATTCTTCCGAACCTAAACCTCCTAACCATGGATACGCGCAACCCTACCTTCCAGCAGTGATTAACTCGTACCATGGCATCATTACGAACGCAATCATTATCCCTAAGATGACTAACCGACCGGTCAGATTCTCATTAGCCAAGTTTAATGTACAACTTAACAGGTCCGGATTCATTCTTTAACCTTCCAGCAAAGTCCGAAATCCTATGTCGCTGAGCGGGCAGCACTAGCGTAAGAGTGATAATGCTAAGCGTAGAACCGAAAATCAAGAATAAATTAATAAATCTAAGCATTAACGCAAATCATTGTTCATCCAATACAAATCCAATATCCCTACC
>CM071860.1:27799495-27809789 GCA_036759665.1 Gynandropsis gynandra
CTCCCGAGCCTTTCCAGATGTTTTTCCAGCCTTTCCTTGCCCTGTACGTCGCCCCTTGCTCTAGATCTGTTCTGTTCCTTAAATTCGGACGTTTGAATGTTAGATCTAGGTTGTTGCGAAATACACGGCCCGCTCGGGCACCACTGTTGCCCGGTCGTGCAAAGACTCGCTCGGTCGTGTTCCTTCATAGTGCCCGATCGGGTATCAAGCACCCGATCGCATGGTTGAGCGGCCCGAGTCGTGCAAACTCTCGGGGCAATTTGGATGAATTAACGCCTGAGCGGGTATTGTCCCGCGCCCGATCGGGTAAGGCTACCCCATCTCATTGCCTTTGCGCCCGATCAGGATATGTCTCTGTTAAATGGGGACGTTTCTAAAACAAAGTAAGGATGGGAGAGGAGGTAAAGCTTCTCTATTAAATGGTGACATTTCCAAGTCAAAGATGGAGAATACTCCAGGATCGTGCATAAGAGCGAAGAAGTTATCTGGACTACGTCGGAGAACTGAACTACCAGTAAGAACGAGTTGAAGGTGAGGTTATGGCAACAACATATCGAGAGATCAATTGAGCATCTTGAACCTTTTCTTTTACTTATTCATTATTGTAATTTAGTTTAAAGATGTAGATTTTGATCATTTCTATAGACTAGAGTATTGGGTATGCGAATTTAGTGAACCCAATTATTGAAATAATTATTTTTAACTCCATAGTTTAATGTATGTTTTAATCTTTCAAATCGTGAATGGATCCCATGAATTGAATGTCAGTTGGTTTAGTTCAGATTGAGACACGAGATTAAGCTAGATCAAATGCATTGGATATACATGAATAATCGGTCTAGAAGTGAGCATATCATGCGGTAACGCATTCAATATATAGGTTATTGTCTAGTGGTATAGATGATTGGATAGTAATTTTCGTTGTGAGAGCAGATAGGTTCATTAATGACGTTTGATGTATAGGTCATTAAACGTCAATAATATGTACATTAGAATAGTATTTGCATTAGAAGAGTAAGTAGGTCCATGAGAGATGATTAAATTCCCGAACTGGAATAAAAATTACATTTTCGAAATCTTTAGCTACTTCACATATGTGAGAACAATATTCGAGGCTATCGATCAACTCGTATGCCTCCTCCACACTCAGATCCATAAACGAATCTCTAGCAGCATTATCCAATGTCGTTCGGTGTTCATATGAAATTCCATTGTAAAAAGGTTGGATAACATAGCACTACTCGAGACCATAGTGTGGACACATCTGTAGAAGATCCTTAAATCTGCCCCACGTTTCAAACAACGTTTCTCCCTCTCTGCATCTAAACATTGTGATTTCCCCCTCATCTGAATCGTCTTGCTCGGAGGAAAGAATCGTGAAAGGAACAATGTGCAGAGCTGATCCCAAGTAGTGATGGAACCAGCGGGAAGCGATTGCAGCCAAGTTTTCGATCGTCCCCCAATTGAGAAGTGGAAGAGGCGCAGTAAGATCGCGTCCTCTGAGACTCCGTGTATCTTGAATATACCGGAAAATTCTAGGAAGTCTCTGAGATGCTGATGGGGATCCTCGTGATTTCCACCCATGAATTGCTTCTGATAAAGCATGTTGATCATCGCCGGCTTAATTTCAAGCTGTTCTCTAGCAACAGCGGGCATCCGTATGGCTGTTTGCACGTTTTTCATATTTGGCACCAGGTAATCTCTGAGGCGACGTGGTGGAGGAGCATGTGGTTCTCGCGGTTGAGGTGCGAGTTGCTGTTGTTGCATATGCCCATGTTCATTCTGATTATCCATATCTCATTGATCTGACAGGCTCTGTGTTACCTTCTTCCTTGCCTTTTCTTAGTTGTTTGTAAGTTCGCTCGATCTCGGGGTCGATTTGGAATAGACTGGAAGCACCTTGAGATCTGGTCATCAACCAACAAAGGACAAATAAACGGAATTAGGTAGAAAGAAAACAAAAAAGAAAAACAAAACAAGGCTAACTCTAAACTCGAATCTAAGACGTGTTGACAATAGTCCCCGGCAACGGCGCCAAAAACTTGATGTGATTCAAAGTTAAACAAATATTAACCTAAACTACCCGCAAGTGCACGACACGTGTGTAGTACTCTAGGTGTCGATCCCACAAGGACTACGCAACACAACCTAAACTCCAACTACGAATCAAACTTGCAAAGGAATATTGGTTTTAAGATTGAAATACTAAAAACAAACAACCTACGAGTTCTTAACGGTGAGACAAACATTCTAGGAATCCGGTTTCACCACAAGACTACCGAAACCAACAACCAACCTATCTAATCATGCATTCCCAATTAAGTTTTCTAAGACAGACGATCCTAATATGATATCTACCCTCTCTCGAGGCATAGACACGTGATCTAGTCAAGTTATCCCCTACTTTCGTGGCTGACACCTTAAGCTAAACGCATAAGTTATGTGATTCATCTGCTTTACCCTCAACGTTGCTACCCTACTTTCGTGGCCTAACCTCGGTTGTTCTAAACCTGATCTTCTAGACTAGAATTCTCCTTTCGATCCTTATCCTAATCCCTAATACATGCATCTACTTGGTCTTCATAAATACAAGTCATTCAAGCACTCAGACAAAAAATAGATAAACGAAAACGGGAAATTGCATTCAAAGATCAATCAAAAGTTGTTCTGGGATAGCCAAGGACTAATCCCTTCTCCTAGAACAAAATGACTACTCGCTCATGCGTTTGTAAGCAAACATAATCGAAATAGATAGTTTAAGGAACATGAAAACCAAACAAAACCAAAGTTCTTGTTCGATGCCCCTTGAATGTCTCTTGCAAATCTCTGTCTTCTTCCTCTCTGTCTCCGTCTGTGTGTAACGTCTCTCTGTAACGTGTGTAACGTCTGTAATTCTCTGTGTAACGATTGAATATGTCTTCTTTCCTCTTCTATTCTTTTTTCTTTTCTTCTTCTTTCCCCTTTGACCATGATTTTCCATTCTTCTCTCGTAATCTTCCTTTTCTTTTCCATGGTTGAACGTTTCCATTTTTGCATTTTAGGTCTGTGTGCCTCCATGCCCGGCCGTGCAAGATGGTGAGCCCAATCGCGCATATCCTTTGAAAAGAGCTCGGGTCGTGCATGAGGTTTGGGGAAGTTTATGTTTCAAACGCCCGGTCGTGCTGGAGTTAGTGCACGGTCGTGCACCAAGTTGCTGGTTGAGTAGCTCGGTCGTGCAGGAAGGGGTGTTCGGTCATGCAAGGGCTGTGAATGATGAGCCCGGTCGTGCAATTGAGTGCTGATCGGTCGGGCATGCATGTCAAATGCTAATCACGGTCGTGCTGGAGTTAGTGCACCGTCGGGCATTGGTCTTTCCCATTGAGCACGGTCGGGCATTGGTTGACGGATGGTCGGACATGTGTTTGTTTGCTCAACTCGGTCGTGCTATGCATTGTGTTGGTCGTGCAATTTGTTGTGTTACCCCGTTTCTCGTCCTGTTTGCTTCGTTACAATCCTTGATGATAGCACTTTGTCCCGTGTACATTCCTTAGCTTCGAAATGAGCCAAATTTTCATTAAAATCTGTAAGAACATGAAAACAAGAAAATTAGTAAAACGGATACAAAATCATACGAAAACATCGCAAGTACATCATCATAAACATCTCTAAAATTATGCGAGAAATATGTATTAAAATGAGACGATCAGTTCCTCTTTACTCTCATCTGCAGGTTCGGGTTTGATTACCTCCTCAGCTCTCTGTCTGACTTCGCTTATGTGTCATCTACCGATTGGCTTTCGATCTTTTCCTCAGTGTCTTAGCAGTTTTATCAATCTCTGAATCATAGACTAGATTAGCGTTTCTGGTACTCCTCATGCATGAATAAGCTACACAAGAAAAGATAAAACACAATAATCATGTGAGTTCCGAAAGGTAATAATTGACTCAAAAAGAAAAGAAAAGATATGAAAAAGAACTAAAGACACTGGAAAGGACTGTGTCCCTATTCAGAAGTATCCTAACTCTAATGTCGTAAAGTTCCCCGACAATGGTGCCAAAACTTGATGTATGGTTAATGTCAAGTAATAAATTAACTGGACCAACGTTTTCGTAAGAATACGGATCGTGTAGTATCAGGATCGAACACTGGAGAACCGATGCAACTATAGAGTTTTTTAACTGATGAACATGATGGGTATAAATCAAATTGGTGGATGTGAAATGATGACTAAACTTTTAATGGGATAAATTCAATGACGCTAAACACCACAGGTTTTGAGAAGTGCACAATAATGCAATGAAATACTATTAAAGGTCATGGTTATTGATATTATCACAAATTTAGGGAATTCAAGCACTATCCTACAGACTAACTCTCCCGATGCCTAATCCCACTATCTAGCACGTATACTACCAACCTCCTAGTTGTGCAATAAACATACTAAATGCACTAAGACCACTATCCTAATCTTTAGATTCAATCGACTGACCGACCAAGGTTCTAATCGATTAAAACCCCAAATCATGGCTAGATTCCAAACCCCCCTTTTCACAAACGTGTTGGTTTCCTCTTCTCTCCCAATCAGCTTGCACGGGTTTCATTTTCGGTCGGCTTCCTTTTTTCTCCCTTCTTTTCTTTTCGATCGATTTCCTTTTTCTCCCATCTTTCCTTTTCGTCCGGCACGCGCGTCGTGCGGGTTAAGTGGCCACCCCGCACGGGCTCCTTTTATCTTGATGATCCACGCATGCTTGGAAGCACCTCGAGTCGTGCAGATTCTGCTGGATGGAGCAGCCCACACGGACTAAGGGGACCACCCCGTGCGGGTTCATGTCCTTTCATGGGGCATGGTCGTATCTTGCTCATTTCTTGTATGTTTCTCGTTCCGTTTGCTCCTTTGTAATCCTCTACACTCGTACTTCGTTTTGTGTATGTTCTTTAGCTCTGAAACGAATCAAATACGCCTCTAAACATCTCTAAAATCATATAAGGGTAGTTTTGCGGCATTTGCTTGTCTTTCCGTCCCGATATGTTTGTTACCTGCAAAACACGAAAAACGATAGAAGAAACCTCAATTATGCTTAATATGCCGGTGAAGTCCAATATCATATTAAAACTAATCCTATAAAGGGATGAAAATACTAAAACGAATTACTTATCAATAATCATGATATTTTTCTTCACACTGATTTTTTTTATTTTCATTTACAAACAGATTTCAGCTGTTGGTTCACTTCAGACAGAAAAGTTTTACATTTTATTTTTATATTTATGTTAATATATTGAAATGGCGTATAATTTAAGATTTGCATTGTTTAGTATATAAATCGAATTAATTTTACTGAAAACCTACTCTTTCAATAATAAGCGGAAGTCAAATACTTTGGTTGATTCCAAGTTTTGGAATGACAATTTGAGGTCAATACATTATTAATGTTTTTTATTTGTTTCTTAGTTTGAAAGTTAGGGAATTCTAAATAAAAAACCTATAAAATTATACAAAATTAAACTCACGATTTATCATCATAAAAAGACATAGTTACATCTTTAGATGATCTGCATTTACAAATTCAAATTGTTTTGTATATATCCTTTATCTATTCTACACATTTCTTTTACTACTACAATGGGAACATCTCATATATCCGTCTTCATTTTGATAAATTAATTATTTCCAAATTTTTAAAAAAACAAAAAGGAAATTTTATGTCTATAATTTTTGTATAGATAAAATATTATAAAATATATATCTTGGATGATATATATAATTTCTTTTACAATGGGAACATCTCATATATCCGTCTTCATTTTGATAAATTAATTATTTCCAAATTTTTAAAAAAACAAAAAGGAAATTGAAATTTTATAATTTTTGTATAGATAAAATATTATAAAATATATATCTTGGATGATATATATAATATGAGGAAAATATATATATATATATATATATATATATAATGTTTTATATATTTAGACAAATTTTCAAAATATATAATATAAGTGAAAGTATTATGCCTATTATGTAATATTCCGATAGTGTAAGTATTATGTCTACTATGTAATATTCCGATAGTGTTGGGTTTAAGTTATAATTATTAAAATTTAATAATTATTTAAGAAACGAAAAACAGGTTTTCGTTATCATTTTTCATTAACACGAAAATCAACGACAGAAACCCTAAAAGTCGTCACAGACAAAACGAAAACGAAACATGTTCGTTTATTGGAGAATTCCGCACCAACGGTTGGAAATTTTCTAATTCGTTTCGAAATCGAGTCGAGTTGAACTAGCTCTTTTTTGGTGAACTGGCATGAGTTGAGCCCAATTAAATCGAGTTAACCCATTTTACATCTCTAATTATTTTATTTATTTTGATGAATATTTTCATTGAATAATTGATTCGTTTCAAATCATACATATTTCTGAAATTCCTTATTCTTATACGAAAAATACAAATACAAATAAATATTTTAAAGTTTTACCATTTCATAAAAATATTCATAAACTTTTCAAAAACAAGAAAAAAATTAATTGCCCAAACATGAGGAGAACATTTTTCAACCAATGACTGAGGTTGGACCTGTTATGATAATCGCTACTTAACATGGGCTCTTCTATTTGGGCCCAACTAGACCCATTTTTCGTTTTTAATAACACGATTTTTTGTTGTTTTGTTATAAATACACTTTATTCAAACTTATTACCTAATACGAAATAATCGACGTGTATATAATAGGAGTATATGAGAAAGTTTTGAATTTTTGTATTCTTATTTGATAGTAAATTTGAATATGTATATTATTTAATAATTTTTAAAATTAAAAATAATAATTTATATCTCAACTATAGATTTGCTATAGATTTGGGTTTAACTAATTTCATGTTTAGATTCGGTCCTAGAACGTAAATATCTCATTTAGGGATCCAACATCATTATATTTAAATCGAACGAATGAGACTCTGATATCATACCAAATATATATTTGAACTTAACTAATCTCAAAAGCTAATTAAAAAATTTACGGTCGTCTAATACCATATGTATAAGAGTTAAAAATTTATATCTCATTGTCCAGATCCATCATTGGCTGGTAGTCATCACCGGCATTTTCTCTGGAAAATTTGTACAATCTATCATAACACTACATAAATTAAAAATTTCTTTTGTTATTTCTTTCATTGATAAAATTTAATTTTTTTAAGCAACAAAAATTATATTTCCCATCTTATTTGGAAACACGTATACATATATTTTCGAATATATAAACTTTCAAATGAGAATGATAAATAAAATAAGTAGAACATTAAATTTTATGATTGGGAAAAAAGATAGAGAAAAGTCAAATTTTTTAATTTGATTGTTTTTTATATAAAAATATTTACATTTGATTTTAAGTTTTTATATAAAAAAAATTGAATTGGATTTCAGTTCACCAACTCAGTGTTGACTTGATCTTTTGTGTGTTACATTATTGATTTCATCACTTCAAATATGAAAAAAAAGTTTTCTAATTTCTCTTATGTATAGTCCGAATACGTAATGAAGTTTTTTTATTACAAATAAAAAGGAGGAACAAGGTCCTGAAAATCGCCTTTCAAACATCATGAAAATCATCATGAATCATTAACCACATAACATGATCATCGAAGTCACCATGACATGACCATCATCATCGTTTGACCCATAACGGACTCCACGTTTTCTCTATATAAATGCGAAACATCGCTTTGGCTCTCTTTCCGACTCTGTTTCCACCCACTCGCCCCATTACTTCTCTTGATACCTTTTCTGAATTCACACTGTACAGAGGAAGACCAACGACGTAGAAAAGAAGACGAAAACATATAAAGGCAAGAAGAAGGAGAAGAACAAGAACAACGAAGAATCAGTCACCGTCGTCTTGAAGGTTGATGTGCACTGCGAAGGTTGCGTTTCTAGAATCGTCAAATGTCTTCGTGGTTTCGAAGGTGAAAATCAATCCGAATCTACTGCGAAATAAAAACATTTCAAATCACTGGTTTCTTCTTCCGAAAAATATTCTCTAGATTTGTTTGGAGGTCGATGAGCAGTTCCGTATTGTGGGTTTTATTTTCGCTTTAATGAACTCTTACAGGGAAACTAACCGATCTGTGAACTCTTCTATGGAAACCCAGATTGATAAACATCGATGTCTTCCGCTTTCTACTCGAAAGTTGTCAGTGAAAATTCTGGGTATTTGTTTGAAGTTCCATATATGTATGGGTCTTGGTGCTGCCTATTTTGTTGTTCGAATACTCTGGTTTTTTATGTTTATCGTTGTGTATTCATTTTAAGAGAGCATCCTGATCCATTCTTCAATCCCTTGAATAATTTTCAGGCGTGGAGACTGTGAAATCCGAGGCGACTGCGCAAAACTGACTGTAACCGGAGCTGTGGATCCGGTGAAAGTCCGACAGAAACTTCAGGCAAAGATAAAGAAGGAAGTTGAACTGATCTCTCCTCCGCCAGAAAAGGACAAAGAAAATGCCAAACACAACAACAAAAGAGGTGAAGATGACAACAAAATCAAAGCCAAAAAGTTCGACGACAAGAAACTCAGAGAGAAAGAGGTTTATCTGTATTAATATATATATATATATGTGCATTACAGTAACTTCGTGGTTTTGTTTAGATTACACATTCTGGTTTGCTGGGTTTAGTGTTCGCAACCATTATTTATCATAAATTCTTGTCACTGACAAAAAAGCTTTTATTCTGGCGACAGCTGACTAATATAATTCATTTCGTATTTGTTTATTGAGTTTTCTCCTCTCTTTTCTTTAAATCTTCAGCCTCCAGTGACGACGGCGGTTTTGAAGCTGAACTTCCATTGTCCAGGTTGCATCGGGAAAATCCATAAGATTGTCGCAAAAGCCAAAGGTGAGAGTGAGAGACGATGTAGCAGCTGACCGGCGAGAACCTGCGGAGGCGACGAAGATCGCCCTGTCGAGAGCAAACCCTAGACGAGAGGGTATTGCATGCGGTTTTGGAGACTTCTCCCAGACCCCGCGAAGTGAAGGTTTTAGGTGGGCCGAAGGATTGACGCGGCCCAGCACAGTTGAGAAGCGTGAGGCCCATGAAGATGTGAAGCGGCCCAGCGAGTGAATCCAAGAAGAACAAAGCCCATCCGGCGGCCCATGCAGAAAATTAACAAGAAAAGGTCAAATATTTTGGTGATTAATATGAAACGGTAATGTATTAAAAAGGATAGACATTGTAGATCAAAACTAAGGTCAAAGGCTACTTATAAGTGCCTATTTTGAGAATATGTAAGAATTTGTCTGAAAAAGGACAACCCTATGTAATTTTGAAGTTTAATATATGCTTTTGGAGGTGTGTGGGAGTACACACATCAGAGGACAATTGTGAGTTTGTTCATACAGCATACAACCCAAAATTTAGAGAGTTTTTAGAGTGAAACACTTGTGAGGATAAGAGGCTTTCTTTGTGAGTTCATCATTTTTAGATTTCTTGTTTGCACAAGCATTAACATGGTGAGGATTTAGGCTCATGACTTTACAATATTATTCATGAGCAATACTACAAAATCTACAATTGGTATCAGAGCCCTTCGGATCTAAAGGCCGAGAGGGAGCACAAGCAGTACTACGTACAGCACAAGCAATCGCACGAGTTAACCAGCACAAGACAGTTTCGATAAAATGCAGAATACACCACCGATACCGATATTTGATGGAAAGAGTTACAATCTCTGGGTAATAAAAATGAAGGCTTTACTCAGATCCAAGTTATTGTGGAAAGTAGTCACTGAAGGACTACCCGAGAAGCCCATTCTAGGGGCTGCTCCGGTTGAAGAAGAGTTGCAGAAGGCATTGCAACGATGGGAAGAAGAAGAGGCAAAGGATCAAACTGCACTACAACTGTTGTATAGTGCAGTCACGGATGACATCTTTGTTGCGCACATCTCTGTGTGCGAGTCGTCTAAGGCCGCTTGGGACCTACTCAAAGAAAGGTTCCAAGGCGACCCTAAAACGGCGATGATTAAACTTCAAAGGCTTCGGGCGAACTACTACACGCTAAAGCAAGGAGAGAAGGAGACGATTAAAGAGTTTGCTAACAAAGTCACCGAGTTAGAAAACGAAATGAGAGCCTTTGGAGAAGAGATAAAGGAAGACACGCTAGTTTCGAAGATCCTGTGTTCATTACAGGAACGTTTTGACCCGTATGTCGGGGTCATTGAGCAAACCAAAGACCTCACAACATTGACCGTGGGGGAGTTAGTGATATCTTTGCAGTCTCAAGAAGCGAGACTGGAGGATCGGCACGGTGGTGG
>CM071860.1:27830587-27860305 GCA_036759665.1 Gynandropsis gynandra
GAGGGACAAGCGCACGGGTCCAACATATTTTGATTTGAGCTGTATTTTTAAAATTTTATTCATATTATTTGTAAATAATTTGTAAATAATAAATTAGTATCGCAGGGGTCCAAGGGTCGTAGAGGAACAAGGATCGCAGGGGTCCAAGGGTCGCAGAGGAACAAGGGTCGCAGAGGGACAAAGGTCGCAAGGGTCCAAGGATCGCAGAGGAACAAGGGTCGTAGAGAGACAAAGGTCATAGGGGTCGCAATGTTCGTAGAGGAACATCGGTCGCAGGGTCAAACTGGGTTGTAAGGTAGCAGGGGTATTTTGGGAATATCAACATTTATAAGGGTATTTTTGAAGTTAATTTTCTCTGTTACAGGAAGAGTATTTTTGAAGTGTTTTAGTCCTACGAGGGTATTTTTGAAGTTAACCCACTTTAATATTTTTAATAATTTAAAAACCATTTATAATAATTTCTTAAAAATTATGTAATTTTTTTATTTTTTCGTAATTTTTATTCATATGCAACCATTGAAAAGATTGATTTAACAAATAAATATGTTCGGATTATTATTTATTTTTTATATTTTATACAAAAATGCTTTCAAATTATTAATGTTGATTAACTTGAATTTGGAATTATGGATATATTATAAACTATTGATGTCAAATTTGTAAATGTATAGCTATCTGTTTCATCTCTTTTTAATTAACCAAAATAAATCATCACTATTTGATATAACACGCTTGATAAATAATTTTATATATAAATAATTTCATTAAAAATTTATTTATTTTGTTAAATTAATTATATCATATGAGTAATACAATGGAAAAATGTTTAATTTATATAACTATATTATTTTATAGCAATAAATATTTTAATTTTAATTTTTCTATTTTAATATATAAAATTTGCAAGAGTGCCAATTTAACGTATTTAAAAAATATTAATGTGAAATTACGAATATACATGAAATGAAACTCAATATAGTAGGAATTACGATTGACATTAATGGAGAGTAATACCAATTATTTGTATACGAACCAAATATATATTTATATTGTAACATTGTAAATTACAATAAATAAAACAAAATGTGAATCTAAATTATTTAATTTCAAAAGTGCTTTGCATTACCACCCAAATCTATAAACAAATTCGATTTTCGTATTAATAAATTCATAAATCAATTATGGAAACCTTATACACATTTGGATCGGTTACAATAAAATTCCCTTGTATTTTTGTTCTCTCTGATTGTAATAATATAAAAATTTTATGTATATAAATCAAATGTATTATATTGTAATTATTATTAATAATGTGAAGTCTTGTTTGTACAATAAAAGAAGGTACACTAATTATAACGTAGAAACTAATGTTAAGTTAAATTTTACATGAAATTTTGAAGAATTTAAACCCAAAATGAAGAAAAAATAGTAATTAGAAAGACGATGGTTAGTTGTGATGATGTTCGTAGGTTTTAATATGTTTGGGTCTTGAGTTTCTTTTTATGGTAATCATTATTTTCGATCGTCTTTTTTTTTTATCAACTCTTATGCATTTTTCCATCTTATTTTCCACATTTCACATACATATGTCACTTTTCGTACGAAGAACAACACATTTTCATTTTTCATCCTATGGTTACCATGTTAGAAATGACTAATCCTATTTACAGTCGAATCCCAAATTCTAATCCAAAATCGAAAGATACGAGGGTATAAATTGGAATAATGGAAAAACCATGGGAGGACTGGTTGTTCCTTAATTCTCTAGTACTTCCCTCAATGTCATTTACCAACTTGTTTTTTTTTAATCCAATTTGATTTCTAACATTTTTTTATAGAACAACAAAGCATAGAAGAGAAACTCACCCTTGGAAGTAAACAGTGGAGATAATTATGGTAACTCCATGTATCTCTTACTCCTCTCATTTCACTCTTTCGCTCTTCCCAACAACCGCATCTCCTTACAATTTATTCCTAAATATGCATTCATTCCACGCTCTCTGATACTATTCCAATAGGGAACTGCATTAACTGTTATAAGATATGGGTGGTTACTTGGATCTTTGTAAAAAACTACTAAAATTGGAAGGCTAGATTCTTCTTTAAACTTTTCTATATCATCTAATTTGAAGTCATGTAGGTATGGTATGTGAGATATTTGATCTACATTGAGAACAACAAAAAACTCAAAACACAATGACTATTGCACCATATCTTAAAGTCAACAAATAGTTCATCAAAGGGTTTGAAGAGCCACGTGGAAGATGTTTGGCATCCAACCTTTATATCATGTTCATTTTTTTATTTCAACAACTTTGATATATTATTTCTAATTTCCAATTTTTAAAAAAATATAAAAGTATATCATGTTCTCTTTTTCTTATACAAACAAAATTTTTGGAAAAAAAGCATTCAAAATGATAGCGAGAAAAGTAATTCATCATACAACGCTAAATATATATATATATATATATATTTGAAATCCAATAGGGTTAGAAGTTATTGTTTAAGGGTCATGTAAAAAAAACCTAGATCTTCACCAACAACGTTTTAGGTTACTTTGTCGTAGAAAGTACTAATGAGCGTGGCTCGCCATCTGAGTAAACGCGTACATCTTCACAAAATTTTTGGAGATCATTTACATTTGTTTTCCTATTTTATGAGGCCCGGACAATAATAGCTTGTGCTTTTCCTTAGGCCATGTAACTCCTTTTTTTCTTACAAACATTTTATAAGGAAGAATTATACCATTGTTCTATTGTCAAAAAAACATATTTTCTCTCCGATATTCAAGATTCGTAAACTAATTTCTAATATTAAGAAAACAATCAAATGGAGATGAAGGCCAATTAGATTCATTTGAATAAGTCGCTAACAATTCCATAAATGTCCTACAGAGCACTAACCAATCAGATCACATGATAATATAACAAAAATCGTTTCATAGATAATTGAAGGGTAAAAAAAATTCTTATTCTACGAGTGCGATTTCAACCAGACGAAGAAGAAATGGACGTATTATGATTGAACATATCCGAACTAACCAACACTATCTCTTTATTAATATAAATGAACATATATGAATCTAAGCAGCACAATCTTGTTCCCAAGCATCCCAACTAGTAGGAACACATGGATCACCATTCCATCCCATTTTGTCACAAGCACGAATAGAATCCTTCAATCATTTAATGGCAATCACTGCAAAAAAATCATAGTTTGTTAGCAAGTTTCACAATTGGTGGCTGGCATTTTGCTCCTCACCTCAATGTCTGGAAATTTTTTCACTTAATCAAACAAAAAAATATCACGAACCTTGCTAACCTTTTATTTCCCTTTATATATAACTTATAACCAATTCTAGAAACATGAAGACGGTAGCCAAAAACCAATTTAGTGTTGTCTTCGTTTTTTTACTCACTATGTGAAATTTCACATTTCTTGCTTAGGCAATGTGGCCACATCAGTTGGAACAATGACATGGTTTTCAATACCATTAATCAGTGTACGCCTACCAAAGGCAATAATTCATCATCATAGTAATTTCTCAATACCATTAATCAGTGTACGCCTACCAATGGCAATAATTCATCATCATAGTAATGTTGCAATAATTGATCCAAAACCTTCAAAGCAACATCAAGATTATTTATGTTGTACAAACTATAAATCATGATATTGTAAGTTACAATACCAATCGACATCATTTCGAGACTATCTTAAATGATGTACTTGGCTTCTGTTATATCATATATCATATATCATGTCAAATGTGTTGATGACGATTCAATCACCTTTCATTTTCATTGCCATACAACATTAAATTCATCGCGGGTATGTTTTTGTTAATGTTGAGTTCAACTCATGTTAATGATGATGTAATGAAAGCCATGGATATGAGAGAAATCTGGAAATGATGATTGGAGGAACATTTTGGGGAGTGGATGAATTGGAAAAGAAATATGATGTCATCTGCTTACTTAGTAAAGGAGGAGATTTGGGCTTCATTGATGTCGCCTGCTATTTACGTTGTTGAAACCGCAACGGTAATCCAACAGTTTTCGGAGTTGATATCCATGGAGTTGAAGGGACTACCAAAATTTTTCCAAACTTTAAACTTAGAAAATGACAACATTTTAACTCTCGAAAAATCATTGGTGGAATCCAAAAAGAAAACTAAGCTCTATTCAAATATTATCTTCACCTCGTCTTGCTTCTTGACAAAATCATATGGCAAATAGTGGATCTAGTGGAGAATTATCTTCACCCGACTAAAATATATTGAGAAGGCCAAAGGGAAAAAGACAACACCAAAAGAGAAAAGGACACGAAAACACCATCGCACATCCCTCTCGTCGACCTATCACTGTCGTCCCGTTGGCCCGACCGTCGCCCTTTTGCTAGCCAACCATCCTTTCGCCAACTCGCCGCCTTCTCGCCATCACATGGGAGCCAAGGCCCTGGTCCTATGAAAATGGATCGAAAAGAGTAAAGGGGAAAACCTCCCTCTCGTTGATCTCTCACCATGGCCTCGTTGCCCCGACTAGAGCTGATAATATTAAATATCATTTGATAAAATTTCTTTTTTTTTATTTTCTTTTCCTTCTTTCCTTCTTTCGTTCTTTATTTCTTTTCTTTATTTCCTTTCTTTATTTCTTTCATTTTCTTCTTTCTTTAATTGATCTTGAATTATTTAATTCTTGATCTTGAATAGATTGTGTATTGTAAATACAAATTACCATATGTATTTTTAATCAATCAATCATTCAATCAAATCAATAAAATTATTCTTTTTCCTTTTCTAAAATGGTATCAGAGCATACTTTTTCAGCTGAATTAATCAGCAATTTCTTTCTTCCGGTGAATGATTCATCCGGTGTTTTTTTCCTGTTCATCCGACTCTTTTTTCGGCTGATTTCTGTTTCTCCAATTCTGCAATCGGCGAGATCATGTTTCTCTATTTTCAGGCAAATTGCATTATTTCTTTTCTACCGGTATTTTCTTTCTTCTTCACTGATGTTCTTTTTCGGCGTTTAATATCTCTCTAAATTTTCAACCGTCGTTTATTCTTCTTCTTCACCGGTACAAAATTCTGCAAATCCGTCGATTGATTCTCCGTTCTTCATCGGTAATTTTTCCTCCTTGTTTCTTCTTCTTTCCGGCGATTTAAAAAAAAATACTCTTCTTTGTCGATACTCCTCTTTTCTCTTTTGATCGGCATTTATTCACTCTCGGAAATAATCTTTCTTCTTCGTCGATTTTCTTTTTTTTCCACTGTGAATTTTCACTATGACTTCTTCCCTTATTCTGGCGATTTTTTCCTTATTCCGGCGGTTTTTCTCTTTTCGTTCTTCGCCGAATATCCACTCTGCAACTCTTCAGCCGATTCTTTTTCTTTCTTTGATGTACTTCGACGGTCTCTTTTATTTTTCTCTCTCTTCTTCTTCTTCTCTGGTAATTTCTCTTTGCCGATTCTTTTCTGTCTTTGTCAGAATTGTCTTCGGCAAGAATTTTCATTCGCCGATTCTTCTTTCCGGCGATTCTTCTTTCCTCTCCCGCCGAATCTATTCCGGAATACACATCTTTTGTTCTTCTATTCCGGCGAATCTACTTTCTCTATTTCGGCCGATTGTTCACAGATTCTTCTATTTTGGGCCTTTGATGATGGGAAATTATTTCTTTACAATCTAAACCAAAAATTTGTTTTACCCGCCTATTGAGCATTGTGTTTGGATTCTCGTCGTTCTATTACTACTTATTGTATTTTTTTCTTGACTATGTAGGTAATCATTTTTTCGGAGCAATGCTAAGCCAATGCCACATGTGAACTATCATGCTTCATCAATTAATCTTCAAGATGAGAGTATTCAATTCATATTTCTCATCTTGAGGGAGAGTATTAAATATCATTTGATAAAATTTCTTTCTTTTTTATTTTCTTTTCATTCTTTCCTTCTTTCATTCTTTATTTGTTTTCTTTATTTCCTTTCTTTCTTTCTTTCTTTCTTTTTCTTTTTTTTTAATTGATCTTGAATTATTTAATTCTTAATCTTGAATAGATTGTGTATTATAAATACACATTACTATATGTATTTTTTAATCAATCAATTATTCAATCAAATCAATAAAATTATTCTTTTTCTTTTTCTAAAAAAATAAAAAATAAAAAAGAAATAAATTTTATCAAATGATATTTAATAGATAACTTCGTTAATGTGAAGATGGAGCACTTCAAAAGGTTTTAGAGAATGGATAGATGGTAGATTGAAATTTCAAATTATAAAAAAGGTTAAACCACGATTTGGGGAAGTAATATATTTTTGTAAAATTCTATACTCTCATAAATCAATCATACCACGATCTATCAAGAGCTTACAAAGCTTTTTCTCTCTTTATTTTTTGCATTTCGTTTTGTCTCTTTCTACTTGAATTAAAGGAAGAAAAAGATTTTTTTTTTCTTTCCATCTACTTTTATGATATCATGATACTAAATGAAATATAAACTACTAAAGAAAAAGTAACAAAGTAAAATAGAAATCGTTTTTCTACTAAATCCATTCAATTTGTTATGAAATTATTTTTGAAGATAAAATTTTTTTATCTGATGACGTGATTTCACTAAAAAAGAAAAAATAGAATTATTTTAATAAAATTTTTAAAATATAATTACATAATTAGAAAACATAAATATATTTTAATTGCTTCATATAACTTTTCACCTACCTTTTCATTTGGTTAATTTTTTTTCAATTAGATTTATTTTAGTAAATTTTTAAATTTAGTTTACATAATTAAAAACATAAATCTATTTTATATTTATTTAAAATTTCATTTAATAATAAATTTTAAATTTTAAATTGGCTAGATCTGAGAGGAACCTTCTCCATAAGCAAAAAAAAAATCATTATTGTAGAGAAGAGAAAAGAGAGTGTTGAAAATTATTAAGCGTTTGTGAAGAACTTTTGGACCATGAATTTGACTCATCGTTTCAAAATTTGTCTTTATATATTGTTAGTATTATGATTTTTTTATTAAATGATTGACAAAGTTTTATGTTGAATAGGTAAAAAACATTAGTCAAGAAATATTAAATTGGAGACTATCAAAGATATTACAATTTAGATGATTCGCACCAAACTAATCAAGTGGCTATAAAAGGAGGGTTAATGCTAGAATTTAAAGGAACTTTCTCCATAAGCAAAAAAAATGTCCATTATTGTAGAGAAAAGAAAAGGGGGTGTTGAAAATCAATAAGTGATTGTGAAGAACGTTTGGACCATAAATTTGACTCGATTGTACAATTTTCTTTATATATTGAAAGTGTTATGTTTTTTATTATATGATTGACTGAGTTTTATGTTGAATAGGTCAAAAAAACAATTAGTCAAGAAATAACAAATTGGAGAATATCAATGATGTTACAATTTAGAAGAAGATAATGGAGTGAATCTCGCAACAAAATAATCAAGATTGCTATAAAAGGAGGGTTGATTCTAGACATGAGAGGAACCTTTTGCATTAGATAAAATGCCCATTATTGTAGAGAAGAGATAAGAGAGTGTTGAAAATCAATAAGTGTTTGTGAAGAACTTTTTGACCATGAATTTGACTCGACCACTTCGCATTGTTCTTTATATATTGTTAGCATCATGTTATTTTTCTTATATGATTTACTAAGTTTTATGTTAAATAGGTAACAAAAATAATTAGTCAAGAAATAACAAATTGGATACTATCAATGATGTTACAAGAAGAAGATAATGGAGAAATATCACAACAAATTAATCAAGATGACTATAAAAGGAGGGTTGATGCTAGACCTGAGAGGAACCTTCTCCATAAGAAAAAATTTTCTTTATTGTAGAGAAGAGAAAAGAGAGTGTTGAAAATCAATAAGTGTTTATGAAGAACTTTTGGACCATTAATTTGACTCGACCGCTTCACAATTTTCTTTATAAGGTTTTAGCGTTATATTCTTTTATTATATGATTGACTAAGTTTTATGTTGAATAGGTAAAAGAAACAATAATCCAAGAAATTACTAATTGGAGACTATCAAAGATGTTATAATTTAGAAGAACAAAATGAATAGGATCTCGCAACGAACTAATCATGATGGTTATAAAAGGAGGGTTGATGCTAGACCTGAGAGGAACCTTCTCAATTAAGCAAAAATGTCCATTATTGTAGAGAAAGAGTTTTGGAAAAATTAAGTGTGACTCGACGCTTCACATTTTTTATATATTGTTAGCGCTATGTTTTTTTATTATATGATAGACTAAGGTTTATGTTAAATAGGTAAAAAAAATTAGCCAAACAATACCAAATTGAAGACTAATAAGGATGTTACAATATAGAAATAGATAATAGAGAGAATCTCGCAACAAACTAATTAATATGGCTATAAAAGGAGGGTTGATACTAGACCATAGAGGAACCATTTATAAGCAAAAATTTCCATTATTGTAGAGAAGAGAGAAGAGAGTGTTGAAAATTAACAGTGTTTGTGAAGACCTTTTGGACCATGAATTTGACTCGATCGCTTCATAATTTTCTTTATATATTGGTAGCATTATGTTTTTTTTATTATATGATTGACTAAGTTTTATGTTGAATAGGTAAAAAATAATTAGTCAAGAAATAACAAATTGAAGACTATCAAAGATTTTACAATTTAGAAGAAGATAATGGAGAGAATCTCGCAACAAACTAAACCAATGTGACTATAAAAGGAGGGTTGATGTTAGATTTGAGAGGAACCTTCTCCATAAGAAAAAATTTCCTTTATTGTAGAAAAGAGAGAAAATAGTGTAAAAAATAATAAGTATTTGTGATAAACTTTTGGACCATAACTTGACTCGACCGCTTCAAAATTTTCTTTATATGGTGTTAGCGTTATATTTTATTATTATTTGATTGACTAAGTTTATGTTTAATAGGTAAAAAAGAATAATTAGTCTAGAAATTATAAATTGGAGACTATCAAAGATGTTATAATTTAGTACAAGAAAATGGAGAGAATCTCGCAACAAGCTAATCAAGATGACTATAAATAAAGGGGGGGTTGGTGCTAGACCTAAGAGAAACCTTTTCCATAAGCAAAAATGTCCATTATTGTCAAGAAGAGAGAAGAGAGTGTTGAAAATCAAAGTGTTGGTGAAGAAGTTTTGAACCATGACTTTGACTAGACGACTTCATAATTTTCTTTATATGTTGTTTGTGTTATGTTTTTCTATTATATGATTGACTAATTTTTATGTTTCATAGGAGAAAAACAATTAGAAAGAAAAAACAATTTGGAGACTATCAAACATGTTACAATTTAGAAGAAGAGAATGGAGAGAATCTCGTAATAAACTAATCTAGATGATTATAAAAGGAGGGTTGATGCTAAACCTGTGAGGAACCTTCTTCATAAGCAAAAACGTCCATTATTGTAGAGAAGAGAGAAGAGAGCAGAGAGTGTTGAAAATCAATAAGTGTTTTTGAAGAAATTTTGGACCATGAGTTTGACTCGACTGCTTCACAATTTTCTTTATATGACCATTTCTACCGGTTTAAAGCCCCAATTAACCTTCTTTAATTTCTTTTTTTTTTATCTTATGTTATCCATAAATATTCTTTTAAGTTAATGTTAGTTTTTTGGTTATACTATTAACTAAGTTTTATGTTGAATATGTAAAAAAAACAATTAATCAAGAAATAATAAATTGGACACTATCAAGGATGTTACAATTTAGAAAAAGATAATTGAGAGAATCTCTCAACAAATTAATCAACATGGCTATAAAAGGGCTATAAAAGGAGGGTTGATGCTAGACCTTTGAGGAATCTTCTCCATAAACAAAAATCTATTATTGTAGAGATTATAGAAGAGAGTGTTAAAAATAAATAAGTGTTTGTAAAAAAACTTTTGGACCATGAATTTGACTCGACCGATTCATAATTTTCTTTACATATTGTTAGTTTTTTTATTATTATACGATTGACTAAATTTTATGTTGAATAGGTAAAAAACGTTATTCTAGAAATATCAAATTAGACTATCAAGGGTGTTACAATTTAGAAGAAGATGATGAAGAGAATCTCGCAACGAACTAATCAATATAACTGTAAAAGGAGGATTGATGTTAGACTTGAGAGGCACGTTCTGCGTAAGCAAAAACGTCTATTATTGTAGTGAAAAGGAAAAAAAAGTGCACGAAATGAGTATGTGTTTGAAAATAATTTTTGTGAGTGGTTTATTAAGCTATTTGTTAGTTTAAAGATTTGTGGTCTAGTGGTTCAGAGAATCATTCAATAACCTAGAATTAATTTGTCAATTGTTTTACGCGGTTCACACACGAGGTTATGCGGCGTTTTGGTAGCAAATCAATTTTAGAATAGATACTATATTCACGGGGAGTTTGAATTTATAAGCTGATATATTCTCACGAAAAATTGAGATATATTCATGATCGTTTGATATTTGAATAAGAAAAAAAATATAACATAAATGCCTAATTTATTTTAAAAAAATCTGGAATAATTTTCTTATTTATCTCAAACTAATAAAATAATACGTAATCTTTTATTCACATATTAATTCTCCAACTTTTTCTAATATGTTACACTAATACATTTACTTATAAATTTGATTCCATATCAATACATAATAGTTAACATCGTTAACTGCTTATTAATTTATATCAAAAGACACTAACATGGTTGGCACATCCGACGGGCGGAATATCAGAAATAAACCCTCGTAGGGCTAAAGTGCTTCAAAAATACCCTCGTGAAAATAATTTTTAAATAGTAAAAAACTGAAGAAAAGACACATTTGTCCTTAATTTTCGAACGTGAAAGAACACACGTTCTGCAGTTTTTCGACGTGAAAAACTGTCAAACCATGTCAAAAGCAAGAAAGACGAACAGTTTTTCGACGTGAAAACCTGTTTCAAAGTTTAGAGCAAGAAAGAAGAAGTGATTTCGAACTTGAGAGGGATTGATTTAAAGTTGACAAGAAGGAAATGGCTAGAATTAGCAGCAGTAGTGAAGAAAAGAGCCAAGTCAATCTTCAATGGCGTCAATAAGTGTAAGTAGATCGATTTATTGATTTGAAATGAGTGTGAGTGTCAGTGAATCGGTTGAGTCACAAGGGTCGTAGGAGTTGCATGACCATCTTCGACTTAGTGAGTCAGTTGAGTCTCAGTGAGTCGGTTGGGTCACAATGGCCGCTTGAGCGTCACAGGGGGTCCAAGGGTCATTTGAGCCGCATGTTTCGCTTGTGTCATTGAGTCGCATGGGTCGCTTGTGTCATTGAAACACATGGGTTGCTTGATATTATGCCCCGTGGGTCGTTTGAGTCGTATGGGTTGCTTGAGTCTCAGTGAGTCGGCTGAGTGTCCCAGAGGGTCGTTTGAGTCGCATGGGTCGCAAGTGTCGGTTGATTTGCATGGGTCGCTTGAGTCGGTAGAAGTCTAATGTATTCTTAATTGGTCATTTTGTAGGTGGTGCCAAAGCCGAAGTTTGTGTATGAATTCAAGCACATGGACATAATGCCAAAGATCACCACCAATTGTTATCCTCACGAGACAATAACGAAGTTGAGAGGAATCTTAGTTGAATACGAGTTGCATTACTTCGAGAAGGAGTCACAGTTTAGGCATTTATTCCATTTCCAATGTGACTCCACATTGACAAAGGTTCAAATGACTATCCTACTAAATCAGTCCGTGATTATATGGAACAAGAAGGAGTTGTGGTTCATCTTAAACGATGTTCTCATCCGGTACTCTATAGTGGAGCACGCACTAATTTTCGAATTGAAATGCGGACCATATCCCAAAGGATGGGAGTCCAAAAGGGGTGACACATTCAGGCTGAAGAATTTCGACCGTGGAAAGGTGACCCCTGCATAAGTCAGTGAAAAGCTTGTGAAGGCGAAAAATTCCGACGACCGGAAGAGGTTGGCAACTTTGATGTTGTTGGCGCAAGTAACGGCTCACAAGCCTTCAGCAAAAAACTCTATCAGCCATGATCTCATTGACATGGTTGATGACTTGGAATTTTTTGAAGGCTTTCCATGAGGGCGTTATACATTCGAGAAGATTATGGATACTTGCCGCAAGCACGTTAGTGGAGAATCACTGAAACCAAAATGGTATTGGGGCGGTTTCATGATCCCACTAATGGTAAGTTGTATATATTATTTGAATAACTTGAATGTTTTCGTACTTTTTGCATTCTTATCATTTTGTTTTAATGTTTCAGTTACTTCCATCATGCCCAAGAATGTGCAAGAAGATGGTTAAATCCAGTTTTAATCTAAAGTATGTAGATGTGATAAGGCAGATCGAAGATTCTAAGGTAACAATTACACAAGGGTCACAAGGGAAACAAGGGTCATAGAGGGTAATAATGGTTATTTTTTGTTTTTCATGATATTCGAAGTATTCTTCGTGCTGAACACGAAGAGGAAGCTTTACTTTTTGATCTGGAGGGTTACGAGGGATGCCATGATCCTGATGTTCAGATATGGATGGAGCATCTTCATAGAAATCTAAAGGGTATTTGTTGGGAGGACATCCGTAAGCAAGAACTGTTGACACGAAAAGCAACTCTTGGTGATCAAAAGAAGAGGAAAGAAAATGGGACTAAGAGGAAGAAGAGCATGAGTGAAAAAATAATAGAGGTTGAAGATGACGAAGACGAAGGATGGGTAGGTGTTGCTGAAGCTGATGAAGAAAGAGAAGGTGATGCTGAAGCTAAAGGACAAGGAGAAAAGAATCATCAAGGTGATGCTGATGTTGCAGTCCCTCTGACACTGGAGCAGCAATTAATAGAGAAAATAAAGAAATCGGAGAAAAGATTCATCAATGCCATAAGAGACCTTCTAAGGCATGCCAGGTTTCATTTCCCTAATCCAAAATCAAAGGCTGCCGAGAAAGATGCGAGCACCACAAAACCAATCTTTCGACACTGTTAGAGATGATGATTTTGAATTCCTTCGACGTCCAAATCTAGTGTAAAGAAAAGAGCGAAGCGAAGAGCCGGTTGACTCTGGAGATGGCTTAGAAGAGGATTTGGTCAATATTGCTCCTTATGAAGTTCCACCAAGTAAGTAATATTTAGTGAAAAACGTCATTTGAGAGTCAATTTCCATCGAGAGTCGGCATGGGTCGCAAGAGTCGGATAGGTTACAGGGATGCATAAGTTGTTGGGTCGCATAAGGCGTTGGGTCGCTATAGTCGCATGGGTTGCATATGTCACACGGGTCTCAAGGGTCGCTGGGGTTGCTAGAGTTGCATGGGTCGAATGGGTTGCATATGTCCCATGGGTCGCATCAATGTAACAAACGATGAGTCTAATGAATGAAGTAATGTTATGCAAAAGTTCCAGTGGGTCCTGTCGAGGAGGTCTACACTAAGGATGCTCTAGTGAGTCCTATCGATGACGTCGCCGATGAGGTTCCTGCGAAGGATACTCCAAAAGTGGGTCCTTTCCAAGACATCACCGACAAGGAGGTTCGTGCCGAGAATATTCCAGTGGGTCCTGTCGAAGAGACCCACACTAAGGAGGGTCCTACCGAGAATACTTCATTGGGTCTTGTCCAAGAGGTCGCTGCTATTGTCGAATTACCAACAAGTAAGTACAGTCATTTGCGTCACAGGGGTCGCATTGGTCGCATGGGTTGCATATGTCCGTCCCATGGGTTGCAAGGTTCGCATCAATGTTACGAACGGCCAGTCTAATGAATGAAGTAATTTTATGCAGATGCTCTAGTGGGTCCTGTCGAAGAGGTCCACACTAAGGATACTGTAGTGGGTCCTGTCGATGACATCGCCAACGAGGTTCCTGCCAAGGATACTCCAGCAGTGGGTCTTGTCCAAGAGGTCGCCGCTATTGTCGAAGTACCACCAAGTAAGTACGGTCATTTGCGTCACATAGGTCGCATTGGTCGCATGGGTTGAATGGGTCATAAAAGGTCGTATTAGTCGCATAGGTCGCATAGGCCGTATGCTCGCATAGGTCGTATGGGTCCCATTGGTCGCCATATGTTTAATGAAGTAAATTTTATGTAGGTGGTGGACCTTTATCGAAGGAGTCTGCACCATATGTTGAACCTGAATTGGTACCTAAACGATCTTTAAGATCACTGAAGGCATATGTTGAACCTCCCCCGACGAAAAGAGCAAGAACAATGCGAGGGAGAGGGCGAGGGAAAAGTTGACTAATCTATATATGTTCCTGAAGACACCTCGACATGAGCAGTGGTGGAAATTTAAGCTAGATATTCCCCGGGGACGAAAGTTTTGGGAGACTATATTAAAGCCCAACGAATGGCTTGAAGATGATGTAAGTTTTTTTAAACCCTTAGTCACATAGTTTTGTGTCATATGTATTCATGTGTGTTAATTTTTTTTTTTTGCAGCAATTGGATGAGGCGTTGATGGTGTTGTCTTTTCGCTCAGAATTAATGCCCATCATATATCGGAATTATTATGTTTATCCTGTTGCTTTCATGCAGAAGCTCACGCTGTGGATGTACGAGGACATGGCAACTTTGTCGGAAATTTTTAGTGATTTTTTGAATGCCAAGTATCCATTCACAAGTACGAAGACACCAATGAATTATTTCGAAGGCTTTGTCTCGGTTCTAAACATTCCATCGATCTGTAGGATGTCATTGGTAGCCATCAAAGCGGATTTCGTGACCCGGTGCATCACAGTATACGACTGCCAGAGCAGAATGAAGGAAACACATATTGATCGGGTGATTGAGAAGCTAAGAAATGTTGTCCCAAGATGCTCATACTCGGAGGATTTCCTTCTTTGGCTTCTGGAGAAGATGAATGGAAGGATGAGTATTATGAAGATCTGTCATAGAACAAAAGCTCGAGTGACTGTGGTGTTTACGCCTACAAATTCGTAGAAGCCTTGTTAATAAGAATGCATCATACTTTTCTCTACATTTGTGACGACAATGTTCCTTCCTTGAGTTAGAAGATGACGGCTGATATATTTAGTAATGGAAACTGTATTCGTCCATCCCGAGTCTAAATTGATATTTGGTACATTTCTTTGGAATGGAAGATGTAAATATTTGGTACATTGTCGCAGGGGTCAAAGGGTCGCAGGGGTACACGGGTTGCATGGGTCAAAGGGTAACAGGGTGAAAGGATCACAGGGGTACAAGGGTCGCAGAAGTACAAGGGTTGCACGGTCGCATTGGGTCACAGAGCCTCATGCGACCCTTGCGACCAATGTGGCGATTGCGACCCTTGCGGCCATTGCGACCATTGTGACCTTTGCGACCTTTTCGACTAGTCTTTTCAATGTTAGACTATTGGCTTTTCTAGTGCTAGCTATGATTTTTATTTTTACCAATTCCACACTCAAGACCATTGTGACACGTCTCTATTAGCCCTATATTAAAAGGTTCATCAAATTTTCTAAGTCTCACCATAACACCAATTTGAGATAAGAATGAATCGGGAGAATCCCATCTCTCTCCTCTCTTCGTCTAAGTCTTTAACCCTAAATTCTCTAAAAAATCCTTGTTACCTTTGTGACCGTTTTGGTTTTCGTCACGAAGACCACATGGTGGAAGCACGGCATCGTGTTGTCTATTTGTTACTCAAGGTCTTGGTAATCGTCGGACTCGGTCTCTATGCAGATCAATATTTAAACGTTTAAAATGTCTTATTTTGCATCTATTGTTCGTAATTACGTGAAATCCATAAAATCGACCCTAAATCGGATTAAATTATAATCAAATTTAAACAAGAACCCATTCGACTCATGCGACCCACTATGACCCGTTATGCGACCCTCAATCGAATTAAATTAGAATCAAGTTTAAACGGGAACCCATCCGACGCATGTGACCTCATGCGACCACATATGACCCATGTGCGACTCGTGCGACCTATGCAACTCATACGACTTGTCGTTTTGCTATCAGACTCCTATCTTCTGACCCATGTGACCCTTCCTACCCATATGGCTTGTCGTTTTGCAGTCAGACTCTTGTCTTTCGAACCATGTAACTTGTTGTTTGGCTGTCAGACTCCTATCTTCCGACCCATGTGATCCTTCTGAACCATGTCTATAAGTTAAGATCTACGTCTCTTCTCTTAGTATGCGTATCTAACCCCAATTTCTATGAAAAATATTTTTTTATCTTTGTAACCTACGTGACACAGTCACCATTGTCGACGCAGGGCATCGTGCTGTCTATGTGTTACTCAAGGTCTTGGTAATCGGCGGACTCAGTCTTTATGCAGTCACTGACGAGTTGCGGGGGTGACTTAGGTGATGGTGTTGGGTCACTCTTGAAATGTGATTGGAAGACGAAGTACATGGCAAGAGATAACTCTGGACTGCAATACCAAACAAGAAAAATGCGGAAGACTAGAAGACAGAGTACATGGCAGGAAATAACTCTCGGCTAATGAACTATCTCTCCAGCGGAAATAGAATGCGTGTGGAGTTTTTTTATTGACGTTGTAAATGTATTGTTTTAATTTCGAATCTTTGATCTGCGACCCTCAATTGGCATTAATTAGTTTGATGTTGTAAATGTAATTTTTTGATTGGTGTTTGTCATTTTATCATTATAAACTAGTAAATTCGTCAAGTTCGCATCTATTGATCCATATATGCGACCAAGCGACCCATGCCATTATCAATATGCCATTATCAATATATTTGAGTTGTACATGTCTAACTTAGAATCAATATATAAAATAATATAAATAATATTGACATTTGAACAAAATTTTAAATGTATTTTTTGAAATTTTCTCAAACTCATCCGACGAGTTCTTAAAACACTACTATCACTTTTGAAACACATGAATTGGTTATACACAACTCAACTAGGGACACATGGGTCATAATCTGTTTTAACCGTTGATTGACATTGTAGATGTATTGTTTTGATTGGTTTTTGTCATTTTATCATTATAAACTCGTAAATTCGCCGAGTTCTCATCTATTGATCAATATATGCAACCAAGCGGCCCATGCGACCCATGCGACCATCATTTGGTATTAATTAGGTTGACGTTGTAAATTTATTGTTTTGATTGGTTTTTGTCATTTTATCATTATAAACTTGTAAATTCGTCGAATTCGCATCTATTGATCAATATATGCGACCAAGCGACCCATGTGACTCATGCGACCCTCATTTGGAATTAATTAGTTTGACATTGTAAATGTATTGTTTTGATTGGTTTTTGTCATTTTATCATTATAAACCCGTAAATTTGTTGATTTCGCTTCTATTAATCAATATATGCGACCCATACGACCCATACGACCCTCATTTGGCATTAATTAGTTTGACGTTGTAAATGTATTGTTTTGATTGTTTTGTCATTTTATCATTATAAACATCTAAATTCGTCGATTTCGCATACATGCGACCCATGCCACCCTCAATTTTGATTGGTTTTTGACATTTATCATTTTCACCAAAATTCCTGCCGAACTTTTCACCAAAATTTGAAAAAACACAATTGTGTGATTGTGTCTTATCGAATTCCATCTGACTACGATTCGATGTTAGTGTCATGTCTTTTCGAATTCCAGTCATTTCCTTTTTTTGAATAATGACACACTCTCTCTCTAGCTCTCATCATCTCCCAACAATCCTTTTTCGAATAACGACACACTCTCTCTAACTCTCATCATCTTCCATCCATTTTTTACCGAAAAATGCTACATTTCCCTAGTTTCGTCCAAATCATTCTTCCGAGCTTTCTAGAGAACTACCTCATTATCTCCTTCATCTCTCTCATTCGATATGTTAATGTAGAGAATGTACAGATTTGACTTTTTTCGATTTTTGTTACAGGACATTCCGAAGAAATTCTTCGATGAGTATATTTACGGGAAAACGAGGGACAACAACACGATAACGCTTAAATCGGATGTGTCTAACAAAACATTGGATGGCTCAAGATTCACTTATGGATGGAAATATTTCTCCAAGGACCATGATTTTCATATTCAGGATTTTTTAGTTCTCCGTCACGAAGGTGACATGGTTTTTCATGTCACCAGTTTCGGAGATGATATGTGTAATCTACAATATGCATCATCTATGTCATCATCATCCACAGAAGTAGGGTCATCTTCTTCTGCTCAGAGAATTTTAAAGGTACCAGTCAAGCTTTCAAATATGGCCGTAGATGCATTGGTAAGTGACCTCAAACCGATCTTTTAGATTCATCAAAGCTGGCCGTAGATGCATTAGTTTGGCATCATTGTAAATTTATTCAGTTATCGCAGACACTTCCGATTGGGTTTGTGAGGTTGAGAGGTATTTACGTAGAAGATGTAAGATACATCTGATAATCAATTACGGACTGGCGTGGGAGGCATAGCTAGGGCCCGTGAAATGTGGTGGCTCTAGCATCAACATGGGTTGGACAAAGTTTTGTCACGATAATGGACTGAACGTGGGTTGTTCCCTTAAAGTTGAACTGCTCTCTGATGGAGATATCCTGGGTTTCCCCTCAACCAGGGCCTACCAACAACATAGTTTGAATTCCATTGTATTTTGATTGCTTTGAACTTCATTTCAACAACATTCCTTTGAACTTTAATTCCATTGTATTTTGATTGCTTTGAACTTCATTTCAACAACATTCCTTTGAACTTTAATTCCATTGTATTTTGATTGCTTTGAACTTCATTTCAACGACATTCCTTTGAGTTTGAATTCTATTTTATAATTCAATAGAACGTATTATTGTTAGTAGTATCGCTGTTTTGTGGATTTACTGTTATTGTAACAAGAGTCGCAGAGAGACAAGGGTCGCAAGGGTCCAAGGGTCGCAGGGGTCCAAGGGTTGCCGAAGTCCAAGGATCACAGAGGGACAAGCGTCGCAGGGGTCCAAGGGTCGCAGGGGTCCAAGGGTCGCAGAGGGCCAAAGGTTGGAGGGGGACAAGGGTTGCAGGGGTCCAAGAGTCGCAGGGGTCCGAGGGTCGGAGAGTTCCAAGGGTCGGAGAGGGACAACGGTTGCAGGGGACAAAGGGTCGCAGAGGTACAAGGGTCGCGACCATTTGTCCCTTGTGAACCTTTTACCCATTCGAGCCTTGACCCTGTGACCCTTTTACCCGTTCGACCCTTGACCCTACGACCCTTTTACCTGTTTTTGACCCTTTTACCCCTGCAACCCTTTTACCCCTTCAACTCTTGACCCTGCGACCCGTTTACCCATTCGACCCTTGGTCATGCGACCCTTTTACCCGTTCAACCTTTTTACCCTTATGACCCTTTTACCCCTGGACCCTTTTACCCCTGCGACCCATGTGACTGTGTGGTCATGTCTTTTTGAATTCCATCTAACATCGATTCGATGTCATTTATCCTCAAATTTAACTCGTTTCCTTTTTTTCCAATCCATTTTTTGCTCTCATTATCTACCATCCATTTTTTCCGAAAATACCACATTTCCATCATTTCGTTCTGAGAGATTCTTGTGCAGCATCTGTACTACCTTGTAATCTTTTTTAAAACACTCTCTGTCGGTATGTTACATGTAGAGAATGTACATATTGGACTTTGTTTTTCGTTTTTTGTTACAGGACATTTCGAAGATCTTCTTCGATGAGTATATTTACGGGAATAAGAGGGACAACAACACGGCAACGCTTAAATCGAATGCGTCTAATAGAGCATGGGAAGTCAAGTTGCAAGGATCCAAATTCACTGATGGATGGACATATTTCTAAAACGACCAAAACATTCGTGTTGGGGATGTCGTACTTTTCCGTCACGAAGGCTACATGGTCTTTAACGTCACCAAGGCCATTCCTGATGAGAGGGTTTTCATTGTACCAGTCACGCGTTAAAATCTGGTTGTAGATTCATTGGTAAGTGACCTCAAACCGATTCATCATATATAATTTGGTTATTTATTCGACTTTTATTCATTTATGCTAAATGTAACTTGGTGATGTCGCAGACACTTCCGATAGGGTTTGCGAGGGAGAACTGTCTTTGCCATAGACGATGTAAGATAATCATGTACCTCGATTGCAAAATGTTCGATTCCGGAAGGTTCTTTTATTGGCCAGCAGCTTTAAGGCCCGTGAGTCTTGGTGGCGCTTGCATCAGAGGGGGTGGAGACAGTTTTGTCTAGAAATTGGACTTAACGTTGGTTGTTCCCTCATAGTAGAACTATTCTCCAATGGAGCAGAACCTGTGCTTCGATTTTTCAACAACATATTTTGATTTGAGTTGTATTTTGATTTCTTTGAATCTCCTTTTAACTTGAACTTCATTTGATCTTATGGATTTACTATTATTCAATTGTTAATGTTATTGTTAGTATCGCTGTTTTGTGGATTTACTATTACTGTAACAAGGGTCGCAGAGGGAAAAGGGCCGAAGGGGGACAAGGGTCGCACGAGTCCAAGGATCGCGAGGGACAAGGGTCGCAGGGGTCCAAGGTTCGCGAGGGACAAGGATCGCACGGATCCAAGGGTCGAGAGGGACAAGGGTCGCAGGGGTCCAAGGGTCGCAAGGGACAAGGGTCGCAAGGGACAAGGGTCGCACGGGTCCAAGGGTTACGAGGGACAAAGGTCGCAGGGGTACAAGGGTCGCAGATGTACAAGTCTCGTAGATACTTTTGAGTTAATTATTTGTAAATAACTTGATAAATTATTATTTTTAAAATTTTATTCATATTATTTGTAAATAATGAATTATTTTTACTATTATTCAATATTAAGTATTATTGTTAATATCGTTGTTTTTGTGGATTTAGCATTATTGTAACAAGAGTTGTAGAGGGACAAGGGTCGCAGGGGTCCAAGGGTCGAAGAGGTACAAGGGTCACATGGGTCCAAGGGTCGAAGAGGTCCCTTTGTGACACTTGTACCTGTGAGATCTTTTAACCCCTGCGACCCTTTTACCCCTGCAACCCTTTTACCCTTACCCTTGTACCCCTGTGACCCTTTGACCCCTTTGCGACCCCTTTACCTCTCCGAACCTTGTACCCTTGCAACCCTTGGACCCCTGTGACCCTTTGACCTTTGATCCTTCTTACCCCTTGATGAGACTCTGTGACCGGGTACGACCGTGCGACTCTGTGACCCAGTGCAATAGTTTTTCTGCAAAACGTGCTTAATTGCAAGCTTCTTTGTTGACAACAAGCGATTACAACCTATTAGCAGCGAATCTGATGTCGATTTCAAGCTACTCTCGCCGAATCTATTGTGGTGTGGGAGAACAGTTATTTTCGCACCATAGTAGAGAGAGAAATCGAGGTACTCTGGAGGAGAGAAAAAAATTGTTTACAAGGGTAATATGGAATTATCAATATTTTAAGGGTAGATTTGAAGTTGAAACGTCTTTTTTCAGGAATGATATTTTTGAAGCACTTTAGCGTTACGAGGGTATTTTTGAAATTCCCCCCATCCGATGCCATGTAATTTTATTTTAGAAAATTGAACATAAAAAATTAAAACCTTACAAGCCTAGGCAATGGCTGAGGCAATCTCACGAACACTTTATGCGAAACATAATGCCTGAAAACTAGTGCATCGGCTCCTAACTCTCTCATCCACATAAATCACGACAAATCACACACAATGTTGTTTAATTTCTTATGTTTTCTTATTTCTCTTAATTTTTTTGTTAGCGGATTATGTTAGTGGTGTTAGAAGTTCATTTACTTGAGATAATGGAGTTAGTAGGGTTAGTGGTCTATTTACCATTGTTAGTGGGTAATTTACTCTCATTGTATTTTTTTTCCTGTAAAGTGGGATGAAATGGAATGGAGAATAAACCTTCAAATACCAATCTTTGGTGTTGATCTTCTTATCTTTCTCTTAGAGAACCAACATTTACAACAATTTGTATCAGAGCGTGTGTAATCGATTCATTGAGCAATATCATCGATCTCACACAACAACAGTGGAGCATCGAGGAGTGCCGTAAACACAAGACGACATCGATATCTTTCTCCTCCTCCACGTCGTGCTCGACATCGTGTTGATGGCAACTACGTGGTGTAGAAGGTGGTTAAAGAGGTGGGAGGTACGACATTGTCAATGCTCACAAAGACTAATTATGGTGATTGGTCACTAATGATGAAGGTCATGTTCCGAGCACGTGGACTTTGGGCAGCTGTCGAGATAGGCAGCTATGATGAGCAGGAAGATCAGATGGCGTTTGAATCCATTCAGCACGGCATGCCGCCGGAGATGATCTCTTCGCTCGTCGTGATGATGAATGCAAAAGAGGCTTGGAAAGCGGTTGAGTCTATGCGTGTCGGTTCTTATCGAGAACATAAGGCTAGCGCTTAGAAAGTGCGGAAGGAGTATGAGATAATATCTTTTCGAGATGTTGAGACGGTGGATGATTTTGTCATGCACCTCTGTGGTATAGTGAATCAGCTAGCCATTCTCGGAGACCATGAACCACCATACAAGATGGTCAAGAAATTCCTACGAGTCGTCCCTCCCAGATTCGGACAGATCGCACTGTCCATTGAAACTTTGCTAGATCTATCAACACTTTCGTTGGAATAGGTAGCTAAGAGGTTGAAGGTCGTAGAAGAATGGTTTGAGCCGTTGGAGCCCACATCGGGGACAGGGGGTAAACTTTACCTCACTAAAGAGGAATGAATTTCACAAATGAAGGAGCGAAAACAAGGAGATAGTTCCCTTAGAGGCTTCAAGTCGGAGAAACATCGTCGAAAACAACGACGTCGTAAATCCGTAGTTGATGGTGGATCTGGTTCTAGCGAGAACCGAGATAGATCAAAGACAAGTGTCAAAAGTATGGTAAGATAGGTCATTGGATTAGGGACTGTCGATCCAAACCCAAAAATGAAGAAGCACATCTGGCCCACGGGGATGACAACGAGCCTATAGTCTTTATGACTAAGGCATGTGAGACCATATTAGAATCATCGACATCCGTAGGTGATGGTGGATCTGGTTCTAGCGAGAGCCGAGATAGATCACAGACAAGTGTCAAAAGTATGGTAAGGTAGATCATTGGGTTAGGGAATCTCGATCTAAGCCCAAAAATGAAGAAGCACATCTAGCCCACGGGGATGACAACGAGCCTACAGTCTTTATGACTAAGGCATGTGAGACCATGTTAGAATCATCGACATCATAACTACATTCCTCGTCTCACCATGAACCTGATCAGTATGGGGCAGTTGGACAACTCTGAATTCCAGACGATAATCAAATGGGGCATTTTGACTATAAGAGACTCACAACGATGACTATTGGCATAGGTCTGAAGATCCTCCAATAGACTCTATTCAATCTGCCTCAACTTTGCACGGACGATGTGCTTGACAATAAGAAGCTGTGAAGAATCATGGAAATGTCATGCAAGATATGACTATCTTAGCTTTAAAGCACTATGTAAGCTCGCACAATACAACATGGTGTGTGGATTGCCATATCTTGGTCAAGTTGACCAAGTGTGTGACAATTGCCTCATTGGGAAGCAAAGGAAAAATATTTTTCCAGAGAAGGTGTTACAACATGTGGTAGATATTTTTGATCTCGTCCATGGTGATCTATGCAGGCCCATCACATCGATGACACCAAGTGGAAATCATTACTTCCTACTGCTCGTAGATGACTTCCTTCATTACATGTGGCTCACTCTTCTCGCAAGCAAAGACCAAGCTTTAGCAGTAATCAAGAGGTTCAAAGCTGCGATAGTACAATCAGGACGAAAGCTCAAGGTGCTTTGAACTGATCGTGAAGGCGAATTTACATCGCTGAAGTTTGGAGAACAATGCACCAAGAGAGCAGACCAACTGCAATTCACGGCTTCCTACTCGCAATAGAAAATAGAGTCATTGAATGATGCAGCCAAACCATAGTTGCCATGGCCCGGTGCATGCTGAAGGCAAAAGGTCTTTCTGGAGAGTTCTGGGGCGAAGCTGTGACCAATGCAGTCTTTGTCCTCAATTATGCCCCAACACATAGTCTTGATGAAAAGACACCATACGAGGCTTGTCATGGTGCAAAACTGACAGTCCATTTCCCTCATACATTTGATTATATCGCACATGATAAAGATACACGACCATATTTAAAAAAGCTTGACGTTCGAAGCACACCAATGATATTTGTCGGGTACAAAGTTGAATCAAAGGAGTCTACGAGCCAGTCAACAAATGGGTGCATGTGACACGTGATGTTACCTTTGATGAAGTGGCTGAATGGGATTGGAAGACAAGTGTGGCACTATCATGGAGCCATTTAGCATCGAGTAGGTTACTATAAGTGAACCAGGCCCAAGAGAAATGATTCAAGATCATGATGACGCTAACGTCGAACCAGACCTAGTGGAGTTTGCGTCTCCGTCGGCAAAATTCAACCCAAACCTTGATGCAGATAATGATGATACGCCTTTTCACTTTCACATGATCAACAACATCCTCAAAAAATCATCAGTATGAGGGTTTTAACCTCGTCCCTTATAGTCTAAAGAGTTATATTTTACCACGACAAAAAAGCCATGTCTTTTGTTGAGACAGAGCAACATGAATATTGGCGACAAGCAATGCTTGAGGAGATGAAAGCAGTCAATGATAATGGTACTCGGGAACTCGTCGACCTCCATGTCGGTCATTGAGTCGTGGGGCTAAAGTGGGTTTTCAAGGTGAATCATGATGAACCTAGAGCCACTATTAAATACAAGACACGACTCGTTGCAAAATGGTATATGCAGCATGTGGGGATTGATTTCGACAAAGTCTTTGCGCCCATTACAAGCATAGAGCTCTTGTTGGCCTTAGCAATGAGCAAAGGATGAAAAATCCATCACATGGATGTCAAGAGCGCATTTCTCAATGACGTGCTCAAAGAAGAGGTGTATGTGATACAACCACCAGTGTTCGTCAACAACAACCACAAAGAGAAGGTCTTACACCTACATTAGGCCTTTTATGGACTTTGACAAGCACCACGAGCATGGAACACCAAGTTAGATAGAAGTGTACAATCACTTGGACTCAAAAGGTGTATCTATGAGTGTGGGATATACACTTTGAATAGAAGAGCATCACGACTTATCGTGGGTGTCTATGTCGATGACTTGATAATCACCGGATCTGATAAAGAAGACATTAAAGCATTTAAGACCGAGATGAAGACTTTGTTCCAGATGAGCGATCTCGGGTTGTTGACCTACTATCTTGGACTTGAGGTCTATCAAAGTGAAACTGACATCATGCTTTGCCAGTCAGCATATGCAGAGAAATTACTGGAGAGATGCGGCATGAGCAACTACAATCTATGCAAGGCGCCTATGGAAGCATGTTTGAAGCTTAGTAAGGAAAGTTCTAGTCCACAGGTCAAAGCCACCGAATATCGAAGTATAAATGGTGGACTTTGATACCTTTGAAACACGCGACGCGGGTGGATAACAAGTCCACTTTCGCGTTAAGCAAGAACTCTATCTTTCATCATTGGAGCACACACATCGACACTCAGTTTCACTTCATTCGGGAGTGCATTGAAGATGGAAAAATTGTCCTCGAGTATACCTCTACGCATGACCAACTCGAGAACATACTCACAGAGCCACTCAGATGTGCAAGAATTCAAGAACTGTGCACAAGAATTTGCATCATCGAGATTTCAGGAAAACATGGCAAAACTTAAAGGGGAAATGTTGTTTATTTTCTAATGTTTTCTTATTTTTCTTAACTTTATTTGTTAGTGGATTTTGTTATTGGTTTTAGTGGGTCATTTACTAGAAATAATGGAGTTAATGGGGTTCATTCATTGATGCTAGTAGTTTCTAGTTGACTAGTGTATATAAATTTATGATGAAAATCACCAATAGCGTTGGTGGAAATCTAAAATAGATAGCCCTCGGGGGCCAGAGTTTCGGAAGATAATATTAAAGGATGGCGTATGGCTTGAAGATGATGTAAGTTTTTTTAACCCTTAGTCACGAAAGTCACAAAGGTCACAAAGGTCATTTTTGGTCATATGTATTCATGTGTGTCAATTAATTTGCAGCAATTGGATGGTGGGTTGTTGGAACTGCATAACCGCATCCGGAAATATCATTTCAATATGGGTTTACATAAGTATCAAGTTTGTGACTTTTCTTTAATGCAGTCTTTCAAGATATGGATGGACGAAGGCATGGAAAAATTGATAGATGTTCTTAAGGACTATTTGTAAGGTACTTATGCATTGAGAGACACATCGAAGATAGTGTTAGATTACGATTGTTTGCTCTCGATTCTAAACATTTCATCACCTAAAAATCAATATATGTCTTGTCATTAAAGTGGATTTGAATAGCCGATGCATCACGATATATGACTGCCAAAAGAGATTGAAAGAGACAAATATCGATCCAATGGTGTAGATTATAAGAAGAGCTTTGTCCAAGATTGATGAGGATATCACAAAGAAAGCAAGCCTCGAACGGACGGACGGAACGGAGGGGTCGAACAGGAAAGACAATCACGTGGATGCACATGACGCTGACGAGGACGTGTGGGACGCTAATGAGGATGCACATGAAGCTTACGAGGACGCGGATATGCGGACCGTTGACGAGACTTGCAGACTAATGGTCGCGTCCGATAATCGCGGGCCGACTAACTCAGAGATGAGACTTTGTACGAAAACACCTAAATGGAGGCCTTCCCGAAGTCCAAATTTGATGAAACAAAGATCGTTGGAACCATCACTCAAATAGCTTTCAGATGAGTACCGGATCACTACCGGAACATCAAATTTCCGGCGACATTCCGGCAACATTCCGGCAACGTTTCCGACGAGACCTCTAGTGTACACTTAGATCCAAGTTCCGAGGTTTCAAGCATGTTGAAGGGGACTTGGACTAGATCTAAGGCCAGGAGGCTACAAGAGAAGATTCAAGACATCTTAAAAGCCCAATAGAGTGAAAAACAACATCATTTGAAGGGTTTAAAGCCTCACAAGCCCATGGACCACACAAAGACCCATCAAGTGGAAGTGTCTTAGATTTGTGTCATTCAAACTCAAATTTGAATTCAAATTGTATCAAGAACACCTATAATTTAGGGCTTATTTCGTTCTTTGTCAGTAGGAATAAAATCTAGGAAGATTAGTGGTCAATAAGAGTCTTAGACTTTTGAATAGGAGTGTAATGTGTGAAGTTTGTTTTGGCCTTTTTTTGTTTTTAAGGAGACATGCATAAATAAAAAAAGTCATTTTCGAACCAAAAACAGACCAAACGAGCTTAGCTCATTGTTCTTGAGATTGAGAGATTCATCTCACACAATTCGATCAAGTTCGGGACTTGCTCGATTCGACTTATGAAGCAACGAACCACGGTTGCTTGTGGCGTCTTCTATCGTCCGAAGAGTTCTAGAGGTGTATATGCTCAAGGGTTTTGGATGGTTTCACTGAGATTTGGGCCAACATTCTTCAGCACGTATCCGTCTATGGGTTCTAAGGCATTCATCCGCACAACCGAGTGGAACGCACGATCCAATCGCGCATCAAAGATATTGCGAATCGGAGAGTTTCGTTCCTTGACTTTCGGAGAAGATATATGACATTACGAGTATTATGAAGGTACGTCACATAACAAAACCGCAAATTACTGTGGTGTTTTCTCCTTCAAATACTTAGAAGCAATTCTATTGGGAAGGTATGACAAGTTTAATGACATTTGTGATGCCAAAATTGCTTCTATGCGTGAGAAGATTGTTGCTAATGTATTTTCGAATGGAGTAAGTATTGATGTACCCCGAGACCAATACCTCACATCATCTCATCCCTAAACTTGATTCAATTTTTTTTATAATTTGATTCATATTTTTTTGAAGTTTGAACTTGATTTATATTTTTTTAAGCATACAACGTGTGTGCAATCCAAAATAACAATAATAATAACAATGGTCACAAAGGTCGATCATAAGGTCACAAAGATCATAAGGGTACAACGTGTGTGCAACCCAGAAGGGTCACAATAATCGCATATGTCGCAAGGGTCTCATGGGTCGCAAGGGTCACATATGTCACAAGGATCGCATATTTCGCAAGGGTCGTATGGGTGCAAATATCGCATATGTCGCAAGGGTCGCATATGTCGCAATGGTCGCATACGTCGCAAGGGTCACATATGTCGCAAGGGTCACATATGTTGCAAGGGTCACAAAGGTCACAAAGCTCGGTTACAAAGGCCACAAAGGTTACAAAGGTCGGTCACAAGGGTCACAAGGGAATGAATACTGAAACATGTCACAATAGTCAAAGTAGTCATAAAGGTCACAAGGGTCACGAGGGAATGAATAGTGAAACACATATTGTTAATAAAGGTCACAAGGATCAGAAAGGTTACAAGGGTCACAAGGATCACAAGGTAATGAAAACCGAAACACATACCGTAATAAATGTCACAAGGATTACAATGGTCACACAAGTCACAAAGGTCGGTCACAAGGGTCACAAAGGTCGGTCTCAAGGGTTACAAAGATCGATAACAAAGGGGCACAAAGGTCGATCACAAGGGTCACAAAGGTCACAAGGGAATAAATATCGAAACACATTCCGATAATAAATCCAAAATAAAAGTAAAAATAAATCCACAATAATAATAACAACATCAAGTTCAAGGGAATGAATACTGAAACACATGTTTCATAACATAAGAATAATTACTTGAGATCAAATATTGTTGTTGGTAGTGATAATTTGAAATCCGAATAATGATTCAAATGAGCTAAAATGGCTAGATATACAAAGTTAGACCTAATTACAATGATGATAGATCTAATTACAAAATGACTTATATACCCCTATACATGTATATCCTTTACATGCCCCCTCAAGAGCCAAGTGTTTCATTCGGGAGTGAAAGACTGGCTTAGCACTGAGGTATGTTGCTCCAATGTTGACGCAATAGATGGTGGGCGGTGATGATGGCGTGATTCCAAGTTCCGATAGTAAAGCAATGACCCAGAGAACCTCCGCGGCGGTGGACGCAATAGATCGGTATTCAGCCTCGGTAGACGAACGGGAGAGTCCGGTTTGCTTCTTAGATGACCAGGAAATAGGATGCGCACCAAGGAAGAGTAGATACGCTCCGGTGGACTTGAGATCAAGAGAGTCTCCAGCCCAGTCTGCATCCGTAAAGGCATGTAAGGAGAGGGTGTTCTGGGCGGATACGAAGATACCTCGATCCTTCGTGCCAGCAAGATAACGTAGGACTCTTTTGACGGCTTGGCAATATACATCCGTGGGGGCATGCATGAATTGGGACAGCTTGTTGACAACGAAGCTGACGTCCGGTCGTGTGAGGGATAGATACTGTAGTCCCCCAACAATGGACCGGTATTCCGTTGGATTGGAGAGGGAAGTCCCCGTGTCAAGTGTCATGCGAGATGTTGACGGCATGGGTGTAGGGACCAGCTTTGCTTCATGCATGAGACAACGGTTGAGAAGATCATGAATGTACTTTCGTTGATTCAAAAGTAGTCCATGAGATGTCTGCGTTGCTTCTACTCCGAGAAAGAATGATAGGTCGCCCAAGTCTTTGATGGAGAAGCGGGCGGCTAGGGCATCAATGAACTGTTGTACTCTCGATGCGGAATTGCCTGTAACAACAATATCATCAACATAAACCAGCACATACAATTGTAGCGCGGTTGTGTTGAGAATGAACAAGGAGGTGTCCGCCAAAGAGTTGGTAAAACCGCGAGCGAGGAGAAATGTGCG
>CM071860.1:27872961-27887816 GCA_036759665.1 Gynandropsis gynandra
GTTTTAGGAATTTAGAACCACATCTCTTTCTATCTCCTTCGTCTTAGTTTAGTTTCGTTCTTAGTTTAGCTGCATTAGTCCCTAGAGATCGACCCTGGTACTACACGATCCGTATACTTGCAGTGAAGTGGTCTAGGAAAAATATAAACTCGTGTTAAACCCACGTCATAGAAAGCCATCCCTCTTCGACTTCGACGTCCTAGAAACCAAGCGTGGATCTAAGTAAAGAAAAAAAAAGAGAGAATAAGAACAAGAATACGAGTTTAATGATATCTTAAGCTTAGGGGAATTGGTATGGACACCGCTTGGATGTTATCTAGGGTTGGGAAATAGACTTAGATTATTGGTAGGATTGCATGGCTCGTGACTTTCGGGTTATATAAGTCTAAACTCGGTAATGTAACGTTTTCTCAACATACGGTGTTAACTTTTGAAAATAAGCACTAGTAGCTACTTCCAACCTATACCTATTGAACCATTTCACTCTCTTTCCCAAACAAATATCTAAAAGTGCTAGGACCGAAAAAAATTTTGACATCTTCAAATGGAATTAATTGACTCAGTCCCATTAGTAGTTAATAAGTTGTATCTTTTACCCTTATCTAAGTCATGATTTTCTCGATTATCTAAGACAAAATGGGATTTTGTCACAATGGACTTCTCCTGGGACACCCTAACATAACGGTGTATCTGAAAGGAGAAATCAGAATTTATTAAATAGGATCCAATCCATGATGGGGTTCACAAATCTTCCAATACATTTATGGGGTTATGCTTTAGAAGCGTTGACATATCTTTTGAACAAAGTTCCCACTAAAGCAATCTCTAAGACACCATATGAGATATGAAAAGGATGGAAATCCAACCTAAAACACATAAAGGTTTGGGGTTGTCTTGTGTTCATAAAGAGATTGCAATCAGACAAGCTAGATGTTAGATCTGATAAGTGTAGATTCTTTTATTTTCCCAAGGAAACTATGGGATATTATTTCTACCACCCTTCTCAGCACAACGTGTTTGTGGCTAGAACTGCAACCTTTCTGGAAAGGAAATTTCTTGAAAAAGGAATTCATGGTGGAGAAATAGTTCTTGATGAAATTCAAGAACCCAATGAACCAGCACAAGCTCAAGAACTTATTGTTGAACGAAAGGGCTTCATCTTCAAATGTTGAACTGAGAGAACCTATTCAAGAGCAAGTTCAAGAACCAGTTTAGGAACTCGTTCAAGAACAAGTTCAACAAGACATTCCAGTGCAGATAGGACCTGTTGCACAACCCTCTTTGAGAAGGTCTGCCTGTTCTTTACGTGCACCTGAAAGATGGAATTTGATGGTGCAAGAGGATGTGATTGCTCATAGACATGACGATGCATTGACTTTTCCAAAAAGCTATACAAGGTCCAAATTCTAAGAAATGGTGGAAAGACATGGAACCTGAGATGGAATCTATGAATATCAACGAAGTGTGGGCTTTGATTGATTCTTCTGAGACTTCCAGACCGATTGGTTGTAAAGGGGTTTACAAGAAGAAGATTGGAAAGGATGGGTAGGTAGAGACCTATAAATCTCGTTTAGTGGCCAAGGGTTATAGTCAACGTGAAGGGATTGACTATGAAGAAATGTTCTCCCATGTGGCAATGCTTAAATCTGTTTGGATTCTATTTGTAATAGCTGTGTACTATGACTATGAGATATGGCAAATGGATGTGAAGACAGCTTTCCGTAATGGAGAGCTCCGAGAAGAAGTCTATAGGACTTAACCTGAGGTTTTCACGAGCAATCTCAAAGTGACATGGTGTGCAAGCTTCAAAGGTCCATTTATGGACTTAAGCCAGCTTCTCAGAGCTAAAACATTCACTTTAACAAAATAGTTGAGGAGTTCAACTTTGTTATATACAAAGAAGAACCTTGTGTGTACAAGAAATTTAGTGGGTGTACGCTTGTCTTCCATGTGCTATATGTAGATGTCATAGTGCTCATAGGAAATGACATACTAGCCTTGCAAAAGACAAAGTCATGGTTGTCTGATCAATTCTCCATGAAGGAGCTAGCAGAAAAGACCTATATTCTAGGAATAAATATATATAGGGATATATGAGGTTGCTTGCACTGTCCCAGTCCTAGTACATTGAAAGTATCGTAAGACGATACAACTTGGAAAATTCCAAGAAAGGCTATCTTCCGATAGGCACTGGAATTACTCTCTAGGGGGGATTGTCCTAAGACCTGGAAAGAGAGAGAACACATGATTGAGATTCTATATGTTAGTGCAGTGGGAGCCATCATGTATTCCATGACACGTACTTGACTTGACGTAGCCTACCCGCAAAGTGTAGCGAGTAGATATCAGGTAGATCCTGGTGAAAGTTAGAAGGGTTTATTGAGGCAAGTTTTTTGATAGATAAGGATGACAGTCGATCCATTTCAGGCTATGTGTTTTGCTTGAATATAGGAGCAGTAAGTTAGAAACGTTTCAAGTAGGCTACGGTAGCCGATTCAGTATTTAAGTTGAATACATAGCTGTATGTGAGGCGGCTAAAGAGGCGGTTTGGATGAGAAAGTTCATATATGAACTTGGTGTGGTACCTTCGATAAAGGAACTCGTTCCTTAATTGTGTGCTAACATTGGGGCTATTGCCCAGGCGAAGGAACCAAGGTCTCATCAGAGATCAAAGCATTTTCTACAACGTTCCTTATCTCGGTCGAGCATCCTCTATTCGCAGTATCCTTCGGTCGAGCTTCGAGCGTCAAGGGTCCTTCTGTCTCGGTTTGGGTCGAATGTCTACAGTATCCTTTGATCGTGGTCGAGCATCCTTCGTCTGCATCATCCTTCGGTCGAGTGTCGAGCGTCGAGAATCCTTCGATCTAACGTCCGAAGCGAAGGACTTGTAGACGGCAGCTTCAGGAGGAGGAAGACAATATTTTATTCATTTTTAGGTTTAAATTTTTTTATTCATTTTAAGTTAACTGATTAAACATAAATTGGTTTAGTTAATTGATTAATTAAATTTTTAGGTTTAGTTAAGTGGGTAATTAGGTTAATTGGGTATATAGATTTGGATAATTGGGTTAATAGGGTAATTGGATAATTTTAAACTGGATATTTAGGGTTAGAGAATAGTTGACATAAAAATTAACTAATATTTAAAGGATAGAAAAATAGGATGAATATTTAAAGTTTAGGGGGGAATAGTTTAGTGGAATAGGATGAGAGGAAAAATTCAGGGGGAATGAGATTAAAGCGCGATAGGAAACAGACCTTTATCCTTTTATGAAATAATAAAATAAATAAATAACAAAACTAATTAAGCATTTAGAAATAGTTAAATATTTCATATTGTTCTAATTAAATCACATGAATAAAAAACCAAAAACGACTCGTTTAGACCCTTTTAGTTTTTCCTTTGGGGTATGTAAAAAAATGGAAAAATACATTAGGGTGTGTTCTTTTGCAAGACTCTGAGTCGGAGTTAAGACTCAGAGTCAGATTTTCTGTTTTTTTATAAACTAAATTTATAAGTTCAGACTCAAAGTCTGTATAAGGAATTCGAGTCACAACTTTTTGGATGCTGAAATTTTCAGCGTCTTAGCTTGGTTTTCGAGTCCAAATTACTAAGATACCCTTGAAAACATTCTTAAATTGCATAATTCATATTACATATACTTGATTTATATTTATTTTATATATGTTATTATATATTTAGATATTTATTTTACACAATTCTTAACTCAAACTCTAAGTTTTATTAACAAAAAACCTAAAATTAAAAACTTTCATCAAAACTATAATTTTAAAACTGTCAAACAAACAACTTTAAATTTGATTCTAAGTTAAGAATTAAACTCTAATTTTTAACTCAAATAAAAATTTATTTTAAAGAACATGCCCTAATTATTTTTCATAAATTTCTTCACGAACATAAACAACATTAAATTGAACAAATTGATCAATTATAAACAATTTCATAAATTTATTTATTATCTTAGAAGTAATATGTTAACTCATATATTATTGTCAAATAATATATAAATTTATGAATAAATATATGAAGAATAGTTATTTGTTTTTATCACATATGTATATATTTGGAAAAATATCAAGGATACTCTCCTAGGGTTTTCTTGCTTCACATATACCCTCAAAAACCTACGGATTAAAAATAAAAAATGAGAAAAAGACAAATGTGCCTTTTATCTTTATACATGAATTAAAAACTCGTTGAATCATTAAAAAGAAAAAAATGGAGAAATGACAGATGATGGTGTTGGTGTTTCTGATGAGTTTCCTTCAGAGAATACTCCAGTGGTTCCTGTCAAAGAGGTTACCGCTGATTTAGTGTTGAGGAAACTCCAAGAGTTCCAGTTAAAGAGGTTGATGCAAATGTTCCTATCGAAGTTCCACCAAATCTGTAATATTGAGTCACAAAGGTTATTTGAGTCAAAAGGTCGCATGGATCACAAAGTTCGTAAGGGTCACATGGGTCACAAAGGTCACAAGGATCGCATGGGTCGCAAGGGTAGCATGTGTCACAGTGGTCGCATTGTCCCATGGGTCGTATATTTCGCAAGGGCTGCATATGCCGCAAGGGTCGCATGGGTCACATCAGTCACAAAGGTCATCAATGTCACGAAGGATGAGCGTAATGAAAGAAATAATTTTTATGTAGATGTTGGAGTTTCATCGGATGAGTGTGATGGTCTAATGATAATTAAAAGAAAGTTAAAACCATCTAAGGCAAGACATGAGCCATATGTTGAACCTCCATCGACTCAGGCACCAGCGAAAAGACCAAAAACATTTGGAGAGAAAAACCCACGAGGTGGAACAACAACAAGGGTATCAAGAGGAAGACGGAGAGGGAGAGGGAGAGGTGTAAATAAAGTTGTTGGTGCAGAAGAACCCGTAGAAAAGGTGGTTCAAGAAATGAAGGGATTCGGAATTTTGTGTAGAAGCCCAAGGGATTGGAACAGGGCAAGATAATCTGAGCTCCTTCGTTCATGGAAGCTAGTAATGTCCAGTTTACTAGTCTATAAAATTTATGATGAAACATCGCCAAGAGCATTGGTGAAAATATGAAATAGATTGTCCTAGGGAGCTAGAGTTTTGTGAGATCATATTAAAGGGTCACATATATCGAAACTGTCGCATATGTCGCAAGGGTCAAGGGTAAAAAATCGTAAAAAAAAAATCGGACGCCTATGAAATTTCGTCCTTAATTTCTGGACGGATTTTTCCGTCTGTCTAAAATTTTTTTCACAAAAAAATAAATAATCAGACTGAAGAAAAAATATAAAAAAAATTTAGAATCTGTCCCTAATTTGTCCGGAAATTAGGGACGGATTGATGGTAGTCCTTAATCCGTCAGGAAATAGGGACTGAAAGAAGTTCGTTTGCAAATTACGTATGAATTAAAATTCGTTCACAATTTAGGGACGGACTGAAATTTCCGTTCGAAAATTTCGTCCTTAAATTAAAATTTTTAGTAGTGAGAGGATATTTGTGATGTTCATCATCTTGTGTGGTTGTCACGATTAATGCTCCCTTGTACACTCTTGTCAGAAATGTTGCATCCAAACCAACCATTTTACGCATGTATTTCAATCCTTTTATAGTCGCTCCCATAACCATAAAAATGTATATGAAGCCTTTCTTATCACCATCCAGTTGAAGATTTGTAAGAGATCCGATATTTCTTTTTAAAAACATGTGCAACCACCTTGGAAGCCTCCTATTATGTTGAAAGTTGATGTGTGGATTTTCAAGCTAAATTATTTCCTAGACCACTTCACCGCAAGTATACGGTTCGTGTAGTACCAGGGTCGAACTCTAGGGACTAATGCAGCCTTATCCTAAGAATGTAACTAAACTAAGACGATGAGAAGTAGATGATGGGGTGGTGAGAAATATCTAAAGAACTAAACTAAATAGTAGCAACGATAGAAGGTTGGGGAAGACTTGACGATGACGAACACCACGGGTGTCGGGATACCGAGAATCGTATGGATGTAACAACTAAAGATCGTAAACCTATCGAATTATCTTGATAACGGGAAATTCATGCTCTAAGGTGAGGAATGATTCTGCCGAGCCTAGACCTCCTAACAATAAGTATGAGCAATCCTACCTTCCAGCAGCGATTAACTCGTACAATGGCAGCGTTACAAGCGCAATCCTAATTCCTAAGTCGATTAACCGACCGGTCAGATTCTCATTAATCGAACTTAACCTACAATTCAACGGTTCCGGATTTATACTTTAACCTTCCAACAAAATATGAATTCCTATGTTACTGAGCGGGCAGCACTAGTATAAGAGTTACGATGTTGATTGTAGGACCGAATATCAAAACAAATACGGTAGATCTAAGCATTAACGCATAAATTTGTACATCCGTTACAATCCGATATCCCTAACCCATAGTTGGGAATCTACTCACTCATGGAGTTTGCTAACAAAGAAGATGACATAACCCTTAACATGATAAACCTTAGGAAACCCGATGCCTCGATCTTCCCTATGTGTTACCGATGTGTGGATTGATGCTTCTCTCCTTCTCCAGCGTCTCCCGAGCCTTTCCTGATGATTTCCAAGCCTTTCCTTGCCCTCGGCGTCGCCCCCTTGCGTCTGGATCTGTTCTATTCTTTTAATTCGCTCGTTCAAACTCTAGATCTAGGTTGTTGCGAGAAAGGCGGCCCGCTCGGGCAGTAGTTTTACCCGGTCGTGCAGAGGCACGCCCGATCGTGTAGAGTCATGAGCCCAATCAGGCAATGCTTCCCGATCGCATGGTTGAACAGCCCGAGTCGTGTAAACTCTCGGGGATTTTCAGGAACAATTAACGCCCGACCGGATACCTTGTTGTGCCCGATCGGGTATGTTCACCCGATCATGTTGTCTTCGTGCCCGAGTCGTGCAAGGTGTTTTAATTAAACCCCGTAGGTTTTGCCCGAGCGGGTAGACCTCAGTGCCCGGGCGGGCACTCTTCTTTTCTTGATTTTGCTCTTTTCCGCTCGATGCTCGGGTGTTCCATTGAGTTTTGTAGCTTGATTTTGGCTCCAAGTGAATTGTATCTTCAAATTGAGTGGTTTGGTTCAAGAATTCGCCTTTTTACGCTCGTTTAGGCCTTGTCGCCTTAAAATCTGAAAACCAACAAAATGGGCGTATATAAAGAATAATCGTAACGAAAATGTAACTCGTGCTATCAAATCTATGCGAAAACGATACTAATACCTAACCTAAAACTGATACACTTTACGTGTTATCAAACTCCCCCAGACCTGAACCTTTGTTTGTCCTCAAACAAAACAAAGCCAAGTGTAGGAAGAATCTAATAACGATGGATACTAGCACGAAAAATTCAAAGAGTTAGTCATTCCGCAAATCAACGCTTCACATGAACAAAAGCCTACGCGTACCGAGTATAGCCTTATATCTATCGAAAGTTCCAAGCCATGAAATCCTACCAATAATCTGAGTCTATTTCACAACCCTAGATAACGTCCAAGCAATCTCCATACCAATTTCCCTAAGCTTTTGCTATCATTAAACTCATTTTTCTCGTTCTTATTTCTTTTTTTTCGATACTTAGATCCACGCGTTGTTCCTAGGACGTTGAAGTCGAAGAGGGATGGCTTTCTACTTAGACCCAGGCTGCCTATGGCACACTCATAAGGTCGTGCGACCTTAGCAGAGTGAAGAGGTGCGTTATTGAAGATTATTTTTTTATTTATTTTTTTTTTTCAATTACGCATCAGTCTAACCCTTAGGATGTAGAACAGCGTCTCTACCCACCACTTAGACCCGAACCATCGATCATCGATGTACTCATGTCAATCCTAACTCGGAATAGTCAGAAACTTATCCTAGATGACAGCGAGGTATAAGCGTGTGGAATCTAATGACAATGAATGGTAAAGATATATCAACAAGCAAAGGCTAGACGGTATACACGGAGATATGGCTACTTGGTACCGAAACCTAGGAGGTGAGTTCAACTATAGATAAAGGCTTCAAACACAACTACTCGACTATCGGTATCCAAAAGACTTCTAAGCAAACCTAGACCAATGTTCACGATTCGACAAGGTCGCAAAAATTATGACTAAAGCTCGAACATTTGTACTATGTATCCATCAATTTATTCCTAATCCTAATCCTAAGCGCAAATATGTCACTCTAAAAAAATCGTATCAAAACGAAGAGTACCCCCCCCCCCAGACCTGAAGGAAACACAGTCCCGGTGTTCGAGATCTATGAGGAGTACCCGCATGCCAAAAAGAATTCGAGAAAATATATGAAAGAAGAACGAATACACCGGGCTCTGTCAGGATGCCAAGGTTCTGAAGGTTCAGCTCGGGCTCCTTATTGATCTTGTCCTCTGTCAAGATGCCAAGGTTGATCCCGACTCTTCGTGTTATCATCGTGATAATCCCACCGCATATGATGTTCGTGTATGTGCTACACTTCTCGGTGGCGATGTCATGGAAATGACGCATGACTAGCGACGCCAAGTCGACGTCTAGAATATCCCACTCGTCTACCGCAAAGTCTGACTGTACCACCCGCCTAAGGTACGCCAACTCTGTGTGGTTGACTCCGCCTTGTACTCCTTTTCCTAGTATGGAAGAGCCTAGGAAGTAATGGAAGTACCTTAGAGCGGGGTGGCGTATGTGACTGGTCTTGGATCTCGTCGAGTAATCGCCATAAGCTATCTGAGTCCAGAATTGCGCTTGACGGCTCCGGTTGTACTCGGGCATCTTCGTGAAATTGCAATGCGAAGCGTCAAGTATGATTGCGAACTGTCTCGCGCTGAGACGGTAGTTCTGTACCAGCAGACGGAACTCCATGAAAGCTCTTTCCCGATCTCCGGATTCGGGGGAAAATGTCGTGTACGATGCAAAGAATTCCGCTGTGAGGTTTCGGTATGTGTACTCCTGAGTGTCCTTCAATCCCATCCATCCCAAAGTGTTGAAGATGGCGTCGATATGCTTCTCAATGTGGAGGGCACTCATAGCTTCCGAGGATAGGAAGCGGGATGGAAAAATCCGCGGCTGCAGCTCGGTGAATCTCGACTTATGACCGGACAAGAAGGTTGTCGTCCGGTAGTTGTATTGCTGGTGAAACGTAGTGATCGGCATGTAAGGCGTTAGTTCCGTGATGGCATCCGACTTTGCTGGCCATCCGTGTTCTGGATCATAGGCGTCAGATCGGCGTTTCTTTGAGCTCTGGAAGATCTTTGGGGCCATCTGGAATTAGCGAGGAATTGAGAGATTTTCGGGTATTTAGCGAGAGGAGAGAGAGGGTATTTTCGAGTAACCGAGGGTCGACCGGCGACGATGGTGAACGGCGGCGGCGTACGAGCGACTCCGGCGGATGAGTTGCAGTGTGAGGGTTTGAAAGTTTTGGGAGCACGCTCGGGTGAAATTTCATAGTATGAACGGCCGCTCGGTTACTCGAAATAAAACTTACCTGTGCAGGTGATAGACGATGCTCGATCGGGTCCTCTAAAATCGTCCGATCGGGCTGCATTCTTTTTGACCTACCCGCTCGGGTGGAGATGTCTGCCCGACTGGGCAGTGCTGCAAAATAGAAAAATTCTATACGAGGAAAACCATGCAGCATAAAAATCGATATGACCACTAAAAATTCCTAAACCCTACGAAAAATTGTCCAAATTCAAAAGAGAGTTCAAAAGAAATAGAAATAAAGCGAAAAAGGCGAAAAAGGATATGGGGCTCAGGTTGCCTCCCGAGAAGCGCTTGTTTAAGGTCGCGAGCCTGACCAAAGCGTGCTACTCATCAGGTGGACGTCCTCGACATTGTCTTGTACGTAGCGTCTCGCGTGCAATATGTGCTCGATAAGGTGTGGCACGCGAGTCAGTTGAGTCCCTTCCACGATCGGTAGCGTCTTCCCTAAGATCGATCATGATGCTCTCTAAGTTGGGTTCTAGATCGCGTTGTCCAAACATTCTGGTCGAGCTGTCCCTAAGTCCGGTTGAGTACTCCATGTAACCGGTTAGGCGTTTGTCTCTTGTTGCCTTCAGCATCTCCAGAGATGTTTTGTGTGTGAGCCTTTAGGGTGAAGGCTTCATCTTTACCTTGGGTGCTTTATCGAAGTCCAAATTGTGGGTTGGGCGTTTTGTGTAGCTTCTCGGCATCTTAGGTTCATGTGTGTACTGACTTGCACCACAGTTAGCTTGGGTTGTGCGGAAGTCTCTATCGGGGGATTCCTCCTTCTTCTCATTGTTAAGCAGCTCGTTTGGTACTTTGTAATTTGCTTCCCCAACTGTTATGCGATTCAATCTAAGGAATCCTCATTCTGAAATTTCTCACAACCTTCCTCGGCTAAATCTTCAAAGATGCCTTCAGGGAACACGAAATCGATAGTGCACGGTTGCTCAATTGTGTCCTCTAAGCTGAATTCCACTTCTACCTCGGGTTTTTTCATGTGCTCATCAATATTCGTAGTCTCATCCACTGCCGTGTTAGATTCATCTTCTTTTTCAATCAACGAGGGACTTGTCTGATCTACCGTCCCACAATCCCTTAGGTAGATTTCGCTGACATATTCACGAGGATTTACTTCTGAACTTTCCGATGGAACCTCTTGTGGTTGCTTGCATGTCCAATTGTCTAAATAAGTTACCTATCTGCTCATTGGCGCTTTCTTGTTCCGCTTCCACTCCCATAAACAAGTTGTTTCGATTCTCCAACAGTTCAAGGAGGTAGGTGTACGTGGCAGGATAATCGGGGGCTGCTACGGATTGCGTTGGGTATGGCTGAGGCACATATAATTGATAGCTCTGAGTTTGGGGTTCTGTCCATGGCTGAAAGTTCCTAAACGATGGTTGTGCATTGACCATACTCTCGGTGTTCCTGTACGGGAAGTATGCGTGATCACTCCATCCGTGATTGTATGTATTCCCGTAAGGTTGATTGTAGCTATCGTAGATCTCTTCTTTATACCCCCAAGTGTTTTGTTCCCATGATTGCTCTGAGTATTGCGGATGGTATAAATTAGAGAGCATACGACGAATCTCGGAAAGCTGATATCTCAATTCAGCTATGTCGGCACCCGAAGAGTTGAAATTGTCCATGTTACCTCGCAAGATAAAGGACACCAAACTCGATTAAGCTCTGTGAGGTAAAGAAATTTTTGACTCCATAAAAAAAGCAAAAATACGAAAAAACAAAAGAAGACTCCGGAAAGGACTAGATCTCAATCTAGCTAATTCCTAGTCTAGGTCGTAATTAGTCCTCGGCAACGGCGCCAAAAACTTGATGTGTGGATTTTCAAGCTAAATTATTTCCTAGACCACTTCACCGCAAGTATTGGGTTCGTGTAGTACCAGGGTCGAACTCTAGGGACTAATGCAGCCTTATCCTAAGAATGTAACTAAACTAAGACGATGAGAAGTAGATGATGGGGTGGTGAGAAATATCTAAAGAACTAAACTAAATAGTAGCAACGATAGAAGGTTGGGGAAGACTTGACGATGACGAACACCACGGGTGTCGAGATACCGGGAATCGTATGGATGTAACAACTAAAGATCGTAAACCTATCAAATTATCTTGATAACGGGGAAATTCATGCTCTAAGGTGAGGAATGATTCTGCCGAGCCTAGACCTCCTAACCATAAGTATGAGCAATCCTACCTTCCAGCAGCGATTAACTCGTATTATGGCAGCGTTACGAGCGCAATCCTAATTCCTAAGTCGATTAACAAACCGGTCAGATTCTCATAATCGAACTTAACCTACAATTCAACGTTCTGGATTCATACTTTAACCTTCCAGCAAAATATGAATTCCTATGTTACTGAGCGGGCAGCACTAGTATAAGAGTTACGATGTTGATTGTAGGACCGAATATCAAAACAAATACGGTAGATCTAAGCATTAACGCATAAATTTGTACATCCGTTACAATCCGATATCCCTAACCCATAGTTGGGAATCTACTCACTCATGGAGTTTGCTAACAAAGAAGATGACATAACCCTAAGCATGATAAACCCTAGGAAACCCGATCATGTTGTCTTCGTGCCCGGGTCGTGCAAGGTGTTGTAATTAAACCCCGTAGGTTTTGTCCGAGCGGGTTGACCTCAGTGCCCGAGCAGGCACTCTTCTTTTCTTGATTTTTCTCTTTTCCACTCGATGCTCGGGTGTTCCATTGAGTTTCGTGGCTTGATTTTGGCTCCGAGTGAATTGTATCTTCAAATTGAGTGGTTTGGTTCAGGAATTCGCCTTTTTACGCTCGTTTAGGCCTTGTCGCCTTAATACCTAAAAACCAACAAAATGGGCGTATATAAAGAATAATCGTAACGAAAATGTAACTCGTGCTATCAAATCTATGCGAAAACGATACTAATACCTAACCTAAAACTGATACACTTTACGTGTTATCAAAAGTCATCACCACGAATATCCTTTGAAGCATTGCATTTGCCTCTTAATACCATCAAATACAATATATTGGCACTATATTTTGCTTTTACACGAGCCATCAATTCTTTTGCTAGAGGTGTTTCATATTTCCTAGCATATTCCTCATTCAAATAATATTTAACCAATTGGCCTCTTCACTTCAGCAAGGGATGACAGTAGTGTTGTACTCTTTGTAGCTTGTATCTAATTAGATATTTTTTAGGTGAACACTTATGAATGGGATAGTGTGTTTTCATACTAAACTGTTTTGAATTTGGGATTGCTACCACGCGTAATTTCCACTTACAACCACTTCCGGTAAAACTTGCATCATACTTCTCACAAGTTTGAATCAGAACTCAATGTTGTATATCTAAAAGAGGCCCAAGTGAACCCTTCTGTACAAATGCATGTACATCCTTTTTGCTATCAAACTCTTGCTCAATTTTAAGTTGCAATCCATCTTCGAACTTGAAGACTGAATTTTGATTGTTTGCCTTCTCGTAAACTACCATTTCCAAATTATTCTCACCATTACCATCACCATCCTTATACTTTGTTGGCACGTCAGTATCAACTTCATTACTGCCACAAACAACTTTATCAACGACCATATTAATGGCATAACCATCATCTTCTTTTAACCCGCTGGTATATTCATTATCAGAATTATCCGAATTCAAAATATTTACGGTTCCCACTCAGATTTCTCCCAACTCTACTTTTGTTATTTGAACCTAGAATAACACAGTCATCATAATCTACAACACCTCTATTCCCACCTTCTTTAGCAATGTTTCCAAAAGCATGAATCAGAGGTTCAACTTCCCTCTCAATTTCCATTTCAAACTTCACACTTGGCGATTCTATCTCCATATATAGCAGTGGTTTAATTCCTCTTATGCGATCGAATGGATAACAAATAATATGATTATTATTTATTATATATGTCGGTTCCTATTTTCATAAATATTGGGCAAATAGCTTAACTTCAACTTCGTTGTATTTTTTCCATCATCATCTCTACGCATAACTCATCAATAAGTTGTTGGTATGTCAGACTAATTGGAGGACAATAGAAAAATACTTTCGGGTTTTCCTGAACTCTACCCATTCAGATTCTCCATTTACCATCATACAAAAAATGAATCAGTGTGATTATCTCATCCACTGAATCCATTACACTTGCAACAAAACATGCATAGAGGGAAAATTCTGTGACCCACTGTGATCATGTGTTTGAATTTTAATATGACTCCGTGACACAGTGCGACCGTGTGACTGGATGAGACTTTGTGACTGAATGCGACTCTGTAACCCATTACAACCATGTATTTCAATATGAATCTGTGACCTAGAGCGACTATGCGACTCGATGAGACTTTGTGACTGAATGCGACTCTGTGACCCACTATGACCATGTATTTCAATATGATGACTCTATGACCCAGTACGACCGTGCGACTCGATGAGACTTTGTGATCTAATGCAACTCAGTGATCCACTACTACCATGTGTTTCAACATGACTCTATGACCCAGTGCGACCGTGCGACTAAATAAGACTTTGTGACCCACTGTGACCATGTGTTTCAATATGACTTTGTGACTCAGTGCGATCGTGCGACTTGAAGAGACTCTATCACTCATTGCGATCATTTGACTCACATTGATATAAGACTCATTTTGAAAGGAAAGAATCAAATCTATACATATTACTTACTACTCACTCGGGTTATCCAATTCACAAAAGAAACACGAAAAACACAAAAGAAACACGAAAAACTCATTATATATACATAGTTTTTGTGCGGAACGTGCTTAATTTCAAGCTTCTTTATTGACAACAAACGGTTTCAACCTATTCGCTGCGAATCTAATGCAGATTTCAAGCTACTCGTGGTGATGCTGATTTCAAGCTACTCGCGACGAATCTGATGTGGTGTGGGAGAAGAATAATTTCGCGTCAAAGGAGAGAGGGAAATAGAGGTGCTTTGGAAATAGAAAAAACTATCTATTAAAAGACCAGAACAATATGGGGTTATCAATATGATAAGGTAAAGTTGAAGTTGAGATTTTTTTCTTTTTTGGAAGAAAAGTAGGATTGAAGTCCTAATAGCATACCAAATGAATTTTTTATTTTGCCTCTATATATCTAGGGGTGTCAAAAATGAGCCCGGCCCGCGGGCCTACCCGAAGCCCGCCCGAAAATAACGGGCTCGGGCCGAGAATTTTAAGGCCCGAATGAAACCGGGCCTTCGGGCTCGGGCCGACCACAAAGCCCGTTTGAAACGGGCTCGGCCCGTCGGGCTTCGGGCCGGGCCGGGCGGCCCGTTTGAACCCTAAAATCCTCCTTCGTTTCTCGTTTGAACCCTAAAATCCTCCTTCGTTTCTCGTTTGAACCCTAAAATCCTCCTTCGTTTCTCGTTT
>CM071860.1:27909386-27926865 GCA_036759665.1 Gynandropsis gynandra
CTTCCCCTACAACCGACATTCTCATGTCATTACGAAGTTTCATTGATCGATTGAAGCCTTCCTCCAAGTTACAGAACATATCTTTGCAACCTGTCATATGGTTGCTGCAACCGGAGTCAAGGAACCACACCTCCTCTCTGTTTGCCTGATATTCCTCCAGATAAGCCATTAAGAATAGCTCTTCTTCTTCTTCCAACTCGGTATAATTCGCCTTCTTTTCCCACTCGGGACACTCATTCTGATAGTGTTCTAACTTGTGACAGTTGTAGCACTCAATTAAGGCTCGATCAACAGCGTTTCTTCATCTTCCTCTACCCCGTTCTCCTCAAAACACTCCACGACCACCACGACCTCTTCCTCTACTAGGTCTTTCATCTTGAGACACCTTTAGTGCCTGCTCTTCGTGCATGTTTCCATTCATCCGCTGCTCATGGACAAGCAAGCTTCCATGTAGCTCATCAATGCTCATCGTGCTCAGATCGTTCGATCTTTCATTTGAACACACCACATGGTTGAATCGTTGGGTCAACGATCTAAGAATCTTGCTCACGATCGTGCTCTACTCCATCACCTCACCATTCACTTTCATTTTGTTTACCACGGTCAGGTTCTTCGTAGTAAGACATCGATCTTCTCTCCTTCTTTCATGGCTAGAAATTCAAACTCCCTTCTCAAAGCTTGTAATTGTGCTCTTTTCACCTTCGTAGAGCCTTGATACTTCTTCCTCATGGATTCCCGAATCGACTTGGAGGTACTTTTATCAAAAATTGTCTCCAGAATCTCTCTTTTAATGGATTGAAAAAGAAAGTTCTTGACTTTCAAGTCCTTCAGCTTTGCATCTTCTACAGATTTTCTCTGCGCATCACTTGCTTGTCCCGTTCCGATCGACATTACCGGAATTCCATCTTCAACCAGGCTCCACAATTCTCCGCTTCTCAAAAATTCTCTATCGTCATAGACCAAAAATCGTAATACCCATCGAATTTTGGTATGGCTGGCTGCACAAACTTCTCAGATTTTTCAGACATTTTTCTCTCTTGATTTCTCTGTATTTTTTTATCACTTTCTCACACAAGATTTTCTTTTGCTTTGTTCTCTCTGTTTTTCACAACCAGACTCTGATACCAAATGTGAAATATTAAACTGAAAGTGATATTCATTGATTCAGAAGCTAAGACTTTAAATGAACTTACAAAGAAATAAAGGAAATAACTAACACAAACTAAAAAAAAGGAAACAGACTCTAAGCATGAACTCCATGACCCAACTAACATAGACTCCTACAGACTCGGACATACATTGACTACACTAACAGCCAAAGACTTATTCAAGTAAAGACAGACTCATTCAACCTCCAACAATATATACATATTACATAAATATAACTATATATTATTTAAGTATATATATTATACAGTATACATAATATAAATATATATCTATCTATATATATACATATATGTATTATATATAAATCAGAGTTCGGTTGTTGTCTCATATATACATATATGTTTATATATATATATACATATATGTATTTATATAAATCCACATTTTGGTTGTTGTATCATGAAAAACTATTGGGTAAAATTCTCGTTTTTAAGTTTTCTTGCATCTTCATGGTCCAAAAAAGCACGGTAGAGTGTGAAAAAAAATACATGCTCATATGATTCATAGAAGGAAGGTAATGAAATTGTTGTCGATGAGGACAACTTCACGCCATACTATCAAGGTGCCTTGATTTGAAGGTGCAACGTGTTGTGTATATGAATTAAATTTATTTCATCTCTTAAAATGTTCTAATATGCAATGTAGCCTTTGATATCACATAGAGACACCGAAACAATGCATAAGAGAAAAATTAGAACAACCACGAGAGAAAAACGATGAACCTCTCTCTTTCATAGGCGAAAGAAAGGTGACTGAAGGGAAAGGAAAGCGTCGAACCGCGATGTAAGACAACGGACAGCAAGGTAAGTCGATTGACGAGAAGGCGACATACGACGATAGAAAGCGTACATCATTTAAGGTAGTGTTATTTTTTTCTGTAAAATAAACTGTTACAAACCTCAAAAATGAAAAATATGGGTACAACCTTTACAAAGAACTCTCAGAATAGGGTTTACTCGATATTTTCTTTTTTAAAATATGTTTTTCGCTCTTCAGAAATACAGAGGTAAAATAGTCATTTACGACGATATAAATCAGTGTTCGGTCATGAAACCCCACCCTTTGGTAGTTGTTATCTCCTGAGAGGCTATTAGAGAAACTCCTTTTTCCATGTCTTCTCTACATCTTTAGGGTCTAGAAAAACGTGCAGTGGAGTGCGAGAGAATACATGCTCGTACGATTCATAGAAAGAAGGCTATGAATACATGCTCTTATTATCAAGGTGCATTGATATGAATTAAGTTTATTTCAATCTCTTAAAATGTTTCAACCTCCGATATAGCCTGTGTCATCACACGAAGACACAAAACAACGCCGACAAGAAAAATTGGAACCAAAATTAAAGTAAAACAACGGACATATCTCTCTCATAGGCGAAGTGAAAGCTATGGACGAGGAAAAGAAAACTTCAGAAGATGACAGACGACAACCGATAGAGAAGGAAGGTAACCAAAATTGATAGAAGGTGTTTGACGACGATATAAGATGAGCATTATTTATGGTTGTCACCTTTTTTCCCATGAAAAAAGAAAATATGTTACAAATCTAAAAAACAAAAAAATTAGTTACAACCTCTACAAAAAATATTCATCATAACCGAACCGAAACCCGAACCGGAAACCGATTTGGTCAAACCTAGTTACAAGACTTGTCCCTCTTCAAAATCCGTTTTCACCCCAAAAGAGCACAAAGGTAACCATTCACTAACGACGATATGAACCATGGTTCGGTCATGGAAAACCACCATTTGGTGGTTGATGTCTCATGATAAACTATCGGAGAAACTCTTATTTTCCATGTCTACTCTACATTTTCAAGGTTTAGAGAAGATCGATGGAGAGAATTATAAAATATTTGGTTTAATCTTATTTTTTTGTGGACCGATATATGTGAATAATTTTGGAATAAATGTTGTCATTCGGTTTAATCCAAATTAAATGTGATCGGATTTAAGTTTAATTGATTGGACTTCGGTATTGAATTTAATGGAGGAGGATCATGTGCATAGAGACCTTTGGTAGTATCATTTATATTTCATGATGGGCAAAATTAAACGATACAATTGAGAACCAGAATTAGCCGGTTATCTATCGGTTTATAGTCCATGGTTCACATGCCTATATAAATGAGATTCATTTGGTTTCTGATAGAGTGATTCATTATTATCACCTACGGTTTTACAGAAAACTTGAGAGAAAATCTCATCTTGATACATTCTATCAGTATCAAGTTTTCGGTTTTGTACGAAGAGCCAGAAGATCTATTCCACTGCATATTGTTTATCATAAATCCATGTATTTATCTCGATCTTTTATTTCTATTTTCCCAAATCTTGATATAATTTATAATAGAGTTTTGGGGGTTTTAGAATCCGAATCAAGTGAAATCGGATTTTTTCAATTGGTATTAGAGCCGATCTAGTGTGTTTATATTAGATTTGGGTGAGAGTGTTGTAAATTTTAATAATTTTTGGCGAAAATTGAGTTAGAGAGTTGGAGAACTCTCGACAAAGAAGAAAACTTTTTTTTAAAAAAAAAACCTCAACCATTAACCGTAATCAATGGTTTAAGGCGATTGAAATAATGTTTTTTGTTATGAAAAATAAACATTATATTGCTCGTAAAAAGACTCAAAACCATTTTTGAACGGTTCTAAAGACTTCAAATTATTATTTTTCTTAAAACTTATTATTTTTTAAAGGATTTGGGCTTTTGGAATAAAGGTTTGATCCCGGCCCAATGTAATATAAAAAACTCAAGGTCCAACCCGTTTCAAATTAGAGAGACCCAGCCCATTTCAAAAATAAAAAAAATATAATTCGTTTTATGGGCTGTAGAATTTTATTTTAAAATTATGGGCCCAATTTTGGGATAATTGGGCTTTTAGAGTAATAAAAAAATGAGAATCGGTGCGGTCCATTAGGATTAAAGATTCTCGGCCCAAAACATTAAAATTTTTAAGTAGGTCCAACCCATTTTTTTTAAAAAGGAGGTAAAATTAATAGAACCTGGATTCGAATCGGTAACCACTGCACTGTTGGGAATATTTTCTGCCAATTGTGCCAACGTCTTCATTTTGATATTATGAAAAGTGATTGTTTGTATTCTCTATCTCGAGAGAATAATTCCGTAAAATTTGGAATCAAACCCGCAGATTTATATGCTTAAGGATGGGTTTGTATGCCAATTAATTTGTGCAATTCGTTTTGAATTAGAATTGCACAAATGTTATATTTATGTATATTGTATCATAATTTCAGTGAATATAGTTTACTATGATTAATTACACATTCAGATCATGTAATTATATGGTTAAATTATTGTTATTGAATTAAGGTTATTCATTGAAATTATGATGGTTATTGATATATCTTTTGATCAATGTATGCGATTAATTAAATTTCTCAACATCCTATCAAAGTGGGCAATCTTGAAAAAATTAATTATTCCAATTATATTGAGAATGTTACATAATATAATTCATGTGAACTTTGATAAATCCAAAGGTCATTCATGATTTGGCAGTTTTATATTATGTGTGCATTGATAATTAATGTAATATTTTTGGTATGACATAAATGTAATGGTATACCCAAAGGTAACCATTACATGAGATGTTTGATTTTCACTCATTATTTGATGCGTGCATCTAATGCAAGTTAAAATTATTATCCAAAGACTAATTTTGATGTTGTGTAGATATCTTGTGATGGGATTGGATCATGTTATCATTCAATTAAGATTTTATTGAATGGAAGTCTAACACACGAACTATCTTTTGTTTACAGTTGTGCTACCGACATCTAGTGTATGTGCCAACGTTAGTTCGATCCCTATGATGAATGGATTGAACTTTGCTGAATGGAAGGAGCACTTATTGATCGTGCTTGCTTTGATGGTCACGACATTGCGATTAGGGAGGTTCGTCCAGCGATTAGGGATTCGAGTTCTATTGAGAATCGTAACAAACTGGAACGTTGGAAAATCTCAAGCCGTATATGTTTGATGATCATTAAGTATTGTATTCCTCCGATTTTAAGGGGTATGATCGAGAAAATAAAGAAATGCTATGAAACTGCTGATTCGAGATCAATTCATGTGCAAAAGAAACATAATAAGGTTAAAAAATGTTTCATTTGTCACAAGACTTGTCACATATAGAAATGTTGTACGAAGTATCATACTTATCATGCAAATAAGGATTTGACTCTCACTTTAGTTTGTTCTGAGGTCAATTTAGCTTCAACGCCTAGTAATACTTGGTGGGTTGATTCATGTGCTACAACTCACGTAATATTTCTATGCGGGATTGCCTCTAATACCGAAAATTGATTGATGTTGAAAGATACATCTATGTAGCTGACGGTAAAAAAGGTGGAAGTGGAAGCTATCGAGCAATTTAGACTTTTGATGAAGACTGACCAATTTTGGATTTTGGAGGATGTTTACATGGTACCATCTTTTACGCTGACCTTACTTTCGGTTTCTGTTTTTCATAAATTAGGATATTTTTTGTTCATTTAGAGATCTTAAGTTTACCCTCTCATTTCATTCGGTTATGATTGGAACTGGTTCTTTATCTGTTTTGGATATTCTTTATATGCTTGATATCATCCCTTCATATAATGAAATCCTGCATGTTGGTACACGAGGCGTGAAGCATAAATTGATGGATAAAATTATGTTGTTTTATGGCATAAACGATTAGGCCAAATCTCGAAACCGAGAATGGAACGTTTAATATCAGACGGAATTATTGAAACTCTTGATTTTTTGGATTTTGGTCATTGTGTCAATTGTATCAAGGGGAAACAAACAAACAAAGTAGGTAAAGGTACATATCGAACTTCAGAGACTTTGGAATTGATAAATACAGATGTATGTGGATCATTTCCTATGGCAACTTAGAATGGTCATCATTACTTTGTATCTGTCATAGATGATTATAGTCGATATGGTTACCTTTATCTAATTTATGAGAAGTCGGAGGTTTTGGATGTCTTCAAAGCGTTAAAAGGTGGGGTTGAACTTCAACTTAATAAACGCGTTAAGGTCGTTCAATCGGATCATGTGGTGAATACTACAATAAAGATGACGGATTAGGTGACCAACGTATAGGGCCATTTGCCAAGTACCTTGAGGAGTGTGGAATCATTCCCCAATATACAATGTCGGGTACACCTAACATGAAAGATATTGCGCAAAGACGAAACCGTACACTTCAGGAAATGATGAGAAGTATGATATCGTTCTCAACTCTCCCAAAATCAATATGGGGTGAGGCATTAAAGACACCAATTTATATCTTAAAAAGAGGACCAACTAAAGCAACAATTAAGACGCCTTATGAGTTATGGACGGGTAAACATCCTAACTTAAGGCATTTTCACATTTGGGGATGTCCAACCGAGGCTCAATCTTATCGACTTGATTAAAGGAAATTGGATTCCAAAACCATGAGTTGTTACTTTGTTGGATACTCGGAAATATCTAAGGAGTATAAGTTTTATGATCCCGTAAAAAAAATGATCTTTGAGACGGGAGTAGCGACGTTCTTTGAGGATATTGAACCTAGGAAAATGGATGATGAATTTTGTTTTGGAGAGAATAAGGATGAAACTTTTGATTCACAAAAGACGATTCCTATTCCGACTGTTGTAGCTGGCAATGATTTAGGTTATGTTGCTCGAGCTACAAATCAAGATTTTTCAGATGTCATTCTTGAAATCTAGGCCTGACCAAATCGGTTTTCGGTTCGGGTTTTGGTTTTGTTATGATGGATACAGTTTATTCGGATTTCTATAAATAATAACCATATTATAACCAAATTAAAATCGGTTCAGTTTGGTTCGGTTTTATAACGGTTCGATTCAGTTATATGTAAAAAAATGATAACTAAAATAACTCGAACTCTAATTAATTCGGTTTGGTTCGGTTATTATTTGGATATTAATTCGGTTATTATTTAGATATTAGTTCGGTTTCTTCAAAATTGAAGATGAAATCACTCTTATGTAAAAAAAGTTATATATAACCAAATAAAGAATGTAATTAAATATGAAATCGTCGGTGAAATCGCCGGGGAAATCGATGTGTGGGTGAAATCTTCGAGTGAAATTGATAAATGGGTGAAATCGTCGGGTGAGACTAAAGGAAAGAAGAAGAACAACCTGATGAGAGAAGAATAAGAAGAGCGTGAAGAGATATTAACAGCGTGATGGAGAAGAAGACTTGCGTGAAGACAGAAAAATTTGGGAGCTAGTTTTTTGTTAATATATTTTAAAACACAATCGGATAACCGATATTTTTCGGTTATTACCTGAACCGAACCGGATCCAACGGGTTTTACATAATTATATCCAATGGGGTAATTTAAATATATCCAAACTGAACCGAAATACAAAAATTCGGTTCGGTTCGGTTCAGCTTTTAAAACCCGAACCGTAATGTCCAGCCCTACTGAAATCCATGAGGAAGAAGTTCATGAACCTCAAGAACAACTACATCAGGAAATTGTGCAACGTTGATTCACTCGTGAGAGGAGATATGCTATTTCAGATGATTATATATTATATTTTTAGGAACATGAAAATGACATTGGGTTGATGGAAGATAATCCAATTAACGTCCGTCAAGTCATTCAAAGTGTTAACTCTCAAAAATTGATTGATGTCATGAAGGTAGAGATTAAATATATGGATGACTGTGGCGTTTGGGAATTATACCTTTGCTTGAAGGTGCGAAACCTGTTGGTTATAAATGGATATTTAAAATCAAATCGAATTCACAAGGTAATGTGAAAAGGTATAAAGCACGCCTAGTCGTCAAAAGGATTTACTCAAAAGGAAGGCATAGATTATACATAGGCTTTTCTCTCCAGTTTCATCGAAAGACACTTTGAGTGTATTGATGGCACTAACAACTCATTATGATTTAGAGCTGCATCAGATGGATGTTAAGACGGTCTTTCTCAATGGCGATATTGAAGAGACTATCTATATGGTGCAACCAGAACACTTTGTGGTTGGAGATCGAAAGAAAATGCTTTGCAAATTAAGGAAATCCATATATGGTTTGAAGCAAGCATCTCGTCAATGGTATCGCAAGTTTCATCGTATAATCATCTCATATGGTTTTGAGGTGAATCAGGTAGATGATTGTGTATATCACAAGATCAGTGGGAGAAAATTTATTTTGATAATCTTTTACGTGGATGATATCGTTATTGCTGTAAATGATGTAAGCTTTATGCGTGATACTAAGAGTTTTCTTTCGGAGCAATTCGAGATGAAAGATCTTGGTGATGCCTCTTTTGTATTGGATATACAAATACACTGAGACCGCTCTCGGGTGTATTGGGTTTATCACAAAAGAGTTACATTGATAAGGTTTTTTTAGCGGTTTGGCATGAAATGATGTAAATCTATAGATACCTCTATTTTTAAGGGTAATAAATTTAGCCATGGACAGTGCCCATAGACTGAATTGGAGATTCAGAAAATAAGGAAGATTCCTTATACTTTGGCTATAGGGAGTCTAATGTATGCATAGGTTTGCACACGACCTAATTTGACATACATTATTGGCGTTTTAGGAAGATATAGACGATTTGATCAGCTCGAGATCACTGGTTATTCAAATTCGTGAATAAATTTGTAAACCATTATATGTGAATAATTTTAGAATAAATGTTGTCATTCGGTTTAATCCAAATTAAATGTGATTGGATTTAAGTTTAATTGATTGGACTTTGGTATTGAATTGAATGGAGGAGGATTATATGCATATAGACCTTTGGTAGTATCGTTTATATTTCATGATTGGTGAAATTAAACGATACAATTGAGAACCATAATTAACCGGTTATCTGTCGGTTTATGGTCCCTGGTTCACGTGCCTATATAAATGAGATTCATTTGGTTTGTGATAGAGTGATTCATTATTATCACCTATGATTTTACAGAAAACTTCAGATAGATACTCATCTTGATACATCCCATCAGTATCAAGTTCTCGGTTTTACATGAAGAGCCAAAAGATCTATTCCACTGCATATCGTATATCATAAATCCATGTATTTATCTCGATCTTCTGTTTCGGTTTTCCCAAATCTTGATATAATTCACAATAGGGTTTTGGGGGTTTCAAATTCGAATCAAGTGAAATCGGATTCTTTCAAGAATAACGATGGAGTGTGGAAGAAGATATGCTTGTCAGAAATAGTTGATAAACTATATGATAAGCTATTGATGAGCCATCAATAGAAGATATGGAGTGTGTGCAATCTCCTAATTAAGGAAATAAGATTGTGCATCGATTAAATATTGATCTGAAATTATTTTAGGAGATTGATAATGTCTATTTTTTATAGTATTTTTGTCCATTTTCATAGTTAGTTTAATCATTTATTTACACTTTACCGAGCATTAAGAATCATTTAGCCATCTTCTAGCGTTTTCTCGTGCATTTGCAGGAAATGAAGATATCAAACACTAACAAGAGAAAATATTATAAAACTAAGCAAAATCATTCTCCTATCAGCTATGCACGGTCATCATCTAAGAATCATAAACTGAAGAAGAGAAATGGAAGCTACCCAGCTGGAACACACATGGATACACAACTGGAGTAAAATGGAAACTTGCTAGCCGCTGGAGTAAAATGGAAATCTTCTGCTGGAACAAAATGGAAACACCAGTCGCTGACCTTCAAAGAAGTGGAAACTCACGACCTATACAAAATGGAAACATGGCTAGAATAAGAATGAAAATGGCTACTGCCCACACAAAACTAGAAACAATGGTCGCCGCTCATGAAAATGATAGTGGTTGCTGCCTAAAAGAAATGAAAACCAATTGTTGGCCTAAAAGAAATGGAAATCGGTTGTTGCCTCTACAAAATGGAAAGAGGAAACGTTTGTTGCACAAGAAGAAAAGGAAAACAATGCTGCACAAGAAAAAATGGAAACACAAGCCGCTGGAACAAATTGGAAACATCAAAGTTGTTGCACAAGAATGGAAATCGGTTGGAGCAAAAAAATGGAAATCGACTGGAGCAAGAAAAAGCTATTAGGTTGGAGCAAGAAAAAGGAAACCAAAGGCTGCAAGGCTGAAGAGAATAAAGGAAACATTCGATGCACAAGAAGAAAGGAAATCGAAGAAAATGAAAACCGAGAAAAAGGAAACAAATAGAGAAGAGGAAATCAACACGAAAAGGAAAGGATGAGAGCTTAGATTCGACCAAGAGGAGTTTGGACAAAAGGGGGAGGCTAGAGCTGGACGATTTGGAGCTGAAGAAGAGAAGTGAAGATATGTTTTTGTTTTGTTTTGATGTTTAGCGAGTAGTTCGTAGCTACAGATTAGAGAGTTTTACCAATATGTAATGAAGTCTTGTGCTTAATGCTTAGTGGTGCTTAATGCTTTCATTCCTGTACACAACTTGAATGAATGATTATGGATTTGATCGTTATCAGAATGATTCTTAATGCTTTCGTTCTTATACGCAACTTTAATGAATGATTGTTGAAGTCTAATGAATCTACGCCAGGGGATTAGACTTTGGAACTTAGCCATGATTTAGGGTCTTAATTGATTTAGAATCTACGTTAGGTCAGTCAATTGGATAGAGAGATTAAGATAGCGGTCTTAATGCATATAGTGGGTGAGATTACGCAGTTGGAAGATGGTAGTACGCACGCTAGGTAATAGACAAGTCTATATCAGTCAGTTCCTACATTAGAGTTTGAATTCCCTGAATTCGTGATAATATCTAAGACCAATGATCTTGTTAGCACTTCATTGTATTATTGGACATCTTTCGAAACTTCTGGTGTTTAGTTTATTAAGTTTATCTTGTTTGTTAGTTAGTTTATCTTTTACTTTGCATTCCAACCAATTATTGATTTTACATGTCCCATTCATTAGTTAACTAGTTTTATTGTTGCATCAGTTCTTAACGTTCGACCCTAGTTATAATCACTCCAACATTTAACCACTAATTGTTTTAAAGTATTACCTTTCCATTTTTAAACTTCTAACCGTTAATTTTGACTCAATCTGCACTATTTCTACTTTCTCACGTTAACCATTAATAGATAGATTAAAATTTCACAACCATTTCTCATGTTGAAATTTTTAAATTTAAAGATCTTATTTATTTATGTTTTCAGAATTTTATTTTCATTTATCTTATATATAATCCAAATTTGACAATCTTAACATGCATGATGTCACAATAGCTACGCAATTAATTTTAGCATTGTATTAAATGTACGATTTTTAATATTTATGTTCAAATAGTTTCCACACATAAAAGTTTTAGTGATTTGTGTGTGATATAGTTTAAATTTCAACACTAACATTTCACAATATTTAAATTTCCTTCAATCAGTCTTCATATCTCTTTAAAATCATATGAATTTTATGTTAACAAGATTCAATTATTCAGTTTACTTGATTATAATATATTATTATTCATTGCAAATACAAAGAATGATATATCAATATTTTCATTTAACCACTATAAATAATTGATATAAATAATAACGTTATAAATAAAGTCTACCATCTTGCAAAAAAAATATCTAAAAAATGTTAATAAACAAATAAAAAATATTTTTTATTTTATTAAGTAAATAATATAATGCAATAGAAAAATTCTATTTATATAATACTAAAAATTAATATTTTAAAATAATATTAAATAATACTGAATTAATACTTTGTGCGAGTTGCTAACCTGATTCGAACCTAAATTCTCACATAATATATTTTTATTACTTAAACCAAAATAGTGTACCTAAAACTGGATTGTTGGTTAATTTACTCGGCCTACCCTTATATATAATTGGACCTTTAAACCAAGTGAAAGCCCAAATTTAGGCCTATAATTGTAGCCCAATGTATAAACGCCGTCGTTCTAATGGACCGACTTGATAAAAGTCGGATCCGATACGTAACTTGAAAGTAACTAGTCCCGTACACGTGGCACACATTGAAGCATCATCTCCTATAAATACCTCTTTTCCCGACAGCCTTCCGTCACATATCAGAAATCTATTTCGTAACCCTAATTCCGAGCACAAGACTGTTTCACGGCCTCCCAAACTCTAGATCTCCAGATCTCCCGAATCTAACAGGTAAATGTCTAGTTCCTCTTTCGATTTTCGTATCTTTTCGTGTTGTTTTGGCTATTTCTCGATGTATATTTCGCGATTGATTATTCGATGATCCATTTCGTTTTTTATGTGGCGATGGGTTTTGTTAGGGAGGAAAATATGGTGTCTGACGCTAGCAAGAAGAAGGCAGCTCAGAAGAAGGCCGCGGCGGCGGCAAAAAGAGGAGGCAAGGCTGCGGCGTCGTCTAAAGCGGCAGCGACTGCTGCCTCAGCGTCTAATGGAGTTAATAATCTATCGAATAGCGTCGAAGCGCTTCGTATATCAGATCGGACTTGTACGGGCGTTCTGTGCTCGCATCCACAATCTAGGGATATTCGGGTAAATTTTTGCGGAATTCTGTGATCTAAATATCATGTTTGTTCTATTCATCATCGCAAATTTGCTGTGGCTGTTTTTTATCCCTTTTACTTGGGAAAATTCAATGGGGACATCTTTTCTTTGTTATCTTTTTTAATCTCTTTTGAAGTTCTTTTTTCCAATAAGTGTAAAATTCGTATGTTGGTTGATTTAGTTTCTGTGACTTTGGTCTCATATTAGTGCTACTGTATTAGGTAATGATTGTTCTGACTGTTTGTATCTCGAGTAACAGTTTTCAAGCGTGACAGATATTAATGCTGGAATTTCTTCTTTAATCTTCTTTGCAGATTGAGTCTTTGTCTGTCACGTTTCATGGTCATGATCTCATTGTTGATTCGATTTTGGAGCTTAACTATGGAAGACGTTATGGTTTGCTTGGGCTGAATGGTTGTGGGAAGTCCACACTTTTATCTGCAATAGGATGCAGAGAGCTGCCAATTCCTGAACATATGGATATCTATCATCTCTCCAGGGAAATTGAAGCTACTGACATGTCCTCGCTCGAGGCGGTCATAAACTGTGACGAGGAGAGATTGAAGTTGGAGAAGGAAGCCGAAGTTTTGGCTGAGCAGGTCTTTTCGAGCAACAACAGGCTTTATTTTAATGTTTATGTGCCTATTTCCTATCTACATGCTAACTACTTTGATGTCATATACTTCCATCTTCAGGATGATGGGGGCGGGGAACTTCTTGATCGTATCTATGAGCGTCTAGAAGCTATGGATGCTTCAACTGCAGAGAAGCGTGCTGCAGAAATCCTGTATGGTCTTGGTTTCACCAAGCAAATGCAGGCAAAGAAAACAAAAGATTTTTCCGGTGGCTGGAGAATGCGAATTGCATTAGCAAGAGCCCTCTTCATGAACCCAACAATCCTTTTGCTGGACGAGCCAACTAATCACTTAGGTAAATATTCTGGCTGCGGTTATAGTTTTGCATCTGCTGGTTTGTGATAGGCTTTTGTATTGTAGGAATTGTGACAATTTCTTATGTTAACTGTGTCGTTTTCATATGCAACAGACTTGGAAGCCTGTGTCTGGTTAGAGGAGAATCTCAAGAAGTTCGACCGAATTCTTGTTGTGGTGTCCCACTCACAGGATTTCTTGAATGGTGTCTGCACAAACATTATCCACATGCAAAGCAGAATTCTGAAGTATTACACTGGTAATTATGATCAGTATGTACAGACCCGATCTGAGCTAGAAGAAAACCAGATGAAACAATACAGATGGGAGCAGGACCAGATTGCACACATGAAGGAATACATTGCTCGGTTTGGTCATGGTTCAGCTAAACTAGCTCGGCAAGCACAGAGCAAGGAGAAAACTCTGGCAAAGATGGAGCGAGGTGGACTCACAGAAAAGGTGGTGAGGGATAAGGTTCTCGTTTTCCGTTTTGTTGATGTCGGAAAACTACCTCCGCCCGTGCTTCAGTTTGTGGAAGTCTCCTTCGGGTACACGCCTGACAATCTTATTTACAAGAACCTCGATTTTGGAGTCGACCTTGACTCAAGGGTGGCTCTGGTGGGTCCCAATGGTGCTGGAAAGAGTACCCTTTTGAAGCTCATGACAGGTGAATTGACTCCTACAGATGGAATGGTTCGGCGCCACAACCATTTGAGAATTGCTCAATATCACCAGCACCTGGCTGAGAAGCTGGACTTGGAGATGTCTGCGCTGCTGTACATGATGAGGGAGTACCCGGGTGTAGAAGAGGAGAGGATGAGGGCGGCTGTTGGGAGGTTTGGTTTGACAGGTAAGGCCCAGGTGATGCCCATGAAGAATCTCTCAGATGGGCAGAGGAGCCGTGTGATCTTTGCCTGGCTTGCATATAGGCAGCCTCAGATGCTTCTCCTGGACGAGCCGACTAACCACCTGGACATTGAGACGATAGACTCTCTGGCCGAGGCGTTGAATGAGTGGGATGGAGGCCTGGTCCTGGTGAGTCACGACTTCAGGCTGATAAACCAAGTGGCGCACGAGATATGGGTGTGCGAGAACCAGACGATTACCAGATGGGAGGGTGACATCATGGACTTCAAGGAGCACCTCAAGCAGCGAGCTGGGTTATCTGATTGAAACAGATTATGCCCTTGAGGGATGCAGGGCAAGAACAAATTCCCAAGCCCCTTGAGCTGCAATGCTATATTTAGGGGAGATTATGTATTGTTGTGGTACATCATTCCCCGGTGGAGGGTTAGTTGCAGGGGCTTTGGTCAGTTTTTGCGACTGTCTGAAGCCATGAAGATGATGATGATATCTTTGTTATGGAGATCTGAGTTTTCTTTTGCTTTTTTTTTAAGTTCTACATTGGCCTTTTGGACGAACTCTGCTTTGTGTTCAAAGAGAGATGCAGACCAGAGGGGACAGTATCATTTTGGTATCGTAGGGATGTTATAAGACTTGATTTGATAAACGTTTTATTGATCATATGAGAGAATCTTTGAATTTTGTTTAACTCGTAATCACTTTAAAAGTACGCGTACATCTTGGGCTCGTATTCTTATCTTTTACAAAAGATGTAATTGAAATTAGAGTGGAATTGACGACCACAAAACGAACGACGACCCGTAAACCTCTTTACATAAGTAAAAGTATTTACACTAGTTCTACAAGCAGAGAAGGGAGTAGAAGACGAGAGGGATGAAGGCGTTATCCAACTGAGCTGTGTATGCCTCTAACATCCCGCTTCCTGTCACGGCCACCACTATTGACATCCATTGCTCCCACTGCTGCTACACATAAACATATGTGAGTGGTCTCCGACAGATACATAGACACAGCGAGAGAGTGAGAGAGTTGGAGACCTGAATGAGGATATATCCAGTTGAAGCTAGGACAGGAACCAGAACCATGCACACTGCCATCACCGATGTTATCCCTGCTGCTGTTCCTTCCACTGTTTTCTCTGTCCATTCACACCAACATACCCACCATCAACATTCAGATCTCAGTCTTAAGACTATTAACGCTCTTAAGAGTCGTACTAGTCTTCAAACAGACTTATTGGCCTTAAGATTGCAATCTACACAACATGAACTCTTAAAATATTCACTATACATTTGACTATTCTATTCTTTTTTTTCATGTTTATACTTGAATTGAATTATCACGTTACTACCAAAATAATAGACAAACTATAATAATTACTTCCAAATCAACCCATGAATGAACATCACATAGATTGTATCAGCTATTCTAAACTAACATAATAATTTATGTAATAAACGGCAAATAGTTTAGCGTAATTTTGGCCATTTGAAACAAATTCATGTAATTTTATTTTATGGGAGTTTCCTACATATGTATATATTGAAACAAACAACTTTTTGCTTAATACTCACTTCCGCTCTTGCTCCATCTCAACACCCCATATTTGTGACCCACCATGGATGCCTGCACATACATTTTTAACCCACCTTTTTTCATAGAACCAATTGTAAGAACAGATTAACAAACTTTAGTCCTTTACCATTGTATCTCCAATTCCCAGGCTCAGAATTCCAGCGAAAGGCAACAATGGTCGATCATTGAACCCATCCGACATCCATATCGGAAGTGCACATCCGAGCAACAACGACAAGTGGCTACACGTAACACACGTATGACTTACGTTTCCTATTAACCACATTCTCACTTCCCATTCCCACTCAAGATACAAAGCATGTCATACCTGACGATCAGAAGATCAGAGTCCCGGTGGTCTGTGAAGGCACTCATGAATTGCTGTAATGGTTCTCCCAGAGGCCATATCCTCCATACCTGCTCTTAATATGAACATCCACAGTAAGCAATAGAAAGAGTTTAAATCCAAGGGGCTAATATACGGAATGCCCAGTAGTTTACTCGAACGATCTCCAATGCCAAGAAGACAACCAGAGGGACACAAAACGCAAGATCCAGAAACTAAGGTTGTAAATGAGAATGAAGGAGACCTGTTTGATGACTTGATGAAGATCTGATTCCAATAAAGAAGAGGGAAATGATTATTTCAACGTCATCTCCAGACCATGAACTTCTTCTTCAACCTCGTACACAGAACACATGGTTATAGTTTCAGTTGAAAGCAAACGAAGTGCATTGCTGGATCAAACTCAACCCAAGTGATCAAGATTAGTACCTGATAGACTGAAGCAAAAGAAGACATAGAATCTACTTATTCCAATTTTGAAAATACTAAACTACATTAGCTAGCAATAAAAGCCAAATACAAATATATATCAATGGCCTAGTTGATGCCCAAGCAAAGTAGCGAAAAAGTATAGACAAAAGAAATAACATACGTCAATTCCAATTAACAGAAGACAAACAGAAGGCTTCCCCTTTTTACCTATCTTGAATATCAAAACTCGAACAACTACTGAATTTTCCTTCACTAACTTTTCTCCAAACTCGAACAAAACCCTACAGGGTGCTAGAATTGAAATTTAATCTTATCCCGTCGAGATTCTCATACATTGAAGATGACGATGAAACAGAAAATCGGAAATGTGAGGGACAAAATTCCAGGGAGTTCTTCCCTCCTGAATAAAGCATTGTGGCTCCGATTTCACCATTTTGCGACACACAAAGGATGCTACCTGCAACAAAGACACGGGTGAAAGCTACCACCCATTCATTAGATAAGATGACAAATTATGATGGTGTTCTTTTCCATGGGTTTCAAGTTCCCTTGATTGCAGCAAGTTCTATTCACAATCAAATCATTCAAAATCAAGTTTTGTGATTCTTTACACGCAAAAATAAAACTCCACGGGTGCTAGAATTGAAATTTAATCTTA
>CM071860.1:27926999-27997105 GCA_036759665.1 Gynandropsis gynandra
CCGCGGCGGCGGCAAAAAGGGGAGGCAAGGCGGCGGCGTCGTCTAAAGCGGCAGCGACTGCTGCCTCAGCGTCTAATGGAGTTAATAATCTATCGAATAGCGTCGAAGCGCTTCGTATATCAGATCGGACTTGTACGGGCGTTCTGTGCTCGCATCCACAATCTAGGGATATTCGGGTAAATTTTTGCGGAATTCTGTGATCTAAATATCATGTTTGTTCTATTCATCATCGCAAATTTGCTGTGGCTGTTTTTTATCCCTTTTACTTGGGAAAATTCAATGGGGACATCTTTTCTTTGTTATCTTTTTTAATCTCTTTTGAAGTTCTTTTTTCCAATAAGTGTAAAATTCGTATGTTGGTTGATTTAGTTTCTGTGACTTTGGTCTCATATTAGTGCTACTGTATTAGGTAATGATTGTTCTGAATGCTTGTATCTCGAGTAACAGTTTTCAAGCGTGACAGATATTAATGCTGGAATTTCTTCTTTAATCTTTTCTTTGCAGATTGAGTCTTTGTCTGTCACGTTTCATGGTCATGATCTCATTGTTGATTCGATTTTGGAGCTTAACTATGGAAGACGTTATGGTTTGCTTGGGCTGAATGGTTGTGGGAAGTCCACACTTTTATCTGCAATAGGATGCAGAGAGCTGCCAATTCCTGAACATATGGATATCTATCATCTCTCCAGGGAAATTGAAGCTACTGACATGTCCTCGCTCGAGGCGGTCATAAACTGTGACGAGGAGAGATTGAAGTTGGAGAAGGAAGCCGAAGTTTTGGCTGAGCAGGTCTTTTCGAGCAACAACAGGCTTTATTTTAATGTTTATGTGCCTATTTCCTATCTACATGCTAACTACTTTGATGTCATATACTTCCATCTTCAGGATGATGGGGGCGGGGAACTTCTTGATCGTATCTATGAGCGTCTAGAAGCTATGGATGCTTCAACTGCAGAGAAGCGTGCTGCAGAAATCCTGTATGGTCTTGGTTTCACCAAGCAAATGCAGGCAAAGAAAACAAAAGATTTTTCCGGTGGCTGGAGAATGCGAATTGCATTAGCAAGAGCCCTCTTCATGAACCCAACAATCCTTTTGCTGGACGAGCCAACTAATCACTTAGGTAAATATTCTGGCTGCGGTTATAGTTTTGCATCTGCTGGTTTGTGATAGGCTTTTGTATTGTAGGAATTGTGACAATTTCTTATGTTAACTGTGTCGTTTTCATATGCAACAGACTTGGAAGCCTGTGTCTGGTTAGAGGAGAATCTCAAGAAGTTCGACCGAATTCTTGTTGTGGTGTCCCACTCACAGGATTTCTTGAATGGTGTCTGCACAAACATTATCCACATGCAAAGCAGAATTCTGAAGTATTACACTGGTAATTATGATCAGTATGTACAGACCCGATCTGAGCTAGAAGAAAACCAGATGAAACAATACAGATGGGAGCAGGACCAGATTGCACACATGAAGGAATACATTGCTCGGTTTGGTCATGGTTCAGCTAAACTAGCTCGGCAAGCACAGAGCAAGGAGAAAACTCTGGCAAAGATGGAGCGAGGTGGACTCACAGAAAAGGTGGTGAGGGATAAGGTTCTCGTTTTCCGTTTTGTTGATGTCGGAAAACTACCTCCGCCCGTGCTTCAGTTTGTGGAAGTCTCCTTCGGGTACACGCCTGACAATCTTATTTACAAGAACCTCGATTTTGGAGTCGACCTTGACTCAAGGGTGGCTCTGGTGGGTCCCAATGGTGCTGGAAAGAGTACCCTTTTGAAGCTCATGACAGGTGAATTGACTCCTACAGATGGAATGGTTCGGCGCCACAACCATTTGAGAATTGCTCAATATCACCAGCACCTGGCTGAGAAGCTGGACTTGGAGATGTCTGCGCTGCTGTACATGATGAGGGAGTACCCGGGTGTAGAAGAGGAGAGGATGAGGGCGGCTGTTGGGAGGTTTGGTTTGACAGGTAAGGCCCAGGTGATGCCCATGAAGAATCTCTCAGATGGGCAGAGGAGCCGTGTGATCTTTGCCTGGCTTGCATATAGGCAGCCTCAGATGCTTCTCCTGGACGAGCCGACTAACCACCTGGACATTGAGACGATAGACTCTCTGGCCGAGGCGTTGAATGAGTGGGATGGAGGCCTGGTCCTGGTGAGTCACGACTTCAGGCTGATAAACCAAGTGGCGCACGAGATATGGGTGTGCGAGAACCAGACGATTACCAGATGGGAGGGTGACATCATGGACTTCAAGGAGCACCTCAAGCAGCGAGCTGGGTTATCTGATTGAAACAGATTATGCCCTTGAGGGATGCAGGGCAAGAACAAATTCCCAAGCCCCTTGAGCTGCAATGCTATATTTAGGGGAGATTATGTATTGTTGTGGTACATCATTCCCCGGTGGAGGGTTAGTTGCAGGGGCTTTGGTCAGTTTTTGCGACTGTCTGAAGCCATGAAGATGATGATGATATCTTTGTTATGGAGATCTGAGTTTTCTTTTGCTTTTTTTTTAAGTTCTACATTGGCCTTTTGGACGAACTCTGCTTTGTGTTCAAAGAGAGATGCAGACCAGAGGGGACAGTATCATTTTGGTATCGTAGGGATGTTATAAGACTTGATTTGATAAACGTTTTATTGATCATATGAGAGAATCTTTGAATTTTGTTTAACTCGTAATCACTTTAAAAGTACGCGTACATCTTGGGCTCGTATTCTTATCTTTTACAAAAGATGTAATTGAAATTAGAGTGGAATTGACGACCACAAAACGAACGACGACCCGTAAACCTCTTTACATAAGTAAAAGTATTTACACTAGTTCTACAAGCAGAGAAGGGAGTAGAAGACGAGAGGGATGAAGGCGTTATCCAACTGAGCTGTGTATGCCTCTAACATCCCGCTTCCTGTCACGGCCACCACTATTGACATCCATTGCTCCCACTGCTGCTACACATAAACATATGTGAGTGGTCTCCGACAGATACATAGACACAGCGAGAGAGTGAGAGAGTTGGAGACCTGAATGAGGATATATCCAGTTGAAGCTAGGACAGGAACCAGAACCATGCACACTGCCATCACCGATGTTATCCCTGCTGCTGTTCCTTCCACTGTTTTCTCTGTCCATTCACACCAACATACCCACCATCAACATTCAGATCTCAGTCTTAAGACTATTAACGCTCTTAAGAGTCGTACTAGTCTTCAAACAGACTTATTAGCCTTAAGATTGCAATCTACACAACATGAACTCTTAAAATATTAAAAGCACTATATATTTGACTATTCTATTCTTTTTTTTCATGTTTATACTTGAATTGAATTATCAGTTACTATTATCACGTTACTACCAAAACAATACACAAACTATAATAATTACTTCTAAATCAACCCATGAATGAACATCACATAATAAACGGCAAATAGTTTAGTGTAATTTTGGCCATTTGAAACAAATTCATGTAATTTTATTTTATGGGAGTTTCCTACATATGTATATATTGAAACAAACAACTTTTTGCTTAATACTCACTTCCGCTCTTGCTCCATCTCAACACCCCATATTTGTGACCCACCATGGATGCCTGCACATACATTTTTAACCCACCTTTTTTCATAGAACCAATTGTAAGAACAGATTAACAAACTTTAGTCCTTTACCATTGTATCTCCAATTCCCAGGCTCAGAATTCCAGCGAAAGGCAACAATGGTCGATCATTGAACCCATCCGACATCCATATCGGAAGTGCACATCCGAGCAACAACGACAAGTGGCTACACGTAACACACGTATGACTTACGTTTCCTATTAACCACATTCTCACTTCCCATTCCCACTCAAGATACAAAGCATGTCATACCTGACGATCAGAAGATCAGAGTCCCGGTGGTCTGTGAAGGCACTCATGAATTGCTGTAATGGTTCTCCCAGAGGCCATATCCTCCATACCTGCTCTTAATATGAACATCCACAGTAAGCAATAGAAAGAGTTTAAATCCAAGGGGCTAATATACGGAATGCCCAGTAGTTTACTCGAACGATCTCCAACGCCAAGAAGACAGTCAGAGCGACACCAAATGCAAGATCCAGAAATTTAGGCTGTAAATCAAAATGAAAGAAACCTGTTTATGAACTGCGACCAATATATATTCTCTGACTACTGATAAGTGATAATCACCATTCACCTGTAACACAAGAGCCGGCAAGAACATTAATACAGCCATCAGATGGTAGTACTTCCGAAGTAAGATTCTTTCAATTTTGCTATTCCTTGAGATGTTATAAAACCGGTAGACAGACACGATAATCAAGATAACCCAGTAGATACACAATGTTAATCTCCTCAACGGTTCGGAGAAGACAAATGTGAGCACCCTGTCATCCAAGACTACCATTAAATGCAGTCTCAACAGGTTGAACTTATTAAGACTATGAAGGATATAAAACATATGATGCACGTCATCAGAGATCAGTTACCATATGAAGGGGTGCTGCTGAAAATTATGTACAAATTGCATCCATGACGGAGCAACTACGGCCAAAGCAAATCCAAGGCAAGAAATAAAGATAGCAGATTTAGCAATCTCACTACAATTTCTTTGTTGAGGATTTCTCTTCATCAAAGAGCTTTGATATAAGTGCAGAACTAATTTAAAGACCATTTGGAAAAGTACAAGTCCCAGCAGCAAGCCCTGAAAAAGGGGAAACTACTTATTATCCAGCAATAAATTAAAAATCAAGCATTGCGTTGCAACGGTTATACCTGAACAATTATGCCGATTTCAGTTCTCTTCATTCCATAACTTATGGAAACCACATCCACAGGTACCAATTTCTCGAAAATCTGTAACAGTTGTCTTATATCAGTAACAACGATGAACTTCTTGGTCAATACACAGAACACAGTAACTAATCAAACACAAACAAACACAATATCCTAAGAAGAACGAACTAACCTTTGCAATTGTGCATGCCAAAAGGTCGCCAAAATAGAGAACAAGGCCACTGGTCACCAGAAGAGCTTCACCTAAAAAGTCGAAACTATTGAGAATGGTCTGGATATATTTCGATTTAAAAGAGAGATTTCTAACCAAACCTATGCATTCAAAATTGCACGAAGAACACTCGGCAAAAGGAATATATCAAAGCTACTACTTTCATAGAAAGATCACGCATTTACCGATAGAAACACAAGATGGGAAGGTGTGAAGTAAATGTTGAATCAACTTCACAGCTGCTAGGCCATGGAAAAAAATCCACAACAACTTTAGCGCTGTGTTCAAGCCTGTAAAGACAAAGTTTAACAGACTTCACCAACAAAAGCAAATAGAGAAACAAAATCGATAACATCGACGAAGGCGATCCCTGGACCTTACCAGTGTGTGATATCATGGAAAGTGAAACGAAGCATGATGCTCCATACAAAACCGTGGCACTTAAGCTAACCCTTGTAATCCAAACACGTGATGAGGAATGCTGTTTTCTGGATTCTTGTGACATAATTACTGAGAGAAATATGAGTATGGCACAACAGCTAGCCGATGTCGCCCAATACTGCATAGTTACATGTTCAAACTCTATGGAACAAAAATTAAAGCATACTGTAAGAACAACGAAGGATACAAGTTTACTTACAACATCAGATAACCATTGAAAATTTTGATTTTTGGGAAACTACCTTCCTGTTCAGCTTCATGCATTGACAGAGCTCTTGTAAGTTGTATCAACTTAGATATCATAACAGAAGGAAGTGTTACTGCACCGAGCAAGATTCCTGAAGCAGCACCTCGCCTGTAATATGCAATACAATCATGTAAGCAAATTTCCCATTGTTTAGTCCTCTCACAATACTCATGCTAAGCTATCCTAAATAAGAAATATATCGGAATTCCACTGCCAAATTCCTTAGCTTTAACTCAATATATTGGCGCTGGAGTCTTCTGCTGTCAAATTCTTCAGCCCTATTCTTAGATCATAAACACGATAGCAAATTGGAGTTCAAAACCAATTTCGGGGAATAAGGCATCTGAGTTCTAGAAACTGAGCTACGATCCTAAATCTTATAATCCAGATCGATTGCGTTCCAGAGTCATCAACACGATATAATCAGAGAGTGAAAGCCCAACACGAAAGGAGAGGTTGGAAGCGAAGTCACCTGGATGCGAAGCCAGAGAGAAGAAACGGAGACGTCTCGGCGCGGATCTCGACGAGGAAGGCAGAGAGGGAGAGGAGGAGGAGGGAGACGCCATGGGAGAGGAGGGAGAGAGGGAGAGAGAAGAGGACGCGAGCCACCACGAGGCCCACGACAGCTCTCTCTCCCGTCACCAACGCCGTTGCCGTCGCTGTTGTCGCCGCCGACGATGATTCGCCGGCCATTATTGACTAACTCGCGTGTCGTGGTACGGAGGCGGTGGATTTGAGATTGTTGGGACGCGTACCAAACAAGACCGGTAGGAGGTGGGTCCCATGTAAGACACGGGATTGAGCACACACTTCAACGGTACGCCGATTCTCACGTGCTATATGGATCATATAATGTCAAATATGCTTTATATTTGTTGTAATTAGTGAATTTTTTATAAGAGTGGGCCGAATAGGTAAAATATTCAAATTATTTCATCAAATAGAAAATTAGAATATTTAAAAGGTTAAATATAAAATTAATCATGTAAATTATTGTATTTAATATATTAAATGATATAATTATTTAATATATAGATAATCTATTATTGTACTAAAAGGTAGTTTGGATGAACAGTGGTGCCGAGTGACGTGGTCGGCTACACTGTCGTTGGATTTCAGTTTGGTGCACGTGTAGGGTAGGTATCGGCCGGGTCACCACGCGGGTTTTTGACCCGACCCATAGCTATCGACCATTCGATGTGTGTGGTTTTCACACATTCCCTCTGTGCATCTCAGTCGTTCGATCGCTCAATCCTTTTCTCTCCAACCAACAGTTGGATTTTGTCACAGACACCCCTGGAGCGATAGGAGCCGTTGATTTTTTTTTTAGGGTTTCCTCCTCTTCTTTGGTTATTTATAGCTCGCTCCAAATACCGCCCCACCTCATTTTCTCCATTTTTTCTCTTTGGGTTGTTCCCCTCTTCCCGGTTTCTCTTCATCCTGCCCCTCTTCCCGGTTTCTCTTCATCCGATCTGGAGATCCACTGTTTTGGACTGCCCCTGGATCGGCTTCTCCGCTTTGGTTTACAGTATTTGAATAAAATCTAATCGGATGTTTTTCATTTCGGTGAAATGTTAACCTTGCCTGTTTAATATTTTCCATTTAGTTAAAGTAAACATGCTAATTCTGTAGTAAAATTTTAAATATCATGTTTTATGATACTGTTACTGAAGCATATTTTGAATCATGTTTCGCTTCTTTATAAAGTATTCATAATTATTTAACAATTTTATATTCGTAAATTGGTAATATTTATTCCTCTCACATATTAAACATTGATTGTTCGTACGTTCTTCAATATTTCAAATGCTTTTGTATATATATTAACACAAACTATAATCATTAACTATTAAAGAAAAATTCGCAGCATTAGGATTTATTTTGCGTTGAGTTAAACTGTTTTGATAGTAAATAATAATTTTACATTTTTGGATGATTTCAAAAAATTCAATTTGCAATAGAAAAATATTTCTCGTTTTCTTTCCTCCTCTGAATTACTATTTCGCCCTTTTAGGATACGACTTCTTTGTCCTGTTAAATATCAAATCATAATGTCAATAATAGTTACGTAATTCTTAGCTGTATCGATCATAAGAGAAGATTTAGATCTGTAGTGTTGTTTAAGTAAAACTTCATCTAAGCTCATTACTTTCGATAACATGTACAAATATATAATATATATATAGATGAAATTTGATATATAAGTTACAAAATAAAAAAATAATAGCATTCGAGTATTTTTTCACCTCGAAGAATTCGTTCTGTAAATTTTAACAATACATATTTTTAGTGATTTATGAATAGAAATTATGATCTTCCATGATTGTTTTAGATAGTGTTGGGCTTCATAATTTGTCTGTCTACATGAGTTTTGTATACATGGATTGATATTATATTATTTGTAAACCTCAAGGCCCATTATGTTAATTTCCTGTTCAATGGGCTTCATTTCTGGCCTAAATGTTGGGTCCATTTGATGCTTGCTTTTGATGACTTTTCATCCTGTTGTCGCTACGTGTACTATACAACATGTACTATACATGAGTCTATGTGGACAACTTTCACCCTATATGTACGTGTGGCAATGTCTCTTGTGTGGTAAATCTCTTTACCTATCCAGCTGTGTTCTTATGTGTCTTTACCTAAGTGACATTCATGGATTTGGTCTCAACGCATTCATTTTTTCTTACTTAAGTAAAAAACGCGTGTCACTGTAAATGGTGACATGTTTTACATGTGACATGTCTTACTCCTGACTCAACCTAATCTACTCTTTACCTACGTTTATGCTTCGTAGTAAATATTTGTTCTACAACGGTTATAAATATTGTTGTCCGTAAGTTCCACAATTACTCACTCCTGTCCAATTTCAGTCCTTTAAAAAGTTGCGTTTGTGTGATCTTTTTTTACTGTTTGCCAGTCATGTATTGTCCTCTTACCGATATACGACCCACTCAAGAAATATCATTTAGAATACGTGTTCGTGTCGTGCGTGTTTGGAACTTTGATGTTGTGCTAGTACCTAGGTCTACATCTAATTGGGAAGTTTTAGTTTGCGACGAATGGGTAGGACTGTATCTATGTTTTCAGTGATGCGTTGAATCCTGTTCGACTTTACATAATAATCTTGTTTTTCGCTTGGCTTCAGGAAAATCGTATCCAATGCTCCGTACGCTCTAACTTCTGGTACCGTCACCAACGTTTTCTGGTTGAGGGAGCGTGTTGTATAATTACTAATTTCAACGTCAGTCGTAGTTTCGGAGAATACCAAGCATCTTCTCTTCCATTTAAAATCATTTTCACTTCTACCACCGTTATCAGACCTTGCGGTGATATAAACAACACCCAAAACTATTTCAAATTCGCACCCCACTCGGACATATTATCAGGTGCTCTGGAGGATTCAATACTAATCGGTATGTAGCGTGTAAATACTGCGTAGATACTGTTTGGTCATCTACATTTTGTTGAGCTCTACATTTACGTTTACGTTGCTGATATTTCTTTTGTTTATTATGTTTTGTTACAGATGTTATGGGTGAAGTCATTGCTGCTGGTGAGCTCAATGATGTAACATATGCCGAACGGACGGCTCGACGTCTAACAATACAACTACGCGATGCCCAGTACCCTCTACCGATTCTTTGGTTTTAAGATTATGTTCCATTGATATATTATCATTTCTGTTTTACTGACTATGATATTCTGGTTTCAGTTCGCAGGTTCTTGAGTGCACCATGTGGGAAACGTTTGCATACGAAACGTATAATTCCATCCGCCTCCATGAACATGGACCCTTTGTGATCATTTTCCAACTGTTTAAAATCAGAACTTGGGGTGGTAATAACTCCTCACTGTTTTCCATTTTTACTTGTGCAGTTTACTTATTCTATTTAACTGCTACTTTTACATTTTGGGTGTCTTACTTGCAGCGTACCATTATTTACACTCCAGTACGTCGACCCCGATTTCCATTGTTGTGGATGTAGTGATAAACATATTAGTGATATAAGTGTATTTGTACGACATACTCATTACAGAATGATTATATGAAATGGTTGTTTATAACGATTGCCAATCTGTTTAAAATTTAGTTGTACGCGACACTACCTTATGGTTTGGGTTTTAACGAACTGCAGTTTATTTTAAAGTATTAAACACGTTTTTAATCTCATTTAGGTCTGCACCAATAAAATTGGTTTCTAAAAAATGTTCAGTCTGTGCAATTTCATTTAGCGAAGTTACATTTTTCTCCATGTACTCAAAATCTACTCATTTTGGTTTCTATTGACAGACCGGAGAACCTTGCATAACGTACAATTTTCCAGCAAAATCTACCTAAATCAGGATTTCGATGCCATAGCAGATTACAAAATGAAGTATGCGAAAATTAATTTTCTCTATTCCAGTGAGGGTTCAATCATAATTGATATCGATTTGCTACAAAATATCATGCTAATTATATTTCTGTTTTTTTACCAACGGTTGCGCCACATAGTTATCTTCCTCTGCCGATACTCAGAAATCTATAAATCATCTCGCTCCAAGGCCTCAACCAAGTGAATCACCCGATTTTTGGAATGCTTTTACGGTTCCTTATTTCCTTCAAAATCTAAGTAAACCCAAAATACCCTTCCTTATTTCCTTCCACTCTTCCTCCGAAACAAACCCACAATATATGTTCTTCTTCCTCCCTAATTGAGGCAGAAGAAACCTAAACCCGATGGACAATTGAGGAATGGAAGAAGAAGCCTAAACCCGATGGAAACACCTCCTCCGTCTCCCACCGCAAGATCTCGACCGAGCCAGGACACCCGCAAGATCCCTCGTCCGCCTCTTGTCCGTGGAAGATTAAACACACCGTGAGAGTGCGTCTGCCCGCGGCGACGGAAGGCGATGGTCGCGCGTCTGGCCGGTGGAGCCGAATCCATCTCCACCGAAGTCGTCGACGACCAACCGCCGCAACCTCTTCACCGCTTTCACACCGGGCATTAGTTTTACCCCGATTCCTCCCTGGACTCTTCACTGTATATCAACGGGCACAGAGGGATGTTTCTGTGGTAAAAGCGGGAGGAAGCGAAGAGTCGAGAACCCTCGAAACCTTAATCCCCTCACCGCTTTCACACCGGGTAGTAGTTTTACCCCGATTCCTCCCCCGACTCTTCGCTGTATATCAACGGGCGAAGAATCCAGTGTAAGTCAATTCGTTCTTGAATCGACTAACTATTTTGTTCTTCGATTCGATAGTCTTGTTGATTCCAGTGTAAGCAGAATGGCTCCTTTCCTTAGTTTGTTTTCCTTCGGTTCTTTGGTCAACCACGCCGTGGCATTACCTTAAAAACCTGTTAAAGGATCACATCTGTGTGTATGCAGCCACCAAAGCAAGTACATTTATGGGTTCAGTTGTGCCATTGGACAATGGAAGAATCGGAATAGATGCATATGATCCAACATCATTCATCTGGAATACCTATCTCATCCCCTGCAACTACCGCAACGCTAAACATGCCACCGAAGATTGCAGCAACTCCAAAATGAAGAGGAGAAGTAGGAATTTGGAGAAGAGTCCCACACATTACTGTATTTTGAACCATTTCAGACAAAATTGGGAAATGATTATACAGCTTGCTATGAGTTTGTTCCCAACAATACTTTGCAGTTTCACTTGCACGGTAAGCTCTCTTTTCCACTTTCTCCCTCGGGGATGGAGTCTTTGCTCTCTATTTTTAAGATTGTTAATAATCCTATTGAACACCGATTAACATTTCAGGGAATGGACGACCTGCATTGGAATGATCTAACAGACTGACAATTGCCATTGGCTCTGCAAAAGGGCTTGCTTATCTCCATCAAGACTGTGAGCTTTTATACCAATGCTGATGGTGTTGGCAATTTAGCAATTCTGTCTGTTATAAGATATTTATGTCACGTTTCTTATTCTGATCCAGAACAAATATTCCATGTTTTGTTTCATCTTCTGCTGTGAAGAAAATGTATGGTTTGTTCATGTGAATTACTATTTCTTAGTAGAAGGAAGAACCCAAAACATATTTAGAATCTTTTGTCGGGCTTGATACATAGATGCTCATGTTAGTATACAAGATCATAGATATTTTTGAGTATTATTGTGTCTTGATATTAGTTTCCTTATTTATCTCAGTACTTTAAATATGTAACCTTCACAATAATCAAATCAATCAACAATCATTCCTAATTACATGGTATCACATTTTGAATTTTGAATTTCAAATTCTCTCTTTCTCTTCCACCGTCGGCCGCCTCTCTACCTTGGCGCTGCACCACCAAACTAAGCCTCGGCCGCCTGCATTGCTTGGCGCCTCCCACCGGTCCAACACCTCGGCAGCCTCCTTCACTTGGCGCCCCTCACCCCACCACCAAACCTAACCGACGGCAGCCCCAATTGCGTGGCGCCTCATCCTCCAAATCGAAGTTTCGCCGCCTCTAAATCCCGTTGTTCCCATGGCCTCCACCGCTGCTGCACCATCCGACAAACCCTTTGGGGTTACCAACATCAAATCCCACATTCCGATCATCCTTGACATGGAGGAAATGAATTACGATTCATGGCGCGACATCTTTGAGACACACTGTCTCAGTTTTGGCGTCTTGAGCCACATCGACGGCTCTGCCCAAACCACCGCTGCAGCATCCGAGACATGGACGCGTCTTGACGGCATCGTCAAGCTCTGGATCTACGGCACAATCTCCAAACCCCTACTGCAAGAAGTGCTCAATACACGCTCGACGGCCCGAGCAATATGGCTGCGCCTCGAACGCCTCTTCCGTGACAACAAAGAGGCTCGGACCATCCAACTCGACAATGAGCTACGCACCATAACAATCGGCGACAAATCTGTCCACGAATATTGCCAACGGATTCGTAAGATTGCCGATCTTCTTGCCAATCTCGATGCCCCGGTGAATGAAAAAGCCCTTGTCATGCACACACTCAACGGCCTCAACGAAAAGTTCGATAACATTGTCAATGTTATCCAACATCAGAAACCATTTCCCTCGTTCGATGATGCACGCTCAATGCTCTCGCTGGAGGAACAGCGTGTCACCCGTCATCGACACCCACATCCGATCCATACGGACAACGGATCTGCTCCCACGGTCCTTCTAACAAGCGGCCAAAGTCCCACACATGCGCCCCAACCCTACCATCAACCAAGGAACAGATCCCGTGGACGTGGACATCGGGGCTACCGCGGCGGAGCACATCGGTATCACGGGAATAATCCGTGGCAACAAGGGCAAGCCACGTATCCAACATCAAACCACATGTTCCCGGGGTCATGGAACATACCCTACCACGGCCCATACGCCCAGCCGCAGTGGTCACCTTCGGGAATATACTCGCCCGGATATGGTCCGCCAGCACTCTCTCCATGGTCCGTACCACCCACTACGTCGGCCGCATATGGTCCACAGGCTCCTCCTCCTCCAACAGCCTACGGAACACCTTGGACACAAGCACCGGTCACCTCCTCACATCCGCAGCCGACCTCCCATACGAACGCGGCTCTCCTCATGCAAGCACCAAGTGCCTCAAACTCCTCGGCCGCAAGCACTTCATCCGCAAACCTTCCTCCAGGGCTAATTCAAGCGTTCAACGCGGTCAATCTGCAACAATCTCCACCCTTGTCCCGCGCACGGCCACCACCTCATGATCATGCTCTCATCACCTCGGGGACAACTTGGCATCACCGCCTAGGGCACCCCGGGGATTCTAGTTTTTGTTCTTTGCTTTCTTCAAATTTCATTGATTGTAATAAAGACAACGCACAAACTCTTTGTCGTGCGTGTCAACTTGGAAAACACATTCGATTACCATTCAATAAATCTTCTACATTGGCCACTTTTCCCTTTGAAATCATACACTCTGATATTTGGACATCTCCCGTTCCTAGCATTAGTGGGATCAAGTATTACGTCATCTTCCTTGACCAATTCTCTCATTTTGTTTGGATTTACCCCCTTCGTCGCAAAAGTTACGTCTTTGGAAAACTTATCTATTTCTCCAAATACGTTACAAATCAATTCGGGAGACAAATAAAATACTTCCAATGTGACCACGGGGGAGAATTCGACAATAATGCCCTACGGTCTTTCTTTGACTCTAACGACATTATTCTTCGATTTTCTTGCCCTCAAAAATCCCAACAAAACGGAAAGGCCGAACGCATGATCCGAACTATAAACAATATCATCCGAACCCTACTCTTCCATGCCTACATGCCTTCGGAATTTTGGGTAGGGGCACAAAATGTAGCTGCTCATCTTATTAATCTTCTTCCATCGGTAGCCATAAACCACGAAATCCCGTACTCCAAACTTCACCAAAAAGCCGCCTCGTACTCACACTTAAAAGTCTTTGGCTGTCTTTACTATCCAAACACCATAGCTACCGCACATCACAAATTATCCCCACGGTCCACACCTTGCGTTTTTCTAGGTTACCCAAGCAACCACAAAGGTTATAGATGTCTTGATCTTCAAACTCGACGAATCATAATATCTCGACATGTGGTCTTCGACGAGAAAACTTTCCCTTTTGCCACAAAACGCATTACACCCTCCACCAACTATGACTTCCTAGACCACACAAATGACCATTTGCCTATGCTACATTCCCTACTTAAACAAACCACGGAACCGACCCTTACCGATGTCACCTCACCGCACGAGCCAAATGAGACCGACACCACACTAAATGAACCACGCACCCGAACCCATCCAATGACCACACGAAGCCAATGTCAACTACCTCAAGAACCCACGGCCCAACCAAACGAGTCCCGAACACGCTCCCATCCCATGACCACCCGTAGCCAACTTAGGGTTTCCTCACCTAACCACGTCATAAGCCTAAACACTACAACGATATCACCCGTACCTAACTCCCATGTTAAAACCCTAGAGGATCCATATTGGCGTAGCGCAATGCAAGATGAATTTGATGCTCTTATTAAAAGTGGTACTTGGGACTTGGTTCCTCGTCCCCACGGTGTTAACATTGTTCGCTCGATGTGGTTGTTCCGTCATAAGTTTAATGCAGATGGGACCTTAGCACGATACAAAGCAAGGCTTGTGGCCAATGGTAAATCACAACAACTCGGTATTGACTGCGAAGAGACATTCAGCCCGGTTGTAAACCCGGCCACCATTCGCACGGTCCTTAGCATTTGCGTTGAAGACACATTCAGCCCGGTTGTAAAACCCGCCACCATTCGCACCGTCCTTAGCATTTGCGTCTCTCGAAATTGGCACATCCATCAACTTGACGTCAAGAATGCATTTCTCCATGGAAACCTCAAGGAGACGGTATATATGTTCCAACCCCCCGGATTTCGACACTCATCCCATCCGAATCATGTGTGCAGATTAAAAAGGTCTCTTTACGGGCTCAAACAAGCACCCCGCGCGTGGAACAAGCGGTTCACGGACTATGCTTCACGGCTTGGTTTCACTCAAAGCCGGTGTGACTCTTCCTTGTACATTTTCCGACGGGGCACAACACAAGCCATGCTCCTCCTATACGTTCTCTTATACGTGGATGATATCATCCTAACGACATCAACTAAAGAGCTCATTCATCACATCATTGGCTCCCTCAAAGCCGAATTTGCGATGTCCGACCTCGGGGAATTACACCATTTTCTCGGCATCACCGCGGAACGCACCTCCACGGGACTCTTTCTCCATCAAAAGACATATGCCGAAAACATTTTGGAACGAGCGGGCCTCCTGCCCCCCTACCGCCACACCATGCGACACCAAATCTAAACTCACGGCAGATTGCGGTCCACCGATTGATGATCCGACTCTTTATCGCAGCATTGTGGGAGCCCTACAATACCTCACCTTCACACGCCCGGAGATCCAATACGCAGTCCAACAATTATGTCTTTTTCTTCATGATCCGCGTGAACCTCACTTACACGCCATGAAACGGGTGCTACGCTACGTCAAAGGAACTACGACCTATGGTCTACAGGTTCGTTCGTCTCACACTCATGGCCTTACGGCTTATTCTAATGCAGATTGGGCGGGCTGTTCTGACGGACGGCGCTCAACGTCCGGGTATTGCGTGTTTCTCGGAGATAACCTCATCTCCTGGTCATCCAAACGACAACCGACGGTATCCCAATCAAGTGCAGAAGCCGAATACAGGGCCGTGGCTAATGCCGTGGCCGAGACTTGCTGGCTACGCAACCTTCTAATGGAGCTCCACTGTCCCCTTTCTACGGCCACAGTTGTCTATTGTGACAATATTTCCGTTGTCTACCTCTCCAATAATCCCGTGCAACACCAATGCACGAAGCATATTGAGATCGACATCCACTTCGTCCGCGAGAAGGTTGCCCTCGGATCTCTTCGAGTGTTCCATGTCCCGTCCTCACGACAATTCGCGGATATCTTCACCAAAGGACTCCGTGCTGTGCTATTCCACGAGTTCACATCCAGTCTTTGCGTCACACCAGCCTCCGCTTCGACTGCGGGGGAGTGTTAGTATACAAGATCATAGATATTTTTGAGTATTATTGTGTCTTGATATTAGTTTTCTTATTTATCTCATCTATTGTACTTTAAATATGTAACCTTCACAATAATCAAATCAATCAACAATCATTCCTAATTACAGCTCAGTGTATACAAACCTCTGAGGGAAATATACAAGGCTGATGTAGTCACAACAAGTTGATTTTTGTATGTTATGATCAATCCTCTGTCGATTAAATGTTTTATCTAAACGTCCTCTCTATCTATTACCGTCTTGTAGTTTTATGATGGTATGATTTGTATACAGTTCATTTTTAAATGTTCCTTTTGTGCATGTCTATCTGGTCTCTCTTCATTTAAGTTGAACCACGATTTATGTCACCTAAGAATATAAAATTGGAGTAAATCGTTTTATTTAAACATGATTGCGCACACATCATTCACTATGACTTTCATAGTTACACTGAAATAATTATGAATCTACTGCCTACTTTTTCTTCTGCTCTTCCTATTGTTCATCATTTTGGTGGACCTTTTAGGTCAAAAGAGTTTTTTTAAAGAATTTTTGCCTTTTTTTTCCAATGCTGGTTGTGTTATTGGGGAGGTGGATCTACCATTAAGGGTATAAGGCAAGAAAATGATGCTCATGTTGAGGTTAATGATGCAAAAACATATCGCGATGAGTGTGTGGTCACTATCACGTCTAAAGAGGTTTGGTTACACTCTTCTCTTCTTATTGATAACGAGTTTTTAATCTTGCTTTGACCAGCTTTAAGTTTTCCAGAACATTTTTTCCATGCTATATTTTGTTGTAGAGTACTTGATAAAGTTATCCTTTTCCATAAGTGGTGTACACCATTTATTTCAATTGGTTGTTTGATAGCCTTTTCCTGTTATCTGCACCACGTATGAGGAAGAAGAAGGATAGGCGGCTAAGATGAAGGAAGAGGATGAGAACGGTTGTAACAACATCGAAAACCACTATATTAAGTTGAATATGGAGGGAGTTCCCATCAACAGAAAAAGAACTCTTGAACTCATGTTCAACACATCTATCTTGTGCATGTCTCTCCCTTCTCTCTCTATGTATACACAATATGTATATATGTGGTGTAAATAGCCTACATGAAGACCTTGGCTTTTGAAAAAAAATTTAGATTTCATGGTTTTTGGAAATTAAGGGGAGGCAATGCGTTGGAAAGCTTTTACCACGAAGGATAAGGTCGAGCGGTGAACCGATGGCGAGGGTGAACCGCTATTTGTTGCTCGAAGATGACAATCAATATTAATGGAGGCTAGAATCGAATACGAAATTCGACTTTTGATCTTCTCCTTTTTCCCTCCATCAAAGATTCTTCCTATATTCTTCTCTGTATCTTCAACGTCATCAACCTCCGAATGTTTCTCTGCCATTCAAATGAATCGATTTTTCCAGCCAGCCTCAGTCTAGCAGGTAACAATGCATTTTTATGCCTCCTTTGCTGTCATATTCTGACCCGCACTCTACCCTCTCGGTCTATCGCAGATTTCATAGTCGACAGTCCTGTAACCCCAACTGCATCTCCCTCTTTCACTATCGGCTTCTCAAGTCATCAGTTAAGAATTATCAAATTAAAATACAAAGCCTTTGATGATACGTAGCTTGGAATCAGATCATGGTAATTGATCTATTGCTTAATTTAGTGGATATGTGCATCTCCCTCTTTCACTATCGGTTTCACGTATCATTAGCTTTTCTCTATCCCTATTTTTGATGTTTTCATAATACTTTGTATTTTCCAAGAGTTTACTAAATTAAGATACATATCATTTGATGAACTGGAAGGATTTAGAGGTAGTTTGGAATCAGATCAAGATATATGATCTATTGTGTAATTTAGTGGATATGGAGCAAGACCTACCTTGAAAAAATTTGTATTTTGATTTAGATCCATTTCATCTCTATTACCCAAATTCTACTATCTTTGATTGAATTTTTTTTTACGTTACTAGGTGGATTTTCATGACTGGAGAAGACATCCAAAGCTTATCATGCTTTTAAGTTTGAGTTACTTTGAAAATCCTTCATTCCAGCAATACCATGCATCTGGACTTGGCAACAAACACCAATTTAGGGATGCTAGACCAAGGCTCTATACTAGATCCAATCAAAAGGCCTTCCACCTCCGTCTCCACTTTCTCCTCCTCCCTCATCACTTGCGATTCTGCCAACAAAAAGGACGAGTGGATCAAAATGACCTTCAGCCCATTCTCTCTTCTACTCTGGGAGCCGCTCGCTGCAGCCTGGCTCTTGAGGATAGGGAAACCATGTTGATTCATAACAGGATCGACTAGGATTTCGATGAGGTATTTCTTCTTCCTTACTTTGTTTCCGTTTTCTTTGTGGTTCCTCGGATGGTGAAGACGACTAAACGGGTGAGCGGTGAGCGAAGACGAGTATGGATTGGTGGCGAGGCACCTTCTTGCGATAAAGATGGCAAGGCGGGTCTATGATGACAAAGCAATAGATTGGCTAGGGTTCCAATGAAGTAGTCCTCTTCCTTGAATTTGTTTCCTTTTTTTCTGATTCGTCAGATTTTCTTTGTTCATCCTCCAATTTGGTATTGCCTTCTGGTTCCGCGAATTTGAACATCCTCTTATTTGTAGATGCCTTAACACCTTTTTTTTTGTTATGGGTGTATTCAGTATAGAGGGTTTTGAATCATCTTATTGTTGATTAACTGCAGGTAACAAGCCCTATTGGTAGAAGAAGATGGATTACACCCTCGATTCAGATTTTCAGATCCAACACCTACGTGCCACAGTGTGTAGTGGTGCTCATCTCAATCTCAACTTTGTTCCAGAGGAACAAACAATATGCAGTTGTTATATTGACTCATATTTGGAAAAAGGTAATCCAGTTCAACGTTTCTAGATACTGATTATGTGGGAAATATGGAATGTTTTAAAACTATTCATATACGACAATGGAAACAAAAAGGTGTTGTTTATAGAGGCAAGCGTGCAAAGTCTCCACGAAAAGACTGTGTTCTGAATTCGCCATTCATTTTGTAGTTTTGTTCAAATTTTGAATAGAACAATCGTGTGTACAAAGAGGTTGATGTAGTGCGAGTAGTTCTAATCCTTAGACATAATCCCATCAGATGTTTCTATATATCCTTAATCTAGCTTCTACCCAAATCAAGATCCTATCATCCACTATAGTGTCGATGTTACATCTGTTCTTGGTACATTACCTATATATGACTTTCATGGTTACATTGAAATAATTATGAATCTACTGCCTATTTTTTCTTCTACTCTTCCTATGGTTCATCATTTTTGTGAACCTTTTAGATCAAAAGAGTTGTTTTTAAAGATTTTTTTTGCTTTTTTCCCAATGCTGGTTGTGTTATTGGGGAAGGTGGATCTACCATTAAGGGTATAAGGCAAGAAAATGGTGCTCATGTTGAGGTTAATGATGAAAAAACATATATCGCGATGAGTGTGTGATCACTATCACGGCTAAAGAGGTTTGGTTACACTCTTCTCTTCTTATTGATAGCGAGTTTTTAATCTTGCTTTGACCAGCTTTAAGTTTTTCAGAACATTTTGTCCATGCTATATTTTGGTGTAGGGTACTTAATAAAGTTATCCTTTTCCATAAATGGTGTATACCATTTATTTCAATTGGTTGTTTGATAGCATTTTCCTATTATCTACACCGCATATGAGGAAGAAGAAGGATATGCGGCTAAGATGAAGGAAGAGAATGAGAACCATTGTAGCGACATAGAAAACCACTACATTAAGTTGAATATGGAGGGAGTTCCCATCAGCGGAAAAAGAACTCTTGAACTCATGTTCAACACATCTATCTTGTGTATGTCCCTCCCTTCTCTCTTGATGTATACACAGTTATATGTATATATGTGGTGTAAATAGCCTACGTGAAGATCTTGGCTTTTGAAACAATTTTTAGATTTTATTTCATTTAAATTTTATTTTTTCTGTTAAAATGTATAAATAGGCTATTTAGGAATAATGAAAAAATAAAGACGGAATGGATATATATATATATACATCAATGAAGTGGGTGAATCATAGATATAAGATACGCCTTATATGACAGTTAGAAAATGAATGTTGGGGCAGAAGATGAAGAAATTTGCAGCGAGAAGATTCATGTGCTAATATATGCCGATTAGATGATGGTCGTTTATGTTCCTTTGGAATGAGTATTATTTTTTAATCCTTTTTTTAATTTGTTATTTAAGAAAAGTTTCAAAATATATTCATATAATCAATATATATATATATATATATATATAAAACGATAGTAAATTGAGTTGGATAATAGTAATAGAATGTTTTTGTAAAGTGTGAGAAGAATGAACATCATGAGAGTTTATCAGTACACGGTCTGAAGTTGGAATTGGTGTTTGGTGGATTAACTTTTGGAGAGATAACATTGTCCAGTGGAATTAACTTGTTATATGTATCAAGATTGGTTTCAGTAGTATACTTCTAATAATATAAAATTAAAAATTACAAAAAAACCTACAGGGGTATTTTTGATAATCCAGCCATATCTAACCCTTTAGATGAACATTATTTACATGTTTTATTTCGGAAAATTTTAAAAACAATTCTCCAACGAAATTTTAAAAATTATTTTTGTATTATATATTAAATTTTTTTAGATTTTGTCTATCACAAAAATCCTCTATAAGAAAAATGAATCTAAATATCAAAACAAAATTTACTATCTTCCATTCATAATTAAACATTAATTTTTTTATTAATCATAATAAAAGTATAAATATCAACTACAAAAATCATTTCCCCATATATATGTATAATATCACCAGTGAAAGTATTTTAATATTTAGCAATGAAACTCTTTCTTTCTGTTGCATTATTTTATAATCGAATTCTTAATTGTATTATTTATTAGAGGTTATTCATTATTTTGTTTATTGTAAATGTTTTTTTCTTATATTTAAAATCAAAAATTGAAAAAATATAGGAAAAGTACATTTATATCTTAATACATCTTTAATGAGATGCAATTTTTGTTTTTAAGATCAAACAAACTTATATCTAATATCTTATAAAAAGAGAATGCATATATCTAAAAGAGAATGTATGAGGAATAGTAAAAATATATACATGGCATCTTTTAAAAAGTTGAATTTAATTTTTTTGATGATGTGTACAATTATTGATCATTTGATGATGCGTACAATTATTGATCATGTCATGTCATGAATAAATTTTTTTTCCAAATTACATTCTCCCGCAGCAGGTTTTTCAAAATCCTAACCCTAATTTCTTTTTCCCCTCTCTTCTCCCCTTCTCTCTTGCCTTCATGTCGCCTGTTTCCCTCTCTCATCCTCTTTCTTAATTTCTTTTTCCCCTCTCTCCTGTTTCTCCTCTATCCTCTCCTCTCTCTTGCCTCTCCTCCCGCCTGCTTCCCCATTCTCCTCCTCTTCCCGTTCGCCGGCGGTTCCCTTCACCTGCTTCATGGAGCAGAGAACCGCGGAGAGGACGGCGCGAACGGTGGCGGTGGCGAAGCACAGACCGGCGACAGTTACGGCAAGAAAAAAAATGAAGAGAGAGAGGAGCAGTAAGAAGAAGCAAGGGGAGGAGACCGGCGGTGGTGCAGCAAACGGCGAACTGGAGCTTGACGGGCAGACGGCGGCCAGCCGGAAAGAAGAAACGGCGGCAAAGAGAGGACCGGCGGCTGAAGAGCAGTAAGAGAGACAAAAATGGAGAGAGAGAGGAATAGTAAGGAAGGAGGCGTACCTCGTACCTCTGTAGAAAAGAAAAGAAGTTAAGGGAACCCTAGGGTTCCTAGGGTAATAATAATGGGCTGGCAAAAAATAATATAGGTCCCAAATAAAATAAAAGGCCCAATGAATTTTGGAAAATAATTAAAAAAAACCAAAACGATAGTGGCATTATGAGCAACCATTCAAAATTCAACGACAAAATCTCTAAAATTAAGTATGGTTTATAAAATTAATATCAAAAGTATAATATAATAATTGTGTGTAATCAGACTAATTTTCAGTATTTTATATGTATTGTTGAAATTAATAAAACAAATTTTTCATAAATTTTTATCTCAATTTTTTTTCTGTAATATAATTTTTATTTTTCTAAATCCAAAAACAAAATTCTGATTAAATTTCTAAATTTTCGTTTTTTATTTTCTGTTTATACAAAAATGGTTAAAAATCCAAATTAAGGTTTCATGTATTTACAATTGTTCATGAAACTATAAAAATCAATTCCAACACCTGATACTCTTCGACGTGATGACGATCCCGGTGGAAGCCAATTCGATGGACATGGAGATAGGCACAGAAGCTATAGCTCGGTGGACATGGACGTGATGACGATCCCGGTGGAAGCCAACTCGGTGGACATGGAGACATGCACAGAAGCTAGCTTGGTGGACATAGACGTGATGACGATCCCGGTGGAAGCCAACTCGGTGGACATAGAGGCATGCACATAAGATAGCTCGGTGGACATGGAGGTGAGCACAGAGGTATGCTCGGCGGACACGAGGCGAACATGGAGGCAACAAAGGTGAATCAGAAGAGGAGGAGGACTATGAGGCTCTGCACAAGGAAGAACATGAACTGTTAGGTTTGTGTAGTCTAGGCCAAAAACAAGAAGACCATGGGCCTTAAGGAAATGTGAAGCGGGAAGGAAATGAAGAAATAACATGCAACACAAGCCCAATCATATTTTTTATATAGTTATCATCAACGGTTGTTTTGCATACCTAACATCATATTAACCTCCAAAATTAATTTTATAAATCTTCAAATTTAGTTTTTTTGGATTTTTCATCTAATTAGAATATTGGTTCATTTTTTTCCAAATCATAACGATATCTATATCTTCCCTGTCTATTGGTTTTTTCTCACAAAATCTTCTATCGACTTCTATCACAATGGTCATTTCTTATCCAAACAAATATATGTATATGTATATAGTCGTTATCTACGTCATTAGTTTGATCTTATACTATATAATAAACATTTTTCTCAATCGGATACATTATCCCCATGTGCTTTTACTTTTGGAGTCGAAATTGTAAAAAAATTTAATTTTTATTGTTCTTAAATGAATATATAAATACTGATGTAAAATATGTTCTATAATTATTTTTTTCAATTGTTGTTATACCAAATATTTTTTTTCTTCAAATATAAATATCATCGTGCGTAGCGCGGCTATAATCTAGTATCATCTATTTAGTCCAATTAAAAATAAAAAATGTATATTTTTTAAAGAATTCATTTTTTATTATGTACTCTCTCGTAACCATCATAACATGTTGTATATTATGACAAGTTGTTTTTTAGGAATATACTTATCAAAGACATGTAAAAAAATAAATATTGTATATGTCATAGTTAACGTATGATACAAATCATGACTTGATGTCTCATTCATCCAAATTAAAAAGTAATAGTTTTGCACTTTGTCGTAAAGGTCTTATCTTTGTAATCATGATTTGTTTGCACATATGACTTGATATTTCACACTTTATCTTTGAACCAAAATTTTCAAACATACATGAATATTATGTACATTGCAAATAATTAATATTTGTATCCGATTTTAAAGATGCTATAACTACATTATACATTTAAGTCTTGAGAATATGCTATGCAATGACGATAAATAAAAGTCAATGGCAAAGTTTAAAATAGATTCGTTTGTATCTACCATAATCGGTTTTCAGCCACAGTGAGTTGTATGTTGCACTATCAAGGATCACTTTAGCTGACGAATTGAGGATATCAGATCTAAATGAAGATTGCACATGACAATCGGTCATTAAAAATATTGTTTATGAAGAAATCTTTATTGGCCTACCAAGAAACATCAGACAAGCATCATAATATGTAATTAATTAGTACATTATACTCATGATTAAAATATAAGCGCTGTACTTTTACTAACGAAAACTATTTTCCACATATTGAATCCTCATTACCCATGATCTTTTTAAGAGTTTGATGAGCAAAAACAAATCAACTTCAACATTACTGGTAAACCTATATTTTTAAAGGATATTTCAATACTCCATATCGATATATAATAATACATTCCATGTATTCGTTCTTCTTAATTTTGTTCTCTTTATGCTTATAATTAAAAAATTTTATTATAATTCATTTAAAAAATACTATAACCCCACTTGGATGACAACATCTACAAAGAGCTCATTTTGAGTTTTTTTTTTTGCAGATAGTAAATAAATTTCATTTTTCTTCTGCCTTATAATGTGATAATAATTATTTGTTTTTTTATATAAACATGTATCTCAAACATAATTTGGAGACATAGAACTTGGAATTAATTAAGACATTTGCATTATTTTTAATTGTCATAATGTGTTTTCTAAAAAAATGGGAGATAACAATTCATTAAACAAAATTTGGACTATAACTTATTTTTTTTCCTAAAATAAAAATTATTTTTACCTTTATTTTAGAATTTCTTTATATATATATATATATATAGAAAACTAAGAATGTTTTTGTGCAACATAAACGCCGTCTCTCTTAGGGATTTGATTTAAAAATCATGATCACAATATAAATTATTCTCATGAGATCAATTGTATAAAAAAATACATTAACATTTATTTTAATTAATGTTTTTTTCATGTTCACGTTGTTGCGTAATTATCTTTTGTAAATGTTTCAATCAACTTTGTTAACACTTCGATTGTTCTGCTCCACAAACATCTACACCAATCAAAATCTAAAGACAAACAAGAAATTCAAATATATGAAAGTTTTGAAGATTTCCAAATTATGTTCATACCTCGATAATTTTTTTATCATGTTATAAATAAAAAATAATTGATTCGTGAAAATTTATGTGGGCAAGGATAAGAAAAACAATCATGGAAAAAACGTTTGTCGAAATCATGCGGACACTTTCTCCGACAATTTACGTTTTAAAATTTCAAATATATTATTAACAAAACGATGTGTTGGTTTACATTATATCTTATAAATCTATTATTTAAATTTTTACATTGAAAGTAGGAATTTGTGTGTTTTTCATGACAATATTTGAATTATTAAATTATGTACAATATTTAAGAAAACTACAACTAATGTATAAAATAAGAGGAGATATTCATCCTAAAAATTTAATCCATGCTACAAGTGATAATAGTATGTGCATATATTTTAAGAGAATACTGTTACCAAAAAGTTCATACGATTTCCAAATATAAATTTTGGATGCATTCATTTGAGTATTATTGGATTGGTTGACCACGAAGAACTTTTATCGAATAATTAGTTTTGCAATGAATCAATCATATTATTTATTTTCTACTTAACTTATATAATTAATTTTTCAAAGTTGTAGATGTTGTTGGACTTCTAATCGCTATGCAACGATCAAATTTGCAGCTAGCTACCTTTGATAAACAATTCAAATATTGCTCAAATGATTATCAAGAAAACAGTCTCGATCGTAACACGTGTTATTCCCATGATGATCAAAGGTTTTCAAAAACAAATTAACATTATATTAATTTATAATTGTTCTTTTTAGTTTATGTCGTTGCGTAATTATCTTTGGTAAATGTTATCAATCAGGTTTGTTAATATTTCGATCATCATGCTCCACAAACATCTACACCAATCAAAATCTAAATACAAACAAGAAATTCAAACATAAGTAAGTTTTAAAGATTCCCGAATTATGTCCATATCTCAATAATTATTTTTCAATCACGTCAAAAATTAAATTTAGACCTAAAAAATTATGCAGGTACGGATAGGAAAAACAAACATGCAAAAAAATCCAGTCTAAATCATGCAATCACTTCCTCCAACAGATTAATTTTTAAAATTTCAAAGATATTATGAAAAATGACATTGTTAGTTTACATTACATCATATAAATCTATTGTTTAAACTTTTAAATTTAAAAATAGAATTCGCGTGTTTGTATTGACCGATACACATATCACATGTCATTACAATATTTGAATTAATGAATTATATACAATATTTTAAAAAATACAATTCAATTATTACAAAATCGCGCAACACACGGGTATCATCTAGTCATATATAAAAGAGAGTTTTTTTAATTATTTCTCCTTTCGCCACATTAGATGAATTTTTATTAAAGATTATTTTTAATTTGATTAATTTTTTAATTCTTTCATCTTTCTCTCTCATGTATGTTCTTCTTCTTAGTCTTTATTATCTTTTAATATTCTTTCTCTTCATCTTGCTGATAACCGGTTTAGCAGGACCACAGAGCATCAAATAGGTAACTCCTTATGTCTATTTTTATTCTTCCTCTTTATAATCTCTTAAGCTTCTTTCTTTTTTTCTTCCTCGAATGCTTCTTTCGCTTTGTTTTCCTCGAATGTTGGTGAATCCGAAGATTTTGACCTAAATCCGTGGAGAATGTTGTCAATTACTGGTGTAGTATATTCTTCTTCTTCCTTTTTATTATTGGCATAGCAGGCCAACAGACTTCATCTTCCTTGAATACCTCTTTCACTTCTTCTTTCTCGAATTTTGGTGAATCTGAAGATTCTGATCTAAATCGGTGGAGAACGGTAGCGATTACCGACGTAGCAGGGCCATAAAACTTCATCGATGACGGAAGAGATAATTCCTTATGTCTATTCTTCTTCTTACTCTTTATTCAGTTCCGTTTCTGGGTAACAAATGTCTCTTCGCATCCAAACAAGGAATGGTAAATAACCTTTGAAATTCGAGAAAAGAAAGAAATAATGAAAGACGAACAGAGAGTTCGAGGTCGAAAACTCACTAGAAAATTCGAAGCGAAGGAAACTCCGTACTATTTCGTCGATAGGGAATCGCACGGATCTCAGAGTAAAGACGCAGGTATACATACAAAATATATGCGTCTGTTTACAACATCATATTTATTTATTCTTACGGTTTTTATTCCCTACATTTCAGAAAAATTACTGTGAACATCCAAACTTTGAATATTACAATAGAGTTCATATATTCTTTCAAAATTGCATTTTTATCTTAAATTTTAGTTAAAACGTGATTTGAATTTGGATCATTTTCTAGATTATTTCAGGATTATGTCCATGTCCAGCAAAATTTTATTGTAAATATGTTAGATCTGGTGGGCTATAAGTAGCAACTATTTATATGGGATACAAAAGAAACAATTTGAGATATTTATGTGGGTTTTTATTATTTCAAAAATAATTTTCTTAGAGATATAACTATGTAAGTGCGAAATATCTACTTTATGGAAGAACCTAGATTCCAAAGTCAATGCGCCGGTAAGATTGTGCCACGTCATGTAACAGATCTGGACGTGGCGATCACATGGGCTTGACGTTGCCACCGATTATTGACACGTGGTGTTAAATTATTGGTTCCATATAAAATAGCCATGTTTCCTTTCACACACGTGACACGTGGCGTTAACGGTTGCGATTACCGGCGTAATAGGGCTACGGAGCTTCGCCAATTACCAAAAAGGTAAATGATTATGTATGTTTTTTTCTTCTTCTTTATTATCTATTAATATTCTTTCTTTTCATCTTCCTCGAATGCTTCTTTCTCTCTGTCTTCCTTGAATATTGGTGAATCCGAAAATGAAGAAGAGACTGGTGTTGAGCTAGAGCAGCAAACCGAATGGGATTTTGACCTAAATCGATGGAGAACGTTGGCGATTATAGGTAGGTCACGGAGCTTCGCTGATGACCAAATAGGTAACTACTTATGAATTTTGCTGTGAAATGCTATTTTTATACATATTTCGAGTTAATATAATTCATCTGAATGGTTTTTGTGGATTGAGTGGATTTAAATCTGATTTATATTTGGATTTCTTGATTGCTCACGACAAGGTTATTGTGCAGGCTATGGATTTGTGTAGTTGTATTGTGTGTCCATTTCTTTAGATTTTTTAATGATTTTTGTTTCATTTTTAATGACTCTTATTCAAGGTTTGGCTCCAAAACTGGTGGTCAAGTGGGTGAGTGGAGTTTAGCTTCACTGGATTATTTCGAGTTTGGGAAAGTTTTTTCTCCATTGTTTTGGTTTTTGTGATTGGATTTTAGGGATAATAAGATGGATTCACTGCAGGATGTGCTTGGAAAATGGGGGAAGATACGGGCGAAAGCTACGAAGAAGGTGGAGCATCTCGGTGGAAACATGTGGTAACAGCGTAAGCCATTTCTTGGATTTCTTGGTTCAATCGATTGGGTCGATCTTTGATTTATATTTGGTTTTCTTGGTTGCTCAAGAAAACACTATTGCGAATGCTATGGATTAGTTCAATTGTGTTTTGTGTCGATTTCTTTAGATTTATTAATTGCTTTTGTTTCATTTTTTTATGATTCTGATTCAAGGTCGGGCTCCAAAATTGGTGCTCAAATGGGTGAGTTGAGTTTAGCTTCACTGCATAATTTGAAGTCATTAAGAAAGATTTTCTGCGTTTTTTGGTTTTTGTGATTAGATTTTAGGGCTGATAAGATGGATTCAGTGTAGGATATACTGGTGAAATGGGGGATATGAGGGCATTCAGTGTAGCTGGTGAAATGGGGGATATGAGGGCGAAGGCTGTGAAGAAGGTGGAGAGTCTCGGTGGAAACCTGTGGTACCATTGTAAATGTAAATTGGATTTCTTGGTTGAGTCTATTGAGTTTATTTAATTTTGATTTATATTTTGATTTCTAGGTTGCTCATGTAAAACCTCATTACGAATGCTTTGGATTTGTTCCATAGTACTGCTTTGACACATTCCTATAGAACATCATTGTTCGTGTGACTTCCATTAGATGGCGTTTTTTTTCTCTCGGCTACTCCATTATGTTGTGGAGTGTAAGCGCAAGATGTCTGGTAGACGATGCCATGATTCTCAAAATATTCTTTGAATTGATTACTGGTGTATGCTCCTCCATTGTCCATTTGAAGAATTTTTAGTTTGGTTTCATATTGAGTTTCCACAAATCTGTGAAACTTTTACAGGTACACTTAGACCATTTGCAATTGAAACAGAACTGAGATACGATTTTATATAATCTAATAAATTTGACTTATTAATCATTTGATTGGTTGAACTAGAATTTACTATGATTTTATGTTTAAGAATATATATGTTATCAAAATCATATTTACTTGTCGTTTCTAGGCCAGAGCATTGGAGAAGTTTGCAGATTTCCTCAATTTCTACCTTGAGAGCATGAGTTTGATCAGTTTATGTCTGGATGGTTACCTGATGAGCGTCTGCTCTTGGTTGATTTTTCTCCCTTGTGCCCAGTTTTTGTAAGGGTGAGAAATCCACCATTTCTCCTTAGTGCGATCCTTCTTTTTACAATGTTCACACCATATGACTTTTCTTTCGGTTCTTGTGATGTTGCGGTTATAGTGACGAAAGGTGTGACTGATAAGATTTTAGAAAGATCTGCCTAGGGATTAGAGTAGCTCGAACACTTGGTCTTGATTATCACGATCAGTTATATCATTTAGATAAACTGTGCATGGACACAACTCGCCTAGTTTAGCCCCTCAGATACTTGAAATCATTAAGGTGGTGATTGAAAGGCTTGTTGTCTTAACTCAAGGCCTTATTGAATTCGAAAGATCTTGCAAGATTGGACATGTTTCCATAAACTTGCTTCAACTCATCCTAAAGATTTTGAGCATTCTCTTTATGCCCATCACGAAGAATATATGGAGCGAGTAAATTTTGAAAAGCACCCGGGCATTCGAGGATTCTTGTTGTGCTTAATCCGAGAATTGCTCAGTTTGGTTTCCCCATTGGTGCTTTGAACATATTTCCATAGCCCCTGCTACCAAGATTAGTTTTGGCTAGATGAGACTATATCATATAGTTGTCTCCCTTAAAGACGATCAAAATACTTCCTTAATAATAGTGTTTGAAGGATTGATAACAAACAAAAAAGAAAAGAAACAAAAAATGATGTGGAAGATTATGTTCGTCTCTCTGATACCATAAAGACTTTTAGAGATTGAACACAAATAGATAGATCGATATATTAAATTAGAAATTAAGAGAAGAATAAAGTATAAGAATTAAAAAAGAACAAGATTAGAGAATAATATTTCTCTATTTAGTGTAATTCGATTACAAAGGTCTGGACATCTATTTATACTCAATTCAAAACGTCTAGAACAAGAAGAAATGAAAGAATCAAATTGACATAATTTTGTACAAATTAAGGATTATAATCTTGTTGTTTCCTTGTTTGTTTGCAATGACAAATGCCTTGATTCTGAACTATCTTCTTTCCTTAATTAGGAGATTGCACACGCTCTTTATCTCCTAAAATGGCTTCATATCAATATGTAATTGATGCACAAAATTCTTTCATTAATTAGAAGATTGCACGTGTTCCATATCACCTATTGATAGCTCATCAGATAGTTTATCATATAGCTTATCCACTATTTCTAACAGTATTCGGATGAGGCAAGCCGTCGACCATAACAATGGTGTTGATAAGACGGGTAAATCGTCTTAGATGAAGCAATCCAATCTGTGGCCCTCCAATAGTGTGAATATCTGAATGCTCAAGTGAGATAATTGGAGCAAGTGTGTTTTGTGATATAATTCATGTTGTATAGTGACCAAAATACGTAGAGGATCATTGTGGTTGAACATCAATCCTTGTTCGAGACTCATGAGGTGCTTGGTGCGCCATGATCTATGGAGACGAATTTGCAGACAAGAAAAGTTTGTTGAACAACGAGACATCTCGCGGATGCGTGAGAAAAGAAGGCATTTGGATACGAGTGACCGATATAAGTGTTTGGATCAGGGACCACTTGCCAGCGACGACCAAAGGAAAATAAATCCCCAAAATGGAGGAGGCGAGCACCAAGATTGAAACAAAAAAGGCCCTGCTATCGTATAATAAGGAATAAAAAGTTATTGTATTATTGTGTTAAAAGATGATTATATATATATATATGAATACATCTAGTTTCATCTTTATAATTAAAATTTACAATATTAAATTAACTAGATTTAGTCATATATGTAATTTATATACGTTTCTTAGATTGACGTCTTCTTCACCTATTCATTCCATCATAGCCTACTCCAAAACGTCTAAACTGTCTTATTTGCCTTCTCATTGATTTCTCCTTCTCGGAATAACAGTCGAATCCATCCCTCTCTTTCTTTCTTTTTTTACCACTCCAAACAGTCCTTTTAGTCGAGTAAGTAAAATACCACTCCCAAGGAAAAGAGAGATGGAACTCCGAGAGCTTGCCTAACCGTTTAAAGGAAAGAAAGTGTTTCATAACTATTTGTTTATGGGGAATGGGAAAACAAACTGGAAATAAACAAAGTCAAGAGTAATCAACGGATAAATTCATCTTTGCTTCCGTCTTAGTTGAGTGTTTATTAAAAAGAAATTGTATAACATCGAATGATTGTATTTCTTTTTTAGAAAACGAAAACCCAAAATCAATTATAAATATCCATTTCCCTTTAATTCTTTAGATCGATTTTCTTTTTCTTTTATCTAAAATGTGCCAATTTTCCATAAATCGAATTTTATAAACGGTGAGGATAAATCCGTCAATTTGACTAAGTTCGAGATAACAGAAACCGAAGAAGCAAACCAGAATACTAAATTCTCTGCGTTTGCGATGGAGCTCAAGCTGCAATATATTTCACTTCTCTCTCCAGTTTCAACAAGTAAGCTCATCAAAACCCTTATTTCTCATTCATCTAACTTCTCCGAAATTTAACTGTTTTTAATCCTTTTTCGGAAGTTATGTGAATGGTCCATGTTTACAAGACCCTTGGAAATTCCATCATTTTCTGCGAGAAAATCAGTCCAATTTGAGCTAAAATTCCAATTGGGTCGTGTGAGATTCGAGTTTGCATTATAAAGAAGTGGAGTAATTAAAGAATGGATTAGAATAAATGACTCCATATCAATGAATTAATAACAGGAAAAGGCTTTCTTGTCAGATTCTCCTTTTTCTTTGTTCTTCAGACCTGAAGTAGCAATGGCTTTAATCCAATCTCCCTAGGTTCAATTTTCATAGGTTTTGTTTAAGGGGTTTAAACTCTTGATGGTGAACTGGTAAGACTAGGAGTTTATGTTCTGATAGAATGTGAAATAACTGAAGGATTCAAAGGTCTCAAACGTCTAAGCTTTATTGATGGCCGAATTTAGCTAAACCACCTGAGGTTTTGGATCGAATGTTAGTTATTGCGTCTCAGTGTGCGACTCAAGCACTCTGTGTTCATGGCGTCAAATATGAGCTTGGACCTGACTATTCAAGAATTTAGAGATGTCCAATACGATATATAGAGTACATGATACATGCTATAATCGATGTAGATAACACAACATAAGACTCCCTTTATGCCCAGACTCAGTCTTGGAGCATGATCGTCGAAATTGGGAGCCCAATATCGGTATATTCATATTGGGATGAACCAAGTGCCGACATCATGTAAATAAACCCAAAAGCTAGTTCAAGAGTTTAGTTTTTCTCAATACCATATATATAGAGGTCTATGATTCATGTACTAGTTGATGTTGAGTGTGACAACACTAGATAACACATAGTCATGTTCTTTTGTTCTGATTTTTGTTTAAGGATTTATACATACTGAAGCTCTTGTGCTGTGTGCTATTGGTTTTGGAAGGTATTAGAGGTGTGAAGACGTTAAAGTCAGTTTCTTTGTTTGATTTGAAGTCTTTGCCTACAACAATGAAGAGGTCATCGAGCGTGGTTCCTGCTCTAGCTGAAACAGCTGCTTCTATAGCAATCGCTGGAACAGTTGTTGGTGTTGCAGCTACCCTACTTGTGCAGAGAACCAAAGCTCCTGAAGAACCAGAGGTAGGTCGTTTAGTTGAACTCAAGAAAAGATTATCCATGCTTAGACCGTTACTTTCCTCGTGGGTGCTATAACCAGTTGTACTATCTAGGTGTTTACCTTTGTGATGAGATGGATGTTATCCGTTTTAGCTAATGTGTTCCAGAAATGAGTTTGGCTGAGTTCTTACCTATAGGGCTTTACACGGTATATACAGTGTGTAGACCAAAGAGTCTTTCTTTGGTTTTAAAAAGAGGATTATGATTGGATAGACATGTTCTGAAACCCCAGGTTCGTATGAGAGACTGTGACGTTTGTGGTGGTTCGGGTATATGTTCTGAGTGCAAAGGTGAAGGTTTTGTCTTGAAGAAACTATCAGATGAAAGTGCTGAGAAGGCACGGCTGACAGCAAAAAATATGGCCACGCGATATACTGCAGGGTACAAATCTTTCTTAAAGTTCACACGATTCTCTTCCTTTCTCCATAGCTTCTCGAATTCTTGAAATGGAACGGAAAGATGTTCAGGCTTCCGAAGAAATGGAGCTACTGTACCAAATGTTCTTCTGCAAGATCATGCACTGCGTGTGGTGGGCGTGGAAAGATAAACTACTAGTTCTCACAGGGTACGTTTCCCCTCAACCTGCTGCAATTTTGTACAGATTTTCTTGTTTTGATTTACGCCGACAAAACATTAATCAAACTGGCAATTTAAATGCATTAATTGCTATCTTCAATCTGAAGCTTTTGCTTTGCATTTGCTTCAAACCTAAGATCGGTTTAGTGTCATATTCTTCAACTGTTGCTGAAACGTGAAGTTCAACCCACCATAGAGATTACTCAAACCATTTTGGTTTTCTGTGGCTTTCCTAATTATATGATCCAAACAACAAAAGATAAAGGCTTTTTCATATGTGCACCATTAGCAATTCAGCACCATCACAACAAAAAAAACCTTATCTTCTGCAACTTAAGCATGATTGTTCGCATCCCAAATCAATCGTTGTGTTGTGTTTGCTTAAAATGAAGATTGCATCCGCGTTTGAAGCATTTGTGTTGAGGGTAATGCCCTCGGGTATATTGGTGATAGAAAGAAATTCGCAATTCATTTTCTCCGAAAAGACATGTACAACATAAGAACCAGAGTCATTGGTACTCACGTAGATAGTAAGGATCTTACCTGTTTCAGCTCCCATACTAAAACACATAATATGATTATTTAAATTCATATATGGTAACTACTGCTATATCCATGACTAAGCATGGTCCGGAGTTCCAATCTACGGGGTCGGAACCGCCGACTGGCTTCTCTTAGACTAGCTATTCTCAGCCAATTTTATGCTTCCTTCATGTAAGCCTCGCCGCTTCACCGTCCACTCTGGATAATAGTGCTCCTTCGATCTCACCTCGTATCTTGTCGGCCCCAAGAACACATTTCTGCATTTCGGGAAATGTCTAAACGCGACGGGAAGCATACCATTGTAGAAGAGCGTTGTTGCTAAAGAGGGTATAGGAAGTGAACTAGTGAGACTGAGCCAGATACATATGAGACCATTGATGATATTACTCTCAGGCAGAAGAACTGGGTCGTCTTGTGAGAGGTCCATCCGCCAAAAGGATGCCATACCGAAGCTGGCTGCTATAATACCTATGTTGTGAAGCTAGAGGTGAAATCTGAAACAATAATCAAAAGTTATTGTAAGTAGAAATGAAATTTCCAAGAGTTGGTAAATTCTCTCACACTTTATACTTTGATACACATGAATTTATATAAAATAATACATGGTGTTTATGGTAAGCATAAAATCAATGATTCAATACTAAGAAATATGTACAAGAATATAGCGTAATTAATGTTGATTTATGGTTGTAATCAGAAGTCGTGGATGTCCAATTTGGACTGAAGTTTGCTGAATGCTTGTAATCCCAAAGTTTTGGTAAATATATCGACCAAATTAATTGATAGAACGAAGAAATGAGGTCTAAAAAGTTCTTCTTGAATTTCATCACGAATAAAATGAAAATCAACCTTAACGTGCTTTTTCCATTTATAAAAGATAGGATTCACTACAATGTCTAGAGCTTAGTGGATGTCATAGTATAGACACATAAGATGTGTCGTGGAAAACACCAAAAGACACCAACAATAATTTCAACGAATTGAGTTCATATTTCATTGATGTCATCGATAGATACCCTGCCTCAACTAAAGAGTGAGCAATTATAAGTTGTTTATTTGTCTTCCAGACGATAGACGAGTTGCCGAACATGACAATGTAGCAATTCAACGCTCGTCACGTCTTTTTTAAAGTTGTCTAATCAGAGTCGCAATATCCATATAGTTGGAGATAACGAAGGTCAACAAAATACCATATCCTAGTGAGCTTTTCAAATATTGAACAACCCTGAAAGTTATGTGCTAATGATATATGTGTGGTTGTTGCATAAATTGTGAAAGAACATGTGTGTCGTAGCAGTCTACTAATAAGTCATCAATAATGTTCCTGGCTGGCAAAGAGAGCAGTGTTGGCAAACCACACTCGAATATTACATCAAGAGCATATTTTTTGCAAAGAAATCGATGGAATTACGCGCCATTTCAATACCAAAGAAATATATGAGGGGCCCTAAATCCTTTATACGAAAACAATCGTGCCTTAAACATCTCCAAAGCGCTAGTCATTTTCTCCAATAAGTAGATCATCAATGTAGACTAAAACATATATGTATATCACCATCAAGAGAAAAATTAAATAATAAATAACTAAACCAAGATTGTTAGAAACCATACCTAGAGAGGTGGTCAATTTGGAAAACAAAAAACGTGGGGCTTGTCGAAGACCATAGTGATTTCTTGAGTTTAGAAACCAAACATAAGTCATGGCAAGACATTCCATGACATAGCTTCATGCACATTTCTTCGTACAAATCTCCATGTAGAAAAACATTATTAACATTCATCTGATGTGCAATTCATTGCTTTATTGTTTCCAAAGTTAGGAAGATGATGATAGTTGATATTTTAGCCTCTATTAAAAATTAATCCCTTCTTTTTGTTTATTTCTAAGAATAACCAGACAAACCTTGTTTCTTTCAATTGTCCCGTCGGTGTTGTATTTCATCATGTAAACACACCAATAGCTTTGAACGTAGGGTTATCGATTCTGATGTGTCATTTTTTTTGCCTTTTAATTCTTGTTGCATTGCTTTAATCCAAAGTCGATTTGATGATGTCTCTAGAAAATTGTGAGGTTTTGTTCCTACAATAATTTATGTGAAGAAAATCCATCCGACGACCACAATTAGTTTAGAATATTCGAAAAAAATTACTATCTGACGGTTGAGAAAACGACAACGAAACAAAAATTGATTTTTACAAATGATAAGGTTGCACGTGTTTTTTAGTACTATTTATTAGTCCTCTCTTCTATTAGCATAGCGATGGAGATATTATTTATCAATACGGGAAACATATATTTTTAAATGTAATGACTTGAATCTAAATATATTGATTTATCTTATAATAATTTTATTTAGGGTATTAATACTAATTGGAGTTGGTATATAATCTTAGATTTGTCGAGTATCAATCTTATATAGAAGAATGAACAAAATAATTTGAACAAAATTAAAAATTGAAATCATTATTGAATGAATGAAAAAAGTAATGATATTTTCTATAAAAATATTATATATTAAAAGTTAGCTTTGAAGCATTATGGTACCGCCACCTCAATGATGATGTAGCAGTCATGTCAACGATGACGTGATAATCACTTCACCCAAAAGGATAATCGAATTTTAGTTCAAATTTGTTACCGTTTTCTATTAACCTTCTCTATTTATTTTAAAAATTAATATGTTATTTTTCTTTATAAAGAATGATTGAAATTTTTTTCTTTTTTAATATATAAATCAATATTGTTCATTAAATTTTATCAATTTTATATTAATGACTTTTAGGATTTTAGTTAAAGTTGTTGATATAATCATATATTCAATAATTATTCTTAAAATTATTACAAATTTTTATATTATTATATATCCACATATAATTACATTCAATAATTTAAATTAATTTTTAAAAATATTTCCCAGAAATTGTAAGAGAAAGCTCGTCATGCTTTCACATCAACATTTACGTTTTAACAAAATATATAAATTAATAAACAGAAATTAAGCTTTTTAACAAAATATATTTCATTAATAAAAGAAATTAGAAAAACTTCTCACCCTCCATTTTTCATACGTTACTTTAAACATTGAAAACAATTGTTGAAAGGTTTTATCAGAAATTGTAAGAGAAAGCTCATCATGCTTTCACATCAACATTTACGTTTTAACAAAATATATAAATTAATAAACAGAAATTAAGCTTTTTAACAAAATATATTTCATTAATAAAAGAAATTAGAAAAACTTCTCACCCTCCATTTTTCATACGTTACTTTAAACATTGAAAACAATTGTTGAAAGGTTTTAATAAAAAAAGTTAATGTCAAAATTAACGCTGGTGACATTAACTATTGAAAGCTCTCCACTCATTCTATTCACCTTGCCTCTGCTCTCAAATCCTAAATTGGTTTTCATAATCCAAACTATGCAAAGAAAATGAATGTTGTTCGCAAGGAGTATATCCATGAAGTGGAGATATTCTGAATTGAGAAGCATGGCAAGGACGAGGTCAAAATACTGGATATACGAGCCGCCAACGCGGAGCCAAGGCGATTAAAGGCTGAGGCTGTCAATATTAGGGTTGAGAAGCGTTAGATTGCTCTCCATTTTCCATACGTTACTTCAAACATTAAAAACAATTGTTGAAAGCTTTCAATAACAAAATTAATATCAAAATTAATGTTGGTGACATTAACTACTGAAAGCTCTCCATTCATTGCGTTCACCTTGCCTCTGGTTTCAAACCCTAAATTGGTTTCCGTCATCCAGACTATGCAAAGAAAGTGAATGTTGTTCGCTAGGATTATATCCATGAAGTGGAGATATTTTGACTTGCGAAGCATGACAAGGACAAGGTCAAAATACTGGATATACAAGCCGCCAATGAGGAACCTAGGCGATTAAAGGCTCAGGCTGCCAATGTTAGGGTTGAGAAGCGTTAGATTGCTCTCCATTTTCCATATGTTACTTTAAACATTGAAAAAAATTGTTGAAAGCTTTCAATAACAAAATTAATGTCAAAATTAACGCTGGTGACATTAACTACTGAAAGCTCTCCACTCATTCCGTTCAACTTGCCTCTGGTCTCAAACCCTAAATTGGTTTTCGTCATCTAGACTATGCAAAGAAAATGAATGTTGTTCGCAAGGAGTATATCCATGAAGTGGAGATATTTTGACTTGAGAAGCATGGCAAGGACGAGGTCAAAATAGTAGATATACGAGCTGCCAACAAGGAGTCAAGGTGATTAAAGGCTGAGGCTGCCAAAGTTAGGGTTGAGAAGCGTTAGATTATTGAATATCAATCTTAATATGTAAAAAGGAATGAAAAAAGAAAATTGGAGAAGAAAGAAACTAAAACTTTCTATTGAATGAATGAAAGTTAGATTATTGAATATCAATCTTAATATGTAAAAAGGAATGAAAAAAGAAAATTGGAGAAGAAAGAAACTAAAACCTTCTATTGAATGAATGAAAGAAATAATGCTTATGTTCAATGAGCATTTAAACAAAACAAAGTCAAGAAAAACAAGAACTAAAAGTAACTAATTTACGCCTAGGTCTAACTAAAACTTGACATATCATATATACATAAACTATTCATATATATATATATATGTAGTTTACTTTAAGTTATTTTTTAATCATAATATATATATATATATATTATTTTTAGCTTTGAAAATTAATTGAGAAAAAAAACATGATCTTTTGATATTTTCGTAGAATTTCGAATTATTCATTCGTCGTATAGTTATATTTGTAGAGAAAAATAATCCAATGCCTTAATCCCTAACAACATTTGCAAAGAACATTAATAAAATCCTTCACAACCAACTCTTTGATTCACTTCATAACATTTGCAAAAAACATTAATAAAATCATTCACAACCAACTCTTTGTTCCACTTCAATAAAGAGATAAACCTGTTAAGAATTTTTTATACTAGATGATACCCATGCGTTGCACGGTTTTTTGATAGTTAAATTGCAGTTTCTTTAAATATTGTATATAATTTAATAATTCAAACATTGTAATTGTAATGACATTTTATATATGTATCGGCTAATACAAATGCATGAATTTCAATTTTCAAAGTAAAAAAATAAACAATAAATTTATAAGATGTAATGTAAACTAACACTGCAATTTATTCATAATATTTTTGAAATTTTAAAATATGATTTGTCGGAGAAAATGATCTAAGATTTGGACATGAGTTTTTCGCATGATTGCTTTTCCTATCTTTATATGATTAAAAAACAATTATTGAGGCATGAACATAATTTGAGTACTTATGTTTGAATTTATTGTTTGTCTTTAGATTTTGATTGGTGTAGATGTTTGTAGAGGAAAACGGTTGAAGTGTTAACACAGCTAATCGATACATTAACAAAGGATAATTGCGTAACAATATAAAACTTGACAAAATATTGATTTATATGAATGTTATTTAGTTTTGTAATAACATTGATCATGATGAGAATAACGTTTGTTATGATCATGGCTATTTTCTTCACAATCATTTGAGCAAAATTTGAATAAAAATACATTGCAAGTCTATCCCATATCGATATTTTTACGACATATTTTCATATTTTAAATGGCTCAAGCAAAAGTAAACAAATTATTGCGGAAGAAGTGGTTCAAAAGCAAATGGTTCAAGCAAAGTAAACAAATAGACATTTGTATTTGTTTTCTAATAATTTCATCGCATTGATGTACCATTAATTTTAGCTTTTGAAATCTTATATGTTATATTTTATACAAACATAACACTAATTTAAAAAAAAACTTAATTTTAAACATTTTTATTTCAAAATAAACGTCATGTGGAAATACAAATTCAATGGAGTTAAGTACATACTAATATGAAAATAAGATAACAATACGATAAGAAGAGATATGTAAAAATTTAATTTATAGAAGCGAGTTGCATATATGTTTTCGGACATTGCTTTGGAATACAATTCCTTCTTCAGCGCTCCATCAATTATTTTTCTCGATATATTTTTAAATCTATTTATAAGATTTATCGTGGCTTTTTAATGTTTAATTTCACATGTCGGATTATAACCATAAAAAATTATTTATATTCATTTTAACTTAAAAACTAAATTTAAATTTACATTATTTAATATAATTTCTTTAATTAAAACATTAATCCAAAATATACATCTAAATAAGATGTCAATTATGTGATAATTGTATGATATCATATATATTTATGTTAGTTTCTTTAATGTTTTAAAAAATTCAATTCTTGAAACTTGTATATTACATATTATATTGATATAATACAAAAAAATTATATAAATTTGAAAAATAATATTTATTCATACAATTTAATAACCAAAATATCAATTTTAATGAAAAATATAATTTTAAAATTTCTTATCAAGTTGACTAATATTTTTATTGTGACTAAAATTATAGAAAAAATTGTAATTTTATTATTTTGTTTTGTATAAATAGATTGTAATAAAACGAACATGACTTTTTCTAGAAAAAGTACATATAATTTTAAATCATTTCAAATCTTCGATAAATATATATTTTAATATTATTTAAAATGTTTAATATTATAAAATACTATACATATATATACAACTTGAAAAAGTGAATATAGAAATTTGAACCTTTTTTCGGCAAGATTCTCATTCTCTTTAAAAACTTTCTTTTTTTTTACGTTTAAAAAGAGTGTAAGCAATTACGATAAATTATCAGCATAAATGTTCATGGTGGGAATTTTGCAGATTCATAAGCATAAATGTCTTCCTATCTAGACCCATCTTCTCTACGCGAACCAACCTCATCTAACGATTTTCTTTTGTCGATCGACGAATTGATCTGCATCACCAAAAAAATCCAAGAACCAATGAATGGGTTCATATATTTTTGCAAAGGAAATGAAAAAGAAAAGAGCACACCAATGGATAAAAGAAAGAACATTAAAATGAACCTGCGGTGACTAAAACAACCCTAATCCAAAAGTGGACATTCACGACCTAAAATAACACATTCATGACTTCAACGAATGACTTGGTAAGAGTGGTGAGACCCCTTGCTTCCTCTCTCGCCTCTACCACTGCTGACTTTTTTGGAGATCTTCATGTGATTATGTATCAATAAAGACATGATGGAAAAAATGGAAGCAAACATACCTCATTCGTCTTTACACCAATGGCAGAAGAATCAAGCTGCAAAAATCACACACACATTAAAACTTTGGCACAAACAAATCAAATGTTCTTAATAGTTAGAAAAGGTAACAATCCTAGTGAGTATAATTTTGCAGATGAGATGGAGAAAGCACGTCCTCCAACATCCGAAGTTCCCTTAAGTGCACTACCTCATGATCTTCACGGATGCTATTGAAGAAGGCTCTAGCTAGAAAGGGAAAATACCGGCCATACAATTAGTTATTGTCTACAAACATCATAATATAATGAGCCTAAATGTACATAAAATGGTAAATTATATTTACCCTCTTGAGTATGCCCTTTGTCACCAGATCCATGTAACACTAAATAAACACATGATACAGCACACAGTGCAATTAAAGCTACGCAACCAGAAACTTCTCGTTAAAATTTAGCATAACGCTACAAGTCACACTCAAGGATAAAATGGTTAAATAATTACCTTGTACAGGTCCAGTGAATTATATGCCCATGAACGTAGTTTATTGTAGCCCTTACGGTATCGAGCTGGATCATCTTCTGATTTGAAAATAGGGAAATCTCTATGTGAAACAATACATTCTACATGGATACATAAAAAGCAAAGACATACATGATAAATTGGATAAAGAAAAACGTTCCACTCTTCTGTTTCAACCAAACGACAAAAAAGATTCCTCCATAGCCTCAGAACAAAAGGAATAAGACTGCAATCTCTCAACATACTAATAAAATCCACTAAAAGTAACACCTTTACGTGATAACGCTATAAGTCACAACAAACTACGTTCATGCAATTAGTCATTGTCTAGAAACGTCATAATATAATGAGCCTAAATGTACATAAAATTGTAAAGTGTATTTACCCTCTTGAGTATGCCACTTTGCCACCAGATCCATGTAATAGTGAATAAACATAGGATACATCACACGGTGCAATTTAAGCTACGCAACCAGAAACTTCTCGTTTAAATTTAGCATTATGGTACAAGTCACAATCAAGGATAAAATGGTTAAATAATCACATTGTACAGGTCCAATGAATTATATCCCCATGAACGTAGTTTGTTGTAGCCCTCACGGTATCGAGCTAGATCATCTTCTGATCTGAGAACAGAAAATCTCTATGTGAAAACAATATATTCTACAAGGATACATAAAAAGGCAAAGACATACATGATAAATTGGACAAAGAAAAACGCTCATAGTCTTCTGTTTCAACCAAGTGGCAGAAAAAGATTCGTCCATAGCATTAGACAAACACAAATAAGACTACAATCTCTCAACATACTAATAAAATCCACTTAAAGGGGCGCTTTTACGTGATAACACTACAAGTCACAACAAACTACGTTCATACAATTAGTCATTGTCTACAAACGTCATAATATAATGAGCCTAAATGTATATAAAATGGTAAATTGTATTTACCCTCTTGAGTATGCCTCGGTACCACCAGATCCATGTAACAGTGAATAAACAAAGGATACATCAGACGATGCAATTCAAGCTACGCAACCAGAAACTTCTTGTTTAAATTTAGCATTACGCTACAAGTAACAATGAAGGATAAAATGGTTAAATAATCGCCTTGAACAGGTCCAATGAATTATATGCCCATGAACGTAGTTTGTTGTAGCCCTCACGGTATCAAGCTGAATCATCTTCTGATCTGAAAACAGAAAATCTCTATGTGGAATTAATACATTCTACATGGATACATAAAAAGGCAAAGACATACATGATAAATTGGAAAAAGAAAAAATGCTCCCAGTCTTCTGTTTCAACCAACCGGCAGAAAAAGATTCCTCCATAGCATCTGAAAAAAAGGAATAATACTACAATCACTCAACATACTAATAAAATCCACTAAGAGGAACGCTTCTACGTGATAACGCTGCAAGCCACAACAAATTACGTTCATGCAATTAGTCATTGTCTACAAACGTCATAATATAATGAGTCTAAATGTACATAAAATGGTAAATTGTATTTACCCTCTTGAGTATGCCCCTTTGCCACCAGATCCATGTAACACTAAATAAACATAGGATACATCACACGGTGGAATTCAATCTACGCAACCAGAAACTTCTCGTTAAAATTTAGCATTACGCTACAAGTCACAATCAAGGATAAAATGGTTAAATAATCACCTTGTGTAGGTCCAGTGAATTATATGCCCATGAACGTAGTTTTTTGTAGCCGTCATAGTTTCGAACTCGATCATCTTCTGATCTGAAAACAATGAAATCTCTATGTGGAAACAATACATTCTATAAGGATACATAAAAAGCAAAGACATACATGATAAATTGAATAAAGAAAAACATTTCCAGTCTCATGTTTCAACCAAGCGACAGAAAAAGATTCCTCCATAGCCTCAGAAAAACAGGAGTAAGACTGCAATCTCTCCACATGCTAATAAAATCCACTAAGAGGAACACTTCTACGTGATAACTCTACAAGTCACAGCAAACTAAGTTCATGCAATTAGTCATTGCCTACAAACGTCATAATATAATGAGCCTAAATTTACATAAAATGGTAAATGGTATTTACCCTCTTGAGTATGCCCCGTTACCACCAGATCCATGCAACAGTGAATAAACACAGGATACATCACACGGTGCAATTAAAGCTACGCAACCAGAAACTTCTCGTTAAAATTTAGCATAACTCTACAAGTTACAATCAAGGATAAAATGGTTAAAAAATCAACTTGTACATGTCTAGTGAATTATATATATGCCCATGAACGTAGTTTGTTGTAGCCCTCACAGTATCGAGCTGGATCATCTTCTGATTTGAAAACAGAAAATTTCTATGTGAAAACACTACATTCTACAGGGATACATAAAAAAAGCAAAGACATACATGATAAATTCGACAAAGAAAAACGCTCCCAGACTTCTGTTTCAACCAAGGGACAGAAAAAGATTCCTCCATAAAATCGGAAAACAGGAATAAGGCTGCAATCGCTCAACATACTAATAAAATCCACTAAGAGGAACACTTCTACGTGATATTGCTACAAGTCGCAGCAAACTACGTTCATGCAATTAGTCATTGTCTACAAACGTCATAATCTAATGAGCCTAAATGTATATAAAATGTAAATTTTATTTACCCTCTTGAGTATGCCCCTTTGCCACCAGATCCATGTAACATTGAATAAACACAGGATACATCACTCGGTGGAATTAAAGCTACGCAACTAGAAACTTCTCGTTAAAATTTAGCATAACATTACAAGTCTGAATCAAGGATAAAATGGTTAAATAACCATCTTGTACAGGTCCAGTGAATTATATGTCCAAGAACTTAGTTTGTTGTAGCCCTCACGGTATCGAGCTGGATCATCTTCTAATCTAAAAACAGAAAATCTCTATGTGAAAACAATACATTCTACAGGGATACATAAAAAGCAATGACATACATGATAAATTGGACAAAGAAAAACGCTCTCAGTCTTCTGTTTCAACCAAGGGAAAGAAAAAGATTCCTCCATAGATTAAGAAAAACATGAATAAGACACAATCGCTCAACATACTAATAAAATCCACTAAGAGGAATGCTTCTGCGTGATGGCGCTACAAGTCATAACAAAATACGTTCATGCAATTAGTCATTGTCTACAAACGTCATAATATAATGAGCCTAAATGTACATAAAACTGTAAATTGTATTTACCTTCTTGAGTATGCCCCTTTGCCACCAGATCCATGTAATAGTGAATAAACATAGGATACATCACACGGTGCAATTCAAGTTACGCAACCAGAAACTTCTCGTTTAAATTTAGCATTACGCTACAAGTCACAATAAAAAATAAAATGGTTAAATAGTCACCTTGTACAAGTCTAGTGAATTATATGCCCATTAACATAGTTTGTTGTAGCCCTCACGGTATCGAACTGGATCATCTTCTGATCTGAAAACAGAAAATCTTTATATGGAAACAATAAATTCTACAGGGATAGATAAAAAAGCAAAGACATAAATTGATAAATTAGATAAGAAAAACGCTCCAAGTCTTCTGTTTCAACAAAGCGGCAGAAAAAGATTCATCCATAACCCATAACCTCAGAAAAACATGAACAAGACTGCAATATCTGGACATACTAATAAAATCCACTAAGAGGAACGCTTCTACGTGATAACGCTACAAGTCACAGCAAACTAAGTTCACACTACAAGAAAATTAAGATTTAGGGACTGCAAAATCCGTCCCTAAACGTGTTTAGGGACGGATTAGGGACGACCAAGAGGCGTCCGCAAACGAGCATCCTAAAATGATATCTGTCCCTAATCCGTCCGCAAATAAGGACGGAAATTTCAATCTACAAACGGTCCGTAATTGCAGACCACCAAGCCGTTCGCAAATCGATGGAAAAAGTCAGAGAATTTTTTTTAAAAAAAAATTACGGACGTGCGGCCTGTCTACATTTGCGGATGCCTCGCCCGTCCCTAAATTTGCGAATATCTATGATATTCAAGATCTATGGTATGCATGATTTGTGAAGGTAAGAAACGTGGAAAATCACATAAAATCGAATCGGAAAAGTAAGAAACGTGGAAAATCACATAAAATCGATTTGAGGCGGGACCACCATATGCTAGCGGGTGTTAAATCCCTAAGGCGGTATCTATCGATTCTCGGTTTATCGGAATACAATGCAAATATCTATCATTGCAAATAATGGGATCTAATAGCAATAGTCGAGCATCATTGAGAATAACCGATATCAATACCAATACCTGATATCAATGTTGCATGAAGACTGATAGAGAACAATGTACCGGATCGATCTGCTAATGATTATGATATATGTAATTCTATGACTTGAGATCGCCAGAGATCTTAACATAAGTATTTGCATGCTTTGACACTATCAAACGTCACTCGTATATGGGTGGACAAACAAGATAGTGATTGGGTATGCAATTATAGTATGTTGTTTGATCGAGATAAGGATTTTTCCCTCCTATATAACATGACTGATGTCACGAGCTCACAGATTGAACTAGATGAGTATGATACGTTCCATGACTCATGTTCAATCTAGACATCAAGGACAAAGGATTAATGTACATAAATCACGAGATTGGTAATGTCGAGTCATAATAAACATTCTCATTGTATATCTCATTCATAAACATATAGACATTTTGAGTCTTTCACCTTGAAATCAAGCGTTCTTTAGTAAAATAGATAAGAAAATCGAGCCAAGGACATACAAAGAAATGCAAGAAAGCTATGAATGCCAATAAGTCGTCCTAAAGCCATCCCCAAAAGGATATGTGGACGTCCCAGATTAGGGACTGCGACCTAGGGACGTCCGTAAATTGCGGACGACTCTCGATCCCCGTCCCTAATTCGGGACGCTCTCGGTGTCCGTTTCCAATCCGTCCGCAATTGCGGACCGCTTAGGGACTGCTTATCCGTCCGCAAATTTAGGGACGGATTAGGGACCGATATTTTTTCCCATCCCTATTCCATCCGTAAATTTAGGGACAGTCTGATCAGTCCACAAAATTCGTTTGCAATCTTCAAATTTCTAGTAGTGTCATGCAATTAGTCATTGTCTACAAACGTCATAATATAATGAGCCTAAATGTACATAAAATGGTATTGTATTTACCCTCTTGAGTATGCCTCATTGCCACCAGATCCTTGTAACTGTGAATAAACATAGGATACATCACACGGAGCAATTTAAGCTACGCAACCAGAAACTTCTCGTTTAAAATGAAGCATTACGCTACAAGTCACAATCAAGGATAAAATGGTTAAATAATCACCTTATACAGGTCCAGTGAATTATATGCCCATGAACGTAGTTTGTTGTAGCCCTCATGATATCGAGTTGGATCATCTTTTGATCTGAAAACAGAAAATCTCTATATGGAAACAATACATTCTACAGGCATACATAAAAAGGCAAAGACATACATGATAAATTGGATAAAAAACGCTCTCAATCTTCTGTTTCAACCAAGCGACGGAAAAAGATTCCTCCATAACCTCATAAAAACAGGAATAAAACTGCAATCTCTTAACATGCTAATAAAATCCACTAAGAGGAACGCTTCTACGTGATAACGCTACAAGTAACAGCAAACTACGTTCATGCAATTAGTCATTGTCTAAAAACATCATAATCTAATGAGTCTAAATTATATAAAATGGTAAATTGTATTTACCCTCTTGAGTATGCCCCTTTGCCACCAGATCCATGTAACAGTGAATAAACACAGGTTACATCACACGTTGGAATTAAAGCTACGCAACCAGAAACTTCTCGTTAAAATTTATCATAACTCTACAAGTCACAATCAAGGATAAAATGGCTAAATAACCACCTTGTACAGGTCCAGTGAATTATATGGCCATGGACTTAGTTTGTTGTAACCCTCACGGTATCGAGCTGGATCATCTTCTAAACTGGAAATAGGAAAATCTCTATTTGGAAACAATACATTCTACAAGGATACATAAAAAGCAAAGACATACATGATAAATTTGACAAAAAAACGTTCCTAATCCTCTATTTCAACCAAGCGACAGAAAAAGATTACTCCATAACCTCAGAAAAACAGGAATAAAACTACAATATCTTAACATATTAATAAGATCCACTAAGAGGAAAGCTTCTATATCATTTAATGACTAACTATGGCCGAAAAAGCCCTAGTTTCTCCAAAGATGGAAAAGAAAACAGAGAGTTCACTTAGGATATCTCATAACTTGGCTCACGATAGGAAAGGAATATCATGTGAATATATCATCGACACATACTTTAACACATAACTCATGACGTAGACATATTCCAAGTTGATACAACACTTCCTATCTAAACCCTCGCGTCCTCAAGGCTTCACGAAGACAACTGAACACTTATCTATGTACTAGCGTCCGATCGAAAATTTCTCGTATGCACTCGTCGAATGCAATTGCAATGGGTATTTACCTAGAACCAAAAACTGATAGTTAGGAAAACCTTGGCGTGGCCACCCTCTTCTTCTCCATGAGCAGGCGCGCCATCCTCATTCGTCTTTACACCAATGGCAGAAGAATCAAGCTGCAAAAATCACACACACATTAAAATTTTGGCACAAACAAATGAAATGTTCTCACTGGTTCAGAAAAGGTAACAAAAACCTAGTTACCCAACAGAATGCATCGGCCCTAAATAAAACACGACTCACCATCATCGATTTCTCAGTCGCTTGTCTTCAAGGAACTGGAACTATTCCTTTTTTCTTTGCTTGCCTCCAAGAGCGTTGGTGAAGACATCGATTATTCGGAATCGAGGAGGAAGACGAAGCAGACGCTTCGCTTGCTGTTGGATTGGTGTTGATACGATTGTTTATACGAAAGAGGAAGGATTCTGAAGGTAAATACATCATACCCGTGCTGGTGTAGTGTCTTCTCCATGAGCAGGCGCGCCATCGTCTTCGTCTCCATGAGTAGGCGCAAAACCATTGATTTTGTAACACTCAACAAACTTGTGCCTTGGCGTTCTGCCACTAAAGATACGTCTCCATGAGCAGGCGCAAAATCATTCGTCTCATGCTGATACGATTGGTGATAATTCTGATAATCCTGACACGAGCAATTTCAGGACAACAAACAAAACCCGGGAGTAATCCAGACACAAGCAATTTCAGGATAACAAACAAAAATCGGGAGTAATCCATACACAAGCAATTTCAGGACTGATTCGTTTAGGAAAAACCCAGAACTGGGGGTTAAAATCGAAACCCTAGATCGATGATGATTGATCGCAAACGGCTTAACAGGAGATGATTAGGGCGGGGTGCGTAGGAACAGCGAATCCAGAACGAAGAAGGTGAATAGTTACGCACAGAGGGGGATGAATCTTTGGCAAAATCGAGCACCTGTGTGAAAGCAAACGGGGTTGGATTTATAGGCGAAGAGGCGTGCGTGTCGGGTGTGAAAGTAAGAGTGAGGGGGATTTTTTCACGGTGCTGACGTGACAACAACAGGAAGGAGGAAAAATCCTCCTTTTTATATATATGATTTTATGTCTGTTAGTTACTGTAACTTTGAGTAAGCTATCTTTATTCTTCTTATTTTTCTTTGGTTTGAAGAATTAAGCTATTAACACAATTTCTATGCATTTATAAATCTATATATTAAAAGTTCAACAATTTGGAGGCTTCTCATGCATTCTCTTCTCTCAAGCTTCCACATCATCAAAGTCTTTTTTTATTTATTCTACATTAATTGTCATTCATAAATCACTTTAAATGAATTATATATTAGTAATATTAATATTTTAATGAAACACAAAATATTTATATTAATTTAGAAAATATTTAGTTATTATATATATAAAGAAATAAAAAATTAATAAATTAATAAATAATAAACAACAAAAAATGTTATATATTTATTTGAAATAAAATTTAGATATTAATTTAGAGAATATTTTAGTTATTATATATATAAATAAATAAAAAATTTAAAATTATTAATAAATAAACAAAAAATGTTATATATTTATTTGAAATAAAATTTAGCAAATTATTAAACTTAGACAGAATAATAATTAACAAATATTAATATTTTATGCATTCTCTTTTCTCAAATTTTCACATCATCAAAGTAATTAACAAATATTGATTTTTTATGCATTCCAATTTATGAATGGTAATTCATATAGAATAGAAAACAAAAAAATTACTTTGATGATGTGAAAATTTGAGAAAAGAGAATGCATAAAAAATCAATATTTGTTAATTATTGTTGTTCAAGTTTGAGAATAATAATTCTGTTCAAGTTTAATAATTTACTAAATTTGAGAATAATAATTCTGTTCAAGTTTAATAATTTACTAATTTTATTTCAAATAAATATATAACATTTTTTGTTGTTTATTATTTATTAATTTATTAATTTTTTTATTTATTTATTTACACATATAATAAGTAAAATATTCTCTAAATTAAGATAAATATTTTGTGTTTTTTTAAAATATTAATATTACTAATATATAATTCATTTAAAATAATTTATGAATGATAATTAAAAATTAACTTATTTTAATAAATTTAAATTTTAAATAAACTATAACGACAAATATTTAAATTTATATATTATTAAAAAAACATTTGGAATGAAAAAAAAATATTGGTCATGATATCACTTATCATGTCTAATTAATGTCTATTTTAATTTAGATTCAATCTATCTCTTAATTAATATATATTTTCTCTATGCTTAAAATAAATAAATAATAATATCATATATTAAATTTTTACAAAAAAAATCCATAAAAAATAAAATTTATAAATAAACGATGCTAATATCATAATTTATTTTGAATTTACATATATTTTTAAATTTATCTTTATAAAATAAAATTTTATTCGTATAATACATCTTTCATAATTTATTTTGAATTTACATATATTTTCAAATTTATCTTTATAAAATAAAATTTTATTCGTATAATACACGGAGGATCGTAACCTAATAAATATAATTTCACGCAATATAATCTCATTTACCATGAGACTATATATTGGTACCTTTAGAAAACAGTAGTTTGGGGTTAACGCGCTGTTACTGCTTGGGGAGTGTAGTGTCATTTTCACACATTTTGGGTTGTGCAAGTAAATGAGCCGAAAAGGGGCCTATTTAGAATTTAATATAAGCCTACAAATGTCTACGAAGTTTGATAACCGTTAACAACGATGAGTTAACTATTAATATTTAATAATAGTAGAAGATTGTTCAAAATAATATATTAATATATATATATATATATACACACGATCATATTATAGTTAACGACAACACAATTGATCCAATATCGAAATATAACCAAATTTTTATATCATAGTGAAATATAAACGTTTTTATATAATTTGAGCATAATTCAATTTAAAAATTATTTAAATTCAGATTTATGTGATATTATATATATATATTCATAATTTATATTTTATCCGATACGATAACAATACACAACATGATATAAATATATAACAAAGCTCAAGGATTTATCATAGGAAGCAACCACGAAATAAGAAAAACCCATTATGATACTTGCGATACAAGAAACTTGTAGAACCCTAGAGTAGAGGTGACGATTTAGAGATGGGATTAAATCCACAATTTAAAAAAAAAACTAAACTGAAGCACCATTCAAACGTTGTTAACAGGCGTAGCGTTTGGCGGTGTGGGTGCAGAAGCGACACGTTTGCCCCTCTCGGAACGAGCGTTTTCGGCGAACTTGACGCTTCCTGAATGCATACCTTTCTTCTTCTCGTCCTCGTTCCACTCGCTCGTGTAGTAATACTCCTCAGTGGACTTCACTGGGTCTTGCGATGGAGGCCGAAACATACTTCCCCATTGAGGGAAATGCACGAACGCCACGGGAATTGTGCAAGCCACCGTCATGACGCCCATCCACATTATCCCTTCAGCCGTCGTGAACTTTGAAGTTGAGAAGAACACTAACTGGGTTAAACCCGAACCGAAGTTTCCTCCTGCACCGGTTAAACCTGTAATGACAATGATCCAGTGTTAGTTTATAGAAGCAAAGGAACAAAATAATTAGTAGTTACTTGCGTAGCAAGCAATCGAGATTCAGCCAACAAAACTATGCTTCAGATATATAAAGTTTTAATGTTAAAAGTTTTTCTTTGAAATATTACAGAGATTTTAAACGGAAGAACCTGAAATGATGCCAAGGGAACGCCGAGAGATGAAGGGGATGATGGCGTAGGTGGCTCCACAAGCGGCTTGAGCTCCAAGGGAGAAGAGAACCATGGCGACAATAGCAATGGTGAGTTGATTGGCTCGACCGAGCCAAATGCAAAAGACTCCTCCAAGACTTTGAATTATCCAAAGAGTCCAAAGCCTTCCCCTCATACCGTAGTATCTAGCAGCCACGTCTGAAACATAACCTCCGAAAGGACGAGCAAAGAAATTAGCCATGCCGAAACTCGCAGCTATTATACCCGCGATGTGGAGCTTCAAATGAAACCTGAAACCGATTGAAAGCAATCATCAGTTTGAGGCGCAAGTTGTGTTATAGGCTTTTTTTTTTACTGAATGAAAGAAAGTTATTGCGAATGAACCTGTCGAAGAAATACTCCGCAATGACGTTATCGGTAGTCAATTCTACTCCCATGGAGAATCCATATAGAAGGGAAAAAATCCATGTCCTGTAATTCGTGACTGCGTACCATAACACCTGGAAAACAAAAAGAATCTTATCAGTTATCCGAACTGGAAAACATATAGAAGTTTACTTGAAGAACAAGTAATCATTTACCCTGGAGAACTTGTCCTTGGCAACCTCTCCCTTCTTCTGCAATGTACTTCTGTTTCCATCAGGCAAATCTTGACCCATTGTCAAGACCAAGATCCCCATGATGGTGTGCATCCACCCAGGCACAAAAAACGCAATCCTCCAGGCCGTGAACGCGGTCGAGCCAGCACGGCGGATGATCTCATAAACCAACGGCATAAGAAGCTGTGTGGCTCCGCCTCCCATATTCCCCCATCCGGCCGCTGTTCCATTCACTAACCCTATGATCTGACTATTGAACATCGTGCTCATCCAGTATTGGCATGAGACGAACGTTGCAAGGCAAAATCCGATCATGAACCTAACCGTTATGTAGCCTCCTGCGTCGGATACAAATGACATAGAATACACGGTAGGAGCCGATAACATGACGACAAAGGCGCATCCATAACGCGGGCCAAGAAGGTCGCAGACAGCTCCCATCACGAGCCTAGAGAAGATACTGCCGGAGACAGAGGCAACACCAGCGTTTCCTATGTCTTGTTTGGTAAGATTGAGGGTTTCACGGATGATAGGGACGAGGGGCGCGGCCGCGAAGGTGGAAACGTAGCAAGTGAAGAAGGAGATCCAAGAGAGATGGAAGGTTCTCATGTGAGGATTCGCAAAAGACAAGATCTTGAACACTTTGGCTTTGTGTTCTGAGTCCACGGGAAGAGAAAATTTTGCTGTCGTATCTGTAGGCACCATGGGAGACGCCACGGAGAAGGCAAAGCTCTGTTCGCGACCGGTGACTCCATGCATGGAGCTTCCGGGCTCACCGAGCACATCGTTATCCGACATTGTAAACTAAACTATAAAATTTAGACAATGAGACCAATGTGTTTTGATCGATGTGTTTGATAATAAAACTTAAAAGTAGTTGTGAGAAAAAGTGGAGATTCGTGGGGGTATTTATACATCTTGTAAGGGAACACGCAGACTAATTACAACAATGTTGGAGATTGGAAATGCTACCTTATCGAATCTCCTAAAGCGTACTTGGCCCTTTTGGACAGACTGTCTAATTTTTTTATATATATTCACGTATAACCTGAATTTGACTATACATTATTATATATAAAATATATATATATATATATATATTATGTTTACATAGTCGTACTTGTTTGTTTTATTTGATTGGTACGGTTTCGGTTATACATGTGATGACGGAAGCATATATGAGAAGTTGACTACCTCTTGGTACAATCCATGAGGCAGTCCCGATATAGTGAAGGTGATTAACTCTATGGGATATATAAGCTCATAATGATATGATGGGATAATGGAATAAATGATTTCCAAAATAACGTAACTGAATAGTTGAATAATTAAATTCCGTAATAACATAATTGAAATATTGAATTACAAAACTACGTAACAACATTGTATTTAAGCATGTTTAATTACAATTAAAGTCATAAAAACCTTACTGATAAATTTAGGAATATTTCATACAAATGTATGAACATGATCAATTTTATGTAATGGATGGAGCATTCATCTGAGCAAATATATGGATACTTGGACTGACCAAGATTATGATGTTTAAATATAAGAATGCGGAGTGAAAATAAAACAAATTAACGTATTGTAAAATTATCCAAATAGATCATTTGTATGGGACAAAATTCGAAATCCGAATTTGATATTATAAAGAAACACATAATATTTCGCAAATAAAATAAACCATAGTAACAAATAATGTGAGGATCATCCGTACGTATCATGACAAAGTACTTGATTATCAAAATTATACGCAATGAGTGGCGACCAAAGGGGCTTACATAATTCATGGTTGAGATTAAACCAAAAATTTAAAATATTACAATAGTTTTTGTGTCAGAGTTTACGAAAACTTTGAAGGAAACCAATTTTTAAAACTTTACGGTCCTAAAATAAATAAAAATCTTGAAGGTTTAGAGTTTTGAATACGTCGAAACTATTATTACTAGATATCATAAAATTAAATTAGGAACATGGAGATAAATTTTAAATAATTATGGAACGATTTGAAGATTGATTTCCCATTTGCATTCCATAATATGGATGATTTAAAAATGGAAGACAAAACGTTCCTAGTTATTGATCAATTACGAATTGATTGTTATTCTTCCTCAATTGTCTCTAATATATATTTTCTCTGACACATTAAAACAGAATCTTTTGAACGGATTAGAATTTTTAATTCCAAACGAATTCTATGCTAAGGGTCATATACTAATACATCATCTATCCAAAATCTATTTCTAGACAATATATAGATTGATTATGTCATCTTAAATTACTGATTTTTAGAAATGCATGCAAAGTAAATATTTAAAAAATCGTATGAAAAAAATGTAAACCGTTAAAATTTTACAACACAAAATTTTATGTTTTCTTATCTTTCTATACAATTTCAGTTTTGCTTATCACAATGTGAGAAATTAGGTGGAGACTCATCAATAATAAATCATTTTTAATATAAATTCGTTGGATATTTGGTCGGTTAGTTATCATTAGTTTGACCGAATACAAGAGGCTCTTTGTTACACAGTAGAGGCAAAGCTGCAACAATATTCCATCTTAATTTGGGATTAATTAGTACTAATTGGCCGACTTCACACGTTTTGCCAACGAAAAATGGTTCAACATCTTGACATAATTAGTATGTAATATGGACTTCTATTTTCTTTCAACGAATTAAAACATACATATATATATATATTGAAAATACATGCAAAGAGTAATTATTTGTATATAAAAATATCACTACGTATATAAACAACACTAAATAGTATTTTACAAGTATAAATCAAATTCTAAAACAAAATACTAAATATTCTATTTTGTTCATCCAATGGTTTGACCATAACCATTAAAAACCAGCGGTATCTTAAATTAGCTGATCCAATGTTCACTTATATGTTACAGTACATCTAATCCATAATTCGATGCATATAAATTAAAAGAATGGTCAGTTATATGTTGCAGTACATCTAACCCATAGTTTGACCTGGTCATCATTCTGTACCTCGGCTTTTTCTAGTCATAAGAACAAAAGAAATAACATAAAATAGATAATTGAGATGAATTATCCATCCTTCATAAAAATAATACTTAGATAAATATTTTTTATTCATATTATTAACAAACGGTTGAGCTTGCAAAGGTGATATAACATAAATATATTATTACCAACGATTTGTTGCCAACGAAATCTATGTCATATGATACAAACATATTATTACGGAAGATTTATAAGATGCAAGGTCTATATAATACGTTATAAATATATAATGATTGAGGTCTATATAATACATTGTAAATATATAATGATTGATGATTTATAGTGTACGAGGTCTATATTATGATCATGGATATGCGCGATATATATATATATATTTAAAAATTTTAAATCGAAATTAAAAACATTTTGAAATCGAATCATAAAAATAAAATAAAAATTAAAAGTTTTTTTCCTGAAAACTATGATTAGAGTAGTGTTGTTAGTGTATTATAAGTTATATATACAATATGATTTATATTATTTAAGTGTGTATGTATATATATAATATGGCATATGTTATTTTAGAGTTCCACAAAATATTCGAAGTATTCGTATCCTATTCATATTCGAACCGTATTCGATCCGAAAATGCAAATATTCGAAAGAACAAATACAAATACAAATATAAAAAATGAGATATTCGACAAATATAAATAAAAATACAAATAATATATTTAATTATTCGCAATTATTCGTATATCTAAATATTAAATAGATAATTTATTTAATATACATATATATATATATATATAATAAAAAATATATAAACAAATAGTTACTATACTTCAAATTTGGAGGACAACAAATGTAATTTACAAACTTTTTATTTATTGCTTCAAGATGATTTGAAAGCGTAAACTATTTACGAGAGAGAGATAAAGAGATGTGACATAATGATATTTTAAACTATAAATATATATATATATATATATATTGAATCAGTCCAATGATTCTTAAAAACAGTGAAAATCTGTAAAAAGGGATTACTTTTCGATCAAACAATGAACTGAAGAAGTTGCAGCAGAAAGAAAACATGAACAGGGTTACACAATCAATTGGAGAATTTAGTTTCATGAGGTTTAAGTAATAAATACAATCTTTTTTTTCTTCAAATGTTTTTGCAATGTTTTTCTCCTTGAGGATCAACCAATTCACTATAAGAAAATTATGCTTTTGTTTGTGTTCTTAATGCAGACAAAACCTCGATAACCAATGACATTTTCTATAGAAACATAAGAAGAAATGTTTTTTAGGGGCTTGTTCTTCCTAATTCATATGCAAAAACAATTTTCAAACTGTTCAGAAATGATGAATCGATGGTTCGAGGGTTCTTCATATAACAAAAAGGAAAACATAGAGAACATAAAAGGTACTAGCATGGACACGGGAGATCGATGGAATGTAGAGCACAAGTAGGGACATTGATACCTAAAAAGAATTAATGATCTAGCAATTGAACAACATTCAACGACAGAAGATATGTAACAATGGTAAGTATACACACCTTTTCTACGAGAGATAGTCGAAAAGAGAGAGGCAAGTACATTCCTTTTGCCAATGTTCGCCTTTAGACTTTGATCAAATGAATCTCTTGGTGGATGGATGTGGCTTGAAATAGGATCAAAGCTTCATTTTTGCACAAAACATTTCAATCCAAAATCTTCAGAGAAAATTTTATCCCAAGGAAGGAGTGAATCTGTTTTGACCTTTCAGATCCAAATCCTTTGGGCAAATGAGATCTGAAAGAAAGATCCAAACTTTCTGGAAATTCTAGCATGACACAAGAAATTAGGGGTCGAACACAATATGTCTATTACATATAAAGAACCAGTCATGTGTTTTTTTGCCCCATGTTGAGATATTCATTGCATCACACATGTATATCCATTAGATAGATATCTGAATATTTTCAATCCGCCAGGATGATTTCCAGTAAAATATTTTGTGGAAGCTATTCCACATCCTCTAGTTCATGGAATACAACATAGCTCGAGTCTAAAAAACAAGAAAAACATATAAAAAGGATAAGCTCAAGATCGACGCAATTGTGATGCAGAGATGCAATACAACCAGTCAGAATTCTACCAAAATACGAGGCGATAGCTTTGGCATTTATTTCTCCAGATTAACAGGCATTGTAGAATTGTCGATATACACGTTAAGAGGCCTCTTGAAAACCTGCATACCATGTAGTAAAGAGACATGAGGATTGCAAGTCTTGAAGTCAAAGCAGAAGCAAAGAACAAAGGCATTACATATTAAACACAAGATGTACTAAGATGTCATATCATCATTTATCGTCTTTGACTTAGCATTATGCACAGTGCCATGGATTGGGAAATGACTTCTTCATTTATAGGTGAAGACAACAATTCCTGAATGTTCGAAGTCTGAACCAAAATTATAGGGCAGACACCTTTGAGCTACTTCATTTTTTTACGTTTTAGTATCTAAAATATAACCTTCTGTAAAAGTAAAGCCATATGTCAGGAACGCTCTGCCTTCCCTGATGCGATGATGGTGTTCATGAATGAGAATGGACATGTGATAATCTCGTTTTCTTACACAGTTCTCGCATGATTTTAGAGATGTTTATGACCATAGTTGCGAGGTTTACGTGTTATTTTGTATCCATTTTACTTGTTTCTGTGTTTTCGTGTTTTTATAGGTTTTAATGTGTATTCGATTAATTTCAGAGTTAAGGAGCATACACGGGACAACATTGGAAAAATAAGGTCACAACGGATCGAACGGAACGAGAAGTGGACAAGTCATGGCCAAGAATGCCAAGTGCACGACCGAACATGCATCAAAGGACACAGCTCGATCGAGCAAGATCAAATGCACGATCGGGCTCCTTTGTTGCAATTCATCCCCGAGAGATGTGCATGACCCGGGCACACATCATGCACGGTCGGGCACTCTAATGGTGAGGGAGCACGGTCGGGCGTCTTATGGTGCACGGTCAGGCAACTCATACTGATGAGGGCATTACAACGACCTACGACCTTAAAGAAGGAGAGGAGCGCGGCAAGGATGAGCCGAGCATGGATCACGACGAGGACGAGCCTAGTATAGGCGAGACAAGCACGGGAGCGGATGGAGAGCTAGGAGAAGATGGATCACACATTGCCATGCTGGTGGTCCATGACAAGCCACTCACGAGATCCCGAGCAAAGAGCCTCCGTACAAGAATCAATGCGTACGTGGCTCAAGTGCTTTTCAACCACCGTCAGGAGTTCAACAACGAAGAGGGGGACACAAGCAGCAGCTTTCCAAAAACCAAGACCCTCTTCGTCATCAATGAAGTCGAGGAACTCCACCAAATGGTGTCATGAACAAAGGCAACAACTTGCCATATCTTGGCCGGCGCCCAACTTGCCTTAACCGGACATAGCCGTTTGAAATTCAAATTTCAAACCCAACGGCTCTTGCCTTTTCCACCAAGATCCATTTTGCCTTTCTTAGCCTTGTCCGAATTAAGGCCCAACGGCCATATTGTATTTTTCCCTTTCTTGTTCTTTCTCGGTCATTATTTAAAACCGAGCCTTGTTTTGTTGAAGAATAATCTTGATTCGAATAAAAATTTCGAAGTTCTTTTTCAATTCTTGCGAGTTTTTGCCACCTTAGTTCCTCTTGTGCTCCGGGAGTCCAAGACGAACGAGAGACTGTATCGAAGGTCACGTCCATAACCTTCGTGGTGTCCTATGATCTACCCATCCATCCATCACTTGAAGGATCGAGCGAACGCCCCTCTTGGCATGTTCCCCTTCGTCCACCTTCCCTACTACCGAGTCTTGGCTAGAGAGTGCCCTTAGGCCTTCTACCAACTCAACCCATTCCATTCTTGCGGCTTAAGTCACGGAGCTTGTATCACATACAAATTCATCCCCATAGCTTGTGTATGGGACAGGCGTTCCAAGTGCACGGTCGGGCTTCATGGCAAAATAACTTGTCTACAATTACGAAAAAACATGTCCGACCGGGCACGACATGGAGCACGGTCGGGCATGACTATGTAAAACGGCCTACCGATGAATTTGGTGGAAAGGAGTCGGCTAAAACTTCAAATTAAAATTACAAAGACAAAAGGACAGATCCACCATTCACCATCCACCATCCAGAACACAATTCACAACCATCATCCATCCATAGAGTCCCTTGACGGGAGGCACGCAAGGAGTTGGAGATTGATTCGGGATCATCGCTCGTTTGATATCTCTATGCTCTTTAATCTACTGTTTTGTTTTGTAATGTTTAGACTCATCAGCGAGTAGTAGATTTGTTCTAGGAGAAGGGATTAGCCCATGGCTATCCCGAAACCGTCTTTGATTCGTTTATGAATGCATTTCCCCGTTTAGTATTATCTATTCTTTGTCTGAGAACTTACTGTCTTGTGTTTACGAATGGCCACGTATGTGCATGTGTTAGGGATTAGGAGAAGGACTGAAAGGTGAATTGTAATCCTAGAAAATCAGGTTTACTGAGAACTTACTGTCTTGGATTTACGAATGGCCACGTATATGCATGTGTTAGGATTAGGAGAAGGAATGAAATGTGAATTCTAATCCTAGAAAATCAGGCTTAGAACAACCGAGACTAGGTCATGAAAGTAGGGTAGTAACGATTAAGGGTTGTATCGGGCGAATCATGAATCATAACGGGGTTTAGTTGGGGTGTCAGCCACGAAAGTAAGGGATGACTCAATCTAGCCACGTTCCTATGCCTTGAGAGGGTAGGTTCTACATTAGGATCGTCCGTCTTAGATATCTTGATAGGGAATGCACGATTAGATAGATCAGAGATAGATTTCGGAAGCTATGCGGTGAAACCGGTTTCCTAGGGCGTTTGTTTCTTTGTTTAGAACTCACTTATCCATTGCATCATCGTCATATTTGCATTTCATATCCTTATTCTTTCGCAGCAAGCTTTGGTTCTACTTTTGATTCTTAGATCGTGTTACATTAGTCCTCGTGGGATTGACACCTTAACTACTACACACGTGCCGTGCACTTGCGGGTAATTTTAGGTTAACTTGTTAACTTGACACGCATCAAGTTTTTGGCGCCGTTGCCGGGATTAATTGTCGACACGTTTAGGAATTCATATTTAGAATCATATTTGTTTTTGTTTTTCTTTTCTTTTTGTTTCTTTCTACTAATTCTTTTTACTTGTCTTTCGTAGGTGCATGACCCGGTCTAAAGGTAATTCGAATTTGCATCAAATCGACCCTGAGATTGGGAGAACAATAAATAAGCGAAAGAAGGGCAAGGGAGAAGAAAGGGTAGATATGACCAATCGACGATCGATGAACAATCAAAACGATGTATTGGATGGTCACAGACAACCGCAATTACCCGTTGGTAATGTTGTACAATTACAACAACAACAAGCTCATCTACCACGTCGTCTCCGTGATTATATGGTGCCGAACATGAGCAATATCCAAACAGCAATAAGGACGCCCACTGTTGCGAGGGAGCAATTTGAGATCAAGCCGATGATCAACATGTTATACCAAAAACACTTTATGAGCGACAATCACGAAGACCCTCATCAACATTTACGAGACTTCCTAAAGCTATCAAGCACATTCAAAATTCATGGAATCTCCGAAGATGTGTTCCCGCTAGTTCGGTCACTTCGTGGGATCAACTTTACACGACATTCTTATCACGGTGAAATTTTAACTTACTAAAAAATATTATAACATTTATTTATTATAAGGATTATTATATCAACACATTTATTTAGATTTTCGATTGTAAGGCAATAACAAAATCAGCCTTTCTCGGAAGCAAAGACGTGCTCCCCATTGTACGAAGTAAACTAACGCCACAAGGCACGATCACCATCCCTCATCCATATCAGCCTTCTCCGGTGGTGAACCGTGATGTAGAGAAGAAGACGACCGAGACGAAATTATGTGGTGAGATGGTGATAGATGAAGGGTATGACGATGAATGTGGCTTCGGCATTCGGCTCGAGCACTGATTGAGAAAATAATTATGGCAGTTGCGGCCATGGCACAAGCCGAAGCAAATCCATAGAGCCATCTCATGCTTAGGCAGCGGGGTGAAGACATTGGCCATTCCAAAGGCGGTTGCAGTCTTTACATGCAACTAAATTAAAGGGAAAAAACTAACTGATGACAATTTATTCTACTAAACCGCTAACTTCTCCATTTTAACAATTTACAAAAGACCGAAACGTACATTCCTAAATAGCGAATTCGCGAACTGAGATAACTACACTAAACCAAAGGATGTAAAAGGAAACAAGAAATGTCATTTGAGATGGAAGAGGAAACACACGCCATGGATTTACTAGCAACATCACTCACGCAAAAGGTTATGGAGCACCCAAAAGGATCGGATCGCCCATCGCTATAATAAAATCCCCCGTGACTGACCGGCCGGGATACTGAGCGAACGCTTCCTCATTCTTGCTTTACCCGAAACTAGTATTTTGTTACCGTACTCACACATGAGAAGTGAGGCGCATGACTGGAGATTCTCAGTTAATTGTTGATTCGTGGTCCGGAGAAAAAGGTCTAGGTTTTGAACGTACCTGTCCGTTTTAGACAGTGCTGTTTCCTGGTGATTCTCGAACACCATGATAAACTTGTCCTGGGACTCTTCTTCGTCATTGGTCCAATAACACTTGTCTAGCATTGCGAGATCATCGTACTCTTCATCAGACTTTGTTGATTCCTCATCCACCGATCCAACCTGTAATACATAAACAAAGTGTCCTATGTTAACCAAAAGGCATATAAACCAAACAATAACACGACATCATGTCCTGATGACATTTAATCAACGACAGCTATAACTACCATACTTTTCCTGCATTTATTGTCAAAAGGAGAACAATTTCCGCATACCTCTTCATGGACTTTGTCATTGTTGTCACTGAAATCCTCATCGGTATCAGGATCAGGATCATCGGCTTCTTCATCACTCCCTTGCACAGATTGTTCCTCCTTCAGCTGAAGCAAAACATGGTACATGACGGACCCTCAACACATGAATGTGAAAGGAATAATAATAAACAGACAGGTTCCAAACAGTACCCACTATTCTCAAAGACTAAGCAAATTTTGGATATAGATGGGCTACCTCTTTAGCAGGTCCATCTGACATTCGTGGTGAACTGCAGCAAGAGTAGTAATATCTGCTGCCAGTTTCCATCATGTCAGCTTTCGACTCATCGACACTTCCCGCATGGCTCGTAGCCCCATCATCAGGCCACGCACTGGTCCCAAAAAGACCAAACTGAAGATTTACTTGTTCAGCTTTGCCAATCTGAAGGGTGTCGTACATGGGATGAAATGTTCCGTTCTCATTGCAAAAGACAGGCTTTCCATTCTCATCAACTGAACCAACAGGCCAAGTTTTCGCCACTGTCCCGTCGGTGTTTAGAAGTGCCATTAGATGTCTAGATGAACCTTTTCCCTGGATGAGCTGGAACATTCCTTTGGAGCTTAATGAATTAGCTGCACATTGGTTCCTGTGCTCCTCATCAATAACGGCCACAGTGTTTGTGGTAGGATCAAAGAGCTGATCCCCTGCTTCTCGCCTACGTAGGCAACTGAAGAGTGTTGCATGGATGGCAGCCACACTCTTATCCACATTTGTATTATTTATCTTCGGAACCAGATGTTTTTCAGCCCGTTGACAAAGATAATCCTGTATCGTTCTTATGTTACGTATATATTTCACATATTTATTTTTTGCTGGGTCCAGAGTCATGTACTTTGCTCTGACTGCAAATCGTTCCAAGTGTTTTTCCTCGTTGCTGATGTATATCATGAAAGGGATAATTGAAGGATGCTTTTTCATCAGTCCCATCTGCATTGCAGAAAAGTTAAATCGAGGAGTTCCGACATTGAACAGAAGCGCGGTACAGACAGCAGAAACAGACTTACCACAAAGTTAAGGCTTAGGTGGACTCCTTCAACGATTACGGACTCATTCCTCTCTTCCCATGTCGTAATTAGTCTATCAAGACTGTCTATCACCATTTCACTTTGTGCCTTATATCCTTTTATGGCCATCTGCTTAGGGCTTAACAATTCAGTGGTGGATGATTTTGATCCACCATTAGTCCGTTGAGCATATTTAACCCCTTGGGAGCAATTTGCTTGTTCATCTTTTGGGATAGCCAACTTGTTTGCTTTTCTTTTCACTTTTGCCTCGGCAACTGCCACAGGATCAAGATACTCTCCAGCATGATACGTTGAAGCCCATAACAACGGATTCTCTTTCTCGTCAACAAAACTCCTCATCATGTGACGAATGGAGTCTGTTGATACCACTGTCGTAATCCCTAATCTGCTACCCTATAATACAGAACGAAGTCTGCATCAGATCAGTGAATGCAATGAAAACGGATGAGCATGTGATACCTTGTGCACTGGTTGCATGAAACAGAAGTATGAAACAGTTCCTCACAAAAAGACCCAGAATAAGAGAACAAGAGAGCGTAGATTTTTGCTTCTATCTTAAACATATAAACTAAGTTAGACTGAAACATTACCAGTAAAGAAGACAGCGTAGATTTGCCGCAGCCACTAGTACCACATAGCAGTACAGTTACAGATTCTTTCCTTTCCCGGATTCTGCAGGATAAAATATTGGCAATTATACAATGCGCAGTCAGAAGATAAATTACCACAGCGGAGGAAATATGTGTGAGCTGGAACATAATGTTCCAGTCTAAAATAGAAACTCAAAGATGCATCACAAAGTCGTAAATACAATCAGCTCAGGATAGAGCCACAAGTGGGCATAATTCATACACAAAAAAAGTCAAAGATAAAGAACAGACGGAAAAGAATGAGGCTGAGAATGGGCACAGCATTTCATAAACACAACAAGAGGGATAAAAGGGAAAAGTAGAGGATAACTTGCTCACATTTCTCTTGATGTTTCGACAAGGCTGATAATGTGTTCCCTTCCCTCACATATTAACAGAAAGAAAACGAGTAGGGAGATAACGAAAGACTAATATCCGCAAATTCTATGTATGTTTTGCTGCCGATACCTATCAAATTATATTCCGAAATGCAAAGAATTTACCTGCATGCGAGAATCAAGTCTGCCCTCTGGTTGTGAACCACGTACTTATATTCAGCCAAAGCATCACAAACAACATCTAAGAAAATTTCTCGTGGAACAGCAACAGTTGTACGTCTTTTGTACAGCTCAAATGGTTTACTTTTACTCTTATCAACATCATCAGAAGGTAAAGAGTTAACTTTGTCAACCTTTTTAAGGCCAGCACACTCCAATGCACCATTGTCATTCTCAATGTCGGTTTCCTTCCCGTTCAATTGTAAGGAGGTACATGATCTTTCACCTCTTACTAACTCAAAAACCCTCCGGCTAATCTGTCCACATCCAAGTGACAAGGCATGAAAAGTAATCAGTTACAAATACTCCTTGCGTCTAAATCACACAAAAAAGAGGAGAAAGAAAAAGTGGAGAGAAGAGTTACACGAGATTTTTAGAGAGGAATAACTCTAAAATCATTTACTCGCAGAATGATATTCATTAAAGTAATAAACAGACTGGGCATTCAATGAAAACTATCCCACATGTTGGCCTAAAAGGCAAAGCAATGATTATAACCTCTATAACTCTTGATAATTGGTTTTGTCCTATAGGGTGACCAATCATTTACTAAATACTGCAAGAGCCCGTGATAAATATTGAGCAAATGCAAAAATGACCAAAGCAAGTTGCATGATCTCGATTTCTCAAAAGTGAAAAATGCGCAACTACAAGACAACATTCCGAGCCTTGTCTCGAGAATACTAACTCATCTCATTGATAGATATTTTCGGCTGAAAATTCATAATATCCAAAAAAACATGAAGGGAAAAAACAAGTTTTCCCGACTAAATGGTACATTGTTCATTCAGATCCATTTACACCTTGAACCAAGGGATAAATAAACATGTCAGACACGACAGAAGTGTACTAAACTTAGACATTCAACAGAACATGTCAAATCCTGTCTAGAAACATACACTTCGCCGTTTCACCTCCTTGCTACACAATCCAACATTTAATCCTCCGATAAACACTTGCAATCGCAACGATTCTACGATTTTTCCGCCGAGTTGATCAAACTAGAAATTTAAACCAAACTCCGAATAAAACATAAATCCAAATCACTAGAAGACAAAAGAAAATGCATAGAAATTAAAATTCCATGAGAGAGATATAGAGCATTATTATTATAAAAATAAAAAATATATCGACGTGATCACCTTGAAAGCGTGACGCGCTTTGCATCCCATAAGCTGAAGAGTACTCTGCAGAACGGCACGCGTATAACGAAACGACTCGTTCTCGCTCCCATTTCTGTTGGATTCTGCCGCGTCGTCCAGCACCACTATGTACATCACTTTCGACGCCTCCGCCATCTCTGCCGGAGAAAACGAGAAAACAGAGCGAAGCGAATCTCTATCAGAAAATTCAAAAGACAACAGCGGAGAACATCTTGGGATAATTGAACATGCGTGATAAATTTTGAGAATGCAGGGAGGGAAAGAACAAGACGAAAAGGAAGGACGGTCGTACCAGTGGGAGAGAATTCCTCCTGAGGATGTAACGCAGATCGGAGAGATGAGACAAACAGAGAAAACTAGGGTTTACGAATGTAATTGTGATGGTAATCGTCAGGAGAAGAAGAAGAAGGAAAAAAATATTGCCGCCATGGCTTCCACGAACCGCTTGAGTAGAGCATCCACGAGTCGTCCTTTTAAGACACCTTCTTCCCCCTCGCGTTCTTTCTTCTTTTTTTATTTCCCTCTATATTTATTTCCCTTAGAAACTCTTCTCAAACAGTATCTTCGTTTTTTACTAGAACACCCACTAATTTTATTTCCTATCAACTTCAACTTCAACTTCTATAATTGCTGAAATCCTATTTTCACTCGTTTGATCAATTTAAAACCGAGGAATAATTGTGGAAATAAAGAATAACCTGTAAATATATGAATTATCATCAAAATTTTAGATATATACAATAAATTTCTTAAAATATATAAATTTATAAGGGTTGCAGAGGTACAAGGGTCGCAAAGGGGTCAAAGGGTCGTAGGGGTCAAATGGTCGCACGGTCGTACTGGGTCACAGAGTCTCATCGAGTCGCACGGTCGCTGTGGGTAACAGAATTTATCCCTATTTTTATGTTTTTGTTACAGGTGTAATGGATACGGTGAATGAGAAAATCACACTGATTTATTTTTTGTATGATGGTAAATGGCAAAAAAACCCAAATAGAGAATCTGAATGGGTTGGTAGAGTTCAGGAAAACCAAAGAGTATTTATCTTATGTCCTCCGGTTAGTCTGACATACCAGCAACTGATTGATGAGTTATGCGTAGAGATGATGGTGGGAAATAATACAACGAAATTGAAGTTAAGCTATTTGCCCAATATTTGTGAAAATAGGAAGCCGACATATATAATGAATGACAAACATATTATTTGTTATTTCTTCAATCGCATAAGAGGAATTCGACCACTGCTGTATGTGGAGATAGAATCAGCAAGTGTGAATTGTGAAATCGAAATTGAGAGGGAAATTGAGCCTCTAATTCCTGCTTTTGGAAGCATTGCTAAAGAAGGCGAGGATCGAGGTGTTTTATTGTAGGTCCATATAACAAAAGTAGAGTTGAGAGTAATCCGGAGACAATAGATATTTTGGATTCGGATGATTCTGATGGTGAACATACAAGCGGGTTAAGAGAAGATGGTGGGTGTGCCATGAATGTGGTAGTTGATGGAGTTGTTTGTGGCAGTAATAAAGTTGATTCTGATGTGCCAACAGAGCATAAGTATGTGATGGTGAGAACAACTCGCAAATGGTAGTTCACAATAGCGAAAATAATATCTTCGAGTTCGAAGATGAATTGGATCATAAAATTGGGCAAGAGTTAGATAGCAAGAAGGATATACAGGCATTTGTAAGGGAGGGTTCAATGAAGCTTCGTTTAGATATACAACATTGAGATCTGATACGAAGCTATGGGAAGTACGATGCAAGTTTTCCGGAAATGGTTGTAAATGGAAATTACGTGTGGCAGCAATCTCGAATTCCAAACGGTTTAGTGTGAGAACACATCATCCCATTCATAATTGTTCACTTGTATCTAAACGCACCGAAGCTACAAAGGGTACAGCGCAAATGGTTAAGGATTATTTGAAAGAGAAATTTGTCGGAAATTATGAAACACCTCCAGCAAAAGAATTGATGGCTCGTGTAAAAGAAAAATACGGTGCCAATGTATCGTATTTGATGGCATTAAGAGGCATATTCATGGTGATGACTTTGAACATTATAGGAGGCTTGCAGGGTGGTTGCACATGTTTATAAAAAGAAATCCCAGATCTGTCGCAGATCTTCAGTACGACATTGATGGGAAAAGCTTCAAATACCTTTTTTGGCTGTTGGAGCGGCTATAAATGGATGGAAATACATGCGTAAAGTGGTTGCTGTGGATGCGACATTTCTGACAGGAGTGTACAAGGGAGCATTGATTGTGGCGACCGCGCAAGATGGTGAACATCACCAATATCCTCTTGCATGGGGAATAGTCGACAGAGAGAAGGACGAATCATGGACGTGGTTTATGTCAAGATTGCAACAGGTGGTACCGGACGGACGTGATGTCGGCTGATCATGGTTTTTATGTGCATCATATATTGCAAAATATAAAGAGCTACGTCAATAAAGGCCATGGTAGAAAGACTTCAAAGGGTGATACTGTGGTGGAAATGTTCTTCAAATGTGCAGCAGCATACACAGAGAACGAATTTGAAGTGCTATTGAATGATTTAAAGGCCAGGTACAAAAAATGACTTTTATGACCTTTGCGACCCTTGTAACCCTTTGCGACCCTCGTACTCCTGCGACCCTTGTTCCCCTTGCGACCCTCGTACCCCTGCGACCCTTGTACCCCCTGCGACCCTCGTACCCCTACGACCCTTGTACCCCCTGCGACCGTCGTACCCCTGCGACCCTTGTACCGCCTGCCACCTTTGTAATGTTGTGACCTTTGTGGCCATTTTTGACTTTTCTGACCTTTGCGCATGTATCCTAATGTTGCAAAGTATTTGGAGAAAGAGGAACTTGATCCTGTTAAGTGGCAAGATGCAAATTTAAGAGGGAAATGTACAACTTATTAACCACTAATGGTGCCGAGTCAATAAATTCAACGTTGAAGAAGTCAAAAAAATTTACGATCCTAGCGCTTTTAGATATTTGTTTGGGACAGACAATGGAATGGTTCAATAGGTATAGGTTGGAAGCAGCTACCGGTGATGATTCTCAAAAGTCAATACCTTACGTAGAGAAAACGTTACATGAACGGTTTGGACAGACATCCAAGTATGATGTTATTGAATTGAACAGTCTGAGTGATGAGTATGAGGTGAGAAATGAGATGGGTAGAAGATTTGTAGTGAGTCTTCAAAAAAGAACATGCGAATGCAAAATGTTTGACGTGGATAAGTCTCCATGCAGTCACGCAATTGCGGCAGCACATAAGGTTGGTAAAGGTCACAAGATACCAGATCTATGTTCAAACTACTACCTTCGGGAGACAAGGCGTTTGGCTTACCAAGAAACCGTGCATCCGGTTCCTGACTACAGTGATTGGGACATTCCCCCTTCAGTGTCTGAGTTTACGTTTGAACCTCCTATGCTGGCTCAGAAAAGGTAAAGCGGGAGGCCTAAAGAGAATCGTTATCCTAGACCCGGTGAGGCTCGGAGAAGTACCCCATCTTCGTCGAGACAAACCCCATCTGTTTCGTTGAGACAAACCCCGACTTCTTCGTCGATACAAAATCCATTTGTGTCGACACAAACCCCGTATTCTTCATCGTTACAAACCCCATCTTCAAAAGCCAACATCACTAGCAGTGTTTGGAACGTGACAACTGAGACAACGCCGACTTCAAAAACAAGAAAGGTTAGTTAGTTAGTAATTATGTAATATTTTATTATTTGTATTATTTTGATTAAACCTTTTGGGACTTTCATCCTTATAATTCGATAAATTTTTCATTATAATCCGACCCATGCGACCCTCAATTGGATTAAATTAGAACCCATCCGACTCATTCGACCTTATGCTAACAAATATGACTCATGCGACCAATGCGACCTCATGCGAACAAATATGACTCATGCGATCAATGCGACCCTCAATTGGGATTAAATTAGAACTCATCCGACTCATTCGACCTCATGCGAACAAATATGACTCATGTGACCAATGCGAC